>VZRW01003488.1:303169-316166 GCA_013398125.1 Aegotheles bennettii | reverse complement strand
AAAGAAGCGTGTGCTTTGTGGGGAAAAAAAAGGGGGGGGGGGGGAAGTATGTGTTGGTTGGTGGGGTTTTTTCCCCTGTATCTCCCTGTATCCAGACAAAGCCAGAGACACTGATTTACACACCTTGCAAAGGCTGTGGCCACAGCTGTACAGCAAGCTGCACACTCCCTCCTTCCCAGTATCCCTGTGTGTATCACACTGGAAAAATGCCCTCTGAAGGATGCTTTATGTGAAAACCATTTGCCTTTCGCTTCCTCAGAGCTATACAATAATACTGAGACCCAAGGGCTGGAGCGGGGGCTGCACTAGCATGAGGGGGTGACTTTCCCAGTCCTTCCTGGGGCTCTAGGCAGCATTCAGGACTTCTCTGATGAAATAATCTTGTCTCCCCACCCTCTTGCATGTCAGCAGAGCAGTGGCTGTCCCTGGACCAGTGGGGCTGGATGAGAAGTGAGCTGGATGCCCAGACCTGCCAATTGTCCCTCACCAGGGAGCATGGTTGGTTGCTGCTGCAGCCTCCCGTGCTTCTGCAATCTAGCAGCTAAGCCTTGGGAGCTGTATTTGTGTGTAGAGGCATCATAACAAAAATCGGAGCAAACTCTGCCCATCCATCTGAGCAAACGCAGCACCTTGGGTTGGTTCTCAAGCCTACAGTCTGGGATTTCCAAGCCAAGCCTTACTTATCTGTCAACCTGCAAAGATCCAGTTTCACCCAGTCTCCCATCCACTGGAACTGCAATATTTTACCTCTCATGCACTGGTGCACAACAATTATACATAAGAGCAGCTCATCAAGATCCCAAAACACTTATCTGCCTCAAGAAACCAGAGAAACACTGTCTATCAGGAAACCTAATCTAGATAAAACTTTTTTTCCCTCCTTTTTACCTTTGGTGCATCTTCAGTTCCCATTTTTAGTCTCCAGAACAGCCCAAACAGGTAAAATGCTGAAGCCAAGCAAATCCCAACAGACACTGGGAAATATCCCCAAATCTTGCCAAAAATAGGCATGTATTTATCTCAGCAGGTTCACAGGGCATTCAGCATGGGATTGGGGTTTCAGGGAAGTGTTTAAGGGCATTACATCACATCACATCACCCTCTCTTGCAGGTTTGAGCCCCAAAAAGAAGAGCTGCAATGTACTCTTCCACAAAGAGTGGTGCTTGGCATGGCCTCCCCACCCAACTCTCACCCCAGCAGCAAAAATAAACGAAAAGTAAAAGAAAAGTCAGGCTTCATATTCTGGATGGATATTTATTTGCTTAACAGATTTCCTTTTTTTTTCTTTTCTTTTTTTTTTTTCTTTTTTGGTACAAAGCATCCAGGAAAGCTTTTACTTCTCTTTTTAAAAAATAAAAACTAGGTTTCTTTTTAAAAAAGACACATGAAAAGGAAAAAAAAAAGTCAATTATTTGCAATTGCTGTGTTTTTATTCTGCCTTCCCCATCCCACCCACTTCCCTTTCCCTCCCTTTTAATTTGGACCAATTTTCATTCTTTTCCATATATATTTAATAAAATAAATAAAGGATTTTCTTTGTCGTGTATTGCAGTGCCATTTTTTTTAAACAAAGGCTTCATGGCTCAACATTGCAAGGTAATAACAAACAAAAGGATTATACATTAAAAACCTCCCCCTTTCAAGACTCCCCCTAGCCCTCCCCTCCAAACCACGAAATAGAATGCAATTCAAGTAGTCTTTTTTTTTTTTTATGTTTTAAATGTATGGATATATAAGACAAAGCAAGTACAGAACTGGTTAACAGAGTGTCCCCATTTTATTAGCAAGTGAGAGTATATCATAGGGAGATGTAATTGATTCTCCCCTTTTTACGGTTCCTAGACAGATAACATATATTATTTTAAAACCAACCTATTTTACAGCCCTCTGCCCACCTCTCAAACCCATCCGCTCACCAAGCCCTGAGCCTCAAGACAGAGACTTGCCTTGTCCCCCATCCCGTGCAGTGGTGCAGGTCTTGCAGCCACCCAGGTGCAGCCCTCCTCCTCCGGAGTGCGAGGGGAGGAGGGCAGGGAGTGCAGGGCAGGGCAGGGGGGTCCGCTGAGAAGGATGCAAAGGGCAAGAGAAGGAAAAGGAGATGATGGGGCATGGAGCTGGTGCTTCTGCAGAGGCTCGGCGGCGAGGGCCGCCCACCTGCCCGCTCACTGGAGCACTGGCACGCGAGCAAGCCATCGGGGTGGGGGGGGAAGCGGTAGGTCCCCCACAGCTCAGGAAGCCAAGCTCCGCCAGGGGTCCACACAGAAGCAGGGCCTCAAGTTGTAACTGGCAACACCTTCACCATTCAAAATAGTTTGACTCTAGAACAGTTCCATTTTAGTCTAAATTGTGGTGGTTTTTTGTTTTTTGTTTTTTGTTTTTTAAAAAAGGATGCATGTCAATGTATTTCTGTGTGTGCGTGCATCTGTGTACATGAGCAACAGCCAACTAGCTCATATGGTCATGACCAAGCTATATTTCAGAAGAGAAAAGAAACACATTTATCACACTTTTCCTAAAACGAAAAGCTAAATTTTCAAGTTCAGTATTCGCTATCTTGTCCTTCCCTCCCCACCCTCCTTTGCTATTTCTGGGTTTTTTCCCTTCCAACTTACTTTAGCACCATAACACATTTTAAACATTACAATCCCTCTTCAGATACTACACAAAATGTCCCATAAAAATAGTGCTTTTTTGCCAAAAAAGTTATATAATATATTATATATATAAATCAACTAAATCCGTGGCAAATGTGCAATGCAGACGCCTCCTCCATTTAAAGTGAGCATCAGCTCACTTTTTTCTTTTTATTCTTCTTTCCCCTTTCCTTTTTCTTCTTTCTTTCTCGCTTTCTCTCTCCTCTTCCTCTCTTTCTCATGTCATCAATGATTTCAAAAAGGTGCAAATCGATTTGGAATCTTGTAATGAAGCACACACACAAAAATGCATTTGGGGGCTCCTCCGAACTTCTTCTCAGGTACGTTTTTCTTTTAAAGGTGCAAAAGAAAGTTATAAAAATAAGAAAACAAAAAAACAAAACCAAACCAAACAAAAACAAAAAAAAAGAAAGAGGGGTGGGAATGAGGCAAAAAAATTATATCCCTCAATATTTCTCCCCATTTTTATTTTTTTTTTCACTTTATTGTCAAGAAAGACACGGAATGGACTCTTCTTCTCGAGAAAAAAAAAAAAAAAAGATAAAAAAAATTAACTTCATATCCTTTTTCCCTCTTGCTCTTTCTTTTGTCTTCTGGCATTGGCACCGGGGATGTCATGCAGCACCCGGCAGCAAAAAGTTCAAGTGCCAAACTGTCCCTTTGCAAGTACAGGCTTGGAAATACTGGGGGCACGAGGGAACGAAACAGGCCTGGGAAATGAAACAACCCTCCCCCCCAACCCCAAAAGGATGATGCCGTGGGAGCGGTGCTGCTCTCCGCTGCCGCCGCCATCCCCTCCTTGCTGTGTCAGTTGTTTGGTTGGGGCCAGAGCGGCGTGAGGGTGCCCTGCCGCCCCCGCTCCTCAGCTTGGTAGCTCCGGGGACGGAGGGGCTTGGGGGCCAGGTCTCGCCAGTCCTCCCGCCCTCCCTCGGGAGATCAAAAATCGAGATGGCCAGTCAGGGTTCATTTCTGGGGGCCGGCCGTTTCGGGGGAGGCTCGTGCTGCTGGGGGCCTCTGGCTGGGCAAGGAGATGAGGGGACGGTGCAGTGCCTTGGCTTCCTCGGCTGCTTGCAGCCCCTCCGCCTGCCACCGGTACTGGCGAGCCCGCAGGATGCCAGGCACCTCCCGCTGCAGCCGCTGGGAGCTCTTCTTCTGCCACACATCATATTTGGAGTACTTGACATGTGAGGGCTTCTGGAAGCTCTCCTGCAAGGGGATGGGACAGCAATGTCAGCCTCACCACAAGCCAGACTGCCCCCCAGACAGGGGTTCCCCTCTCTGAGCTCCATCCATCCATTGAAAACATTGCCCCATCTCTGGAAACATTCAAGGTCACGTTGGACGGGGCTCTGAGCAACCTGATCTAGTTGAAGATGTCTGCTCATTGCAGGGGGATTGGACTATAGATGACCTTTAAAGCTCCCCTCCAACCCAAACCATTCTTTGATTCTATGATCCAGCCCACCTCTAGTCCCCCACCTTATTAAAAGCTGACTTTCTGCAGGATATTTGGCATGATTTGCCAATGGTGGCCATCTCTCGAAGGCTCTGCAGAAGCAGCAGACCTTGCACGTGGGGTTTGTCGTCTCCCACCCATGGCCTTCCCAACTTTTCTCTTGCTAAGTATTTCGGAGAAGGGCCACCATCCCAGCACAGCCCCCCTACCTTGCTGAGTGCTGGCAGGCCCACCAGGGAGGTGGCAGAAAGGTCACGCTCAGACTTGACAGACTTGGCACAGTAAGTTTCCAGCAGAGCCAGGTCGCAGCTCCGAAAGCAGCACTCCTCCACAATTCCCCGGTTGATCCGCCGGTTATTTCGTCCCACTGGTCTACCTGCAACAGCAGAGACCTTGGCATTAGCCACCAATGTCGACCAGACCCTCTTCCCTGCCGAACAGCACCCAGCCCCTTGCAGGCATCCCTCCACCAGCCACCAGAGACCGGTGGGTCCCACACATTTCAAAAATAGCAGCATTTCTCCAAACCAGCCGACACGCGCTCACAAACCAGCTGAGTTTCACATTAAGGCTTTCCCAGACAAATGCTGTTGATGCCAACAGAGCTCCCTGCATGCGCGCGGCGCTAATTAAAGGCGCTTTATATGGCGGTGATTTATTCCCCTCCTACACCTCCAGCACGGGCAGCCTTTTCAGGCACAGCTAAAGCGAGGAAGCTTGAGCCCAGCCCTGCCGCCAGCACTGTGCCGAGTACTGCGACCATCTCTGATGTTCATCCTGGCAAGCGAGTTTTATTAGAAAGAAGCAGCAGTGTTGCAGCTGCCAACCTCCCTCCGTTCCGTTGATGCTGAGGCAGGTGAAGTGAACCAAGGCAGCTAAATTTCACCAGATGGGACAGCTCTGAGACAGCTGCAGAAAGAATACAGCCTCCCGCCGCACCCGCCAAGAATAGCTATTAAACTTGATCTTTTAATAAGGGTTCCTGTCTCATTTCTGCCTGCAGAAGGATGCAAAAGCCCATGTCCGGTGCAGCAACAACTGAGTGCATTTCATGTCATGGCTTAATGACTGCCAAAGCGCTCCAGAGGAAAAGCTTACATCAGTTTTACTGGTTTTCCTCCCTCTCTTGAAATAAAAGAGATGGACAAATTTGAATTTCTGATGCAAAACAAATTTGCCTGGGAACTGCGGCTTCCAAATTGTAAACCAGCCCAAAATGAAAGGATTTTCTCTGCGCTTTCACACGTGGCATGTTATGTGCTTGCACCGTTGAGGAGTTTGCGGCATGAGTTCTGCACACTGCTATGAGCACCTCTCCCCAAGGCAAGGTGCTCTGAGGGCAGTGAGCAGAGGCCAGCACCAGACTTGCAAACCAGACCTGGTACCGCCTCCTGGTCAGGAGAATTTGGGCATGGGAAAAATTGAGAGCGAGCTGTGGAGGTGCAATGCCTAATGCTGTTCACCGTGTCATGCTCAGCCAAGTGCCCACCTCCCAGCTGGCCTGCAGGAACACACAAAATGGTCCAAAATGGCCCTATGCATGACCTGCGATCCCCCCACGTGCTCCAGATGAAGCAGGTACTCAAGTATTTGGCCTATTTAGGGGCCCTGGCTTGCAAGGTGCTGACCAATTTGCTCAGCGGGTGCCCTATCTGGGTGCCTACCCAAAGTGCCTCAGGACAAAGTACAAAGCGCAGGAGTCTTCTGTGCACGCGATGCAAATTCACGTGTGAACAGCAGCCCCATATGTGCAACGCAGACCTGCATGCACGATGCAGCCCCGTGTGTGCAATGCTGGTGTGCAGAACTTCGCGACTGTACCCCACAATAGTGAAGCTGCTGGCAGCATGGTACCAGCTCTCTGTTAAAAGCAGCCCTGCCCCTGTTGGAGGGGGGCCCTCTGCTTCACGCTGGTGCAATCACCACTGTGCACAGAGGTTGCAAGAGCAAACACAGCATCACGGTGCAGGGCAATGGAGCAGCTGATTCACACCATGCAGCCTGCCTCTGGGAGTCATTTAAAATGCTCTTTTTTTCGCCTTTGTTCCCTCTGTGCCACCAGCCTCCTTTTCTTTTTCTTTTTCTCCAGAAAAATTTCAGGCATTACCTTAAGGCCAGCCCTGTGGGAAGGTGAAAAGGATGGTTCCCTCTTGGTAATGGCTCAGCAAACAGACAACTGTTTGGCATCTAATTTTTTCTCTATAAATGCTTGTGGCCAACGAGCATGTTGGATTGGCCCCTCCTTTTAAAGGCAGGGCAGGTGTATTGGGTGTCAGCAACAGTATGAGCAATGCTGGCACAGACAAACCAGGTGGCGATGCCCAAGGGAGACAGAGGAGAGGAGCCAGCCTGGGGCCAGGTGCATGTATTCTTCTATAGGCATGCAACGTCTGGAGAGGTGCACAGGAGATCTGTGCTGCCACCAACATCCCACACCACCTTACAGCCCCTGCTCAGCATATATCAACCCCAACACCCAAACCTGCATGTGCAGCAGGTTGCTGAAGCATTAGGCTGCCCCAGAAAGGCATCCTGAGCATGGACAGAAGGAGAGTTTGAAAGGAAAAGAGAAAGAATTCAAGTCACTCCCTCTCACTAGCACATCCCCAGAGGGCTGCGTTCACACTCCTGCTGAACAGAAGGTTGCACAAGTGACGACATGCGTAGTTTGGGGAGAAGCTGAGGTTTGGAAAGGTTACATGTCTTCAAAAACAGAAGTTGTCGACTTGCAGCTCTGTGTTTGTTTGGAAAGAAGACGGGGGAAAAAATCCAAGCAAAGTGGGACCATTTTCACCGCCTTGCCATCAAGGGCACTTTCTGGCATGGGAGCACATGGTGAGATCAGAGCAGTGCATGCTGTGAACAGCTCTGCGTTCACAGATGTCCAGGCGTGGCACTGCCCGGGCAAGCTCCTGACAGGGACCACTGTGGTGGCATGGCCCCTTCCTCCCCGCTCACTGCCCCTGCCCAGCCAGCAGGCCCACACACAGCCCCCGGCCCCAACACGCTGCCCCTTCTCTCTTGCACAAAGTTGCCACGTGCTGTTCCCCTTGCTGGTGCTGCTGCCAGCTCCGCTGCCACGGTCCGATAGGGCACATTTCCCATTACATAATTGTCCGTGCGCGTCCCGCTCAACGCCAATACAATCCTCTGTGGGAGAGTTACTTTAGGAAAAAAGATAGGCAAACATAACAAACAGGGATTTAGTCAGAGAAAGCACCTGGAGACAACAACCCAGGGAAGAGATGCCAGGACTTTTTTTGGTTAACAGCAGTATCTCAGCTGACCTGGACTGGGAAAAGCATTTGCTCCATAACATGATCTATGCGCGGACTAAAGGTTGAATCTCATGGCTTTTGCCCATGGGTGGCATCTCGCTTTACTGCCACTGCCAAGCCCAGGGAGGGTTTTGCCACTGTCCCTTGCCCGTAGGGGACGGCTGTGTGGGCAGTGAGCTGTGGCACTGCCGGGGTGCGTAAGCCACTTCCCATTGCAGCGGTCATCCCTCGCCTGCTCCCGAGGAAACGCGCTTCCTCTCAGCCTTCGATGAATGGCTGTGCTCTCTTTTTCCCCAAACTGTGCTCCACCAAAGCCTCCCACATCTCTGCCGAGGGGCTGAGCACTGTGATGCAAAGCCCAGTGATGCAAAGCCCAGCAGCACAAATCCCAGCAGTGCAAAGCCCTCCGGCTGCCCAGCGTTATTCCCGTCTGGCAGGAGGCTATCCCGACAGAGAGAACTGGGCATCCCGGGGGTGGTGCAAAGCCAAACCCGCTCCCGGAAGGACCCACAGGCCATGTACCTGCAGCTCAGGTATGCTTCTGTGCTGGAGGCAGTGGCACTGCTGTGGCCGTGAGGGGACAGGAGCATCCTTCCCTGGCACCACCAGCCCTCTGCTCCGGGGTCCCCACCCTCACCTGGCCCAACGGATGCTGCAGGGAGGGGTGCGTGGTGCCGGTGCCACCCTGGTCGGGTCCCCTCTCCTCCAGTCAATCAGGCGGCAAGCCAAGTGGAAGGGGACTTCGGGTGTAAACAGTCCCTGTGCCCCTGTTGCAGGAATGTCGGGAGCAACAAGGGGGCCTTTGTGCGACGCAGGCCCCGTCCCAGTGCCCCCGGCCTGGCCCTCCCCCACCTCGGCACTGCGCTTTCCCCCCTGCTTTTTCCTAGTATTATTCGGAGGAGCGGCAGGCGCACAAGAATGTGCCCTGTCAGCACAAGCGGCTGCAAAGAGCTAAATTCTTATCAGCTGTTGGAAAGGAGGAAACAGGAGCTGTTGTTTACACAGAAGTCGGACGCCTCTACCCCTACAGCCCCTTCTGTCCTCCCTGCCAGCACTGCATGACAGCAACTTCGCGGCTGGGGCTTCCTCTCGACCTGCCCCGCTTTTTTCCCTTGGGCTGTGCCCAGCATCCCTCCATGGGCCATGCTGCTGTTCCCGGGATGGGTGCCGGGGAGCAGGGAGAGGGAGTATGGCCCTGCTTAGGACAGATGCCACCACCTTGCCGCACCTGTGGGCCAGCTCCAAGCACCTTAAAAGTCACGGACGGGAGGAATCATGGCAGAGGGGAAGATAAAGCATGTCCAGGTCCAGCTGCAGCTTGCCCAAACATCCCTGAGATGTGGTGCAGAGCTGGCATGGTGCACATTGCTGTGCCCACCCTGTGTCCCATGGCCGGGTAACCCTGGCGCTGCCAGCTCCTGCCCCTGCTGGTGCAGCTCTTCTGCAGCCCCAGATCTCAGAGGCAGCTTCAACATCCTTAGCCCCAAGCACCTGCCAGCCATGATGCCTCCAAGGGCACCTGGGGGCCAGGACTTGCTCCCATGCCAGCAGAGAGATGGGTATCCCAGTTATCAGGGGGTGCATCCTTCTCAACCTAGGCTGCATACTTCCCTGTTGCCAGCTGCCGGGAGGATAAAACACCGTTGGTACACTGTACCCACTTGCATGGATGCAAATAATGCCAAATTTCATTCAGAGCTAGCTCTGCTAGCTAAGTGCTCCCTTTTAAGAGCGCAGAGCATCATTTAAGTACTTAAAACACGGCTGCAATAGAAAAATGATAGTGGATTTTTATACCATTTTGTTTTTTCCAAGACTACCAATCGGATGCTTGCAACAAACCCCATCCAGCAAGCAGGGCCCACCTGTACCTGCAGGACAAGACTGTCCAAGCCATTTACCTCCTGCACAAACAACTGTGTTTGCACAGGATGCTCACTGGGTCACACATGCCATGCTGAGAACCTCATGACAAATACAGGTCTGGATTTATGATGTAAACCCATGATCATGCAATATAACCATGCCCTATCGAGCCAATATGGTGACAACAGCATATCCATGGGGGTTCAGGAGTGAAGGTGAATATGGTCAGGAGGATTAATCACTTTGAGGCCAACTGATGGAGTAGAGGTAAAAAATGAGGTGAGCTGGGGATGTTCAAACCCTTCAACAAGTAGAACTATTGTCCAAACACCTTCAGCCCTGAATGGCACAGGTCAGCCAGATGCTGAAGGGGTTAAAATATGGGACTGGGAGAACCTTGCTTCATCTCCTGGTACCTGGGCTCTCCAGAATTTTTCAAAAAGAAAAAGGGGAGAGAGGAGAGGACAAAACAAAAAAGCAAGAATCCCCCTGCAAGCACAAGACTGATCACTTGGCACCAAGAGGCTTGTCTGCCTTCAAAAGTGTTTTTATTTTGGCCTGGACAGCTGAGTTATTTGAGGTGAAAGGAGGTCAGTTTGTCCATAAAACAAAAGCCCCATTCCCTTTCATACCCAGAGAGGGGGAGGAGGGAATAGAAACCATAGGAAGGAGACAGATGCTCCTCTAAAGAGAGAGGAAGAGGTGTGAGAGCAGGAGAGGAGCTTGCCTCCTTGCCATGTCATTAAGACCAGCTCTGGACCTGCTGCCTCGGCTGAGGTCCAGCACGAGACTTGTTGGCAGAAGAAAGGTGGAAGGGGAGATGAGAAGAGGAAGGGCAGCTGACATGCAAACCCTCACCTCTTGGCTCAGCGAAAGGAAGGAAGCATGCCCAAGGGGTCCCCAAAATCACTGCCTGCCCGCAACACCCGAGGGACCATGAAAACATCCCGCTGCTCAGCTGGGACAGGGCAGGGCAGTCACCCTCAGCCAGCTGCACAGTCACCTGCAGTCCAATTGCCTGCTCGAAATTACACAGCCAAACCCTGACTGCTGCTGGATGTAGGATCTCAGCCTTTCCCTGCCCAGCCTCAGCAGGCAGCATCAGCCAAGTCTAGCTAAGCATCTGGGCTGGGAAGGGACATCCAGGCTGGGAAGGGACATCCAGGGTCAGCTCCTTAATCTTGCAGCACCCCTCGTTCCCTGCACGGGTATATTAGGATGAGAGGGAGGCTGGCTCTCCACTCCACTACTCAGAAAAAAAACATTACTTGAAAGTGACTTGTTAATTCCTTTTCTCAAGGCAGAGGCAAGACTGCCAAATGCACAGCACCACGTGCAGCTGGCATCTCCATCCTCTTCCCCCCTGTTTGGCTTTGCATCTTTTCTGCAGCTAGTCACTCTGCTGTTCAGTCTTCAGTGGGCAACAAAACACGGGGTCTTCCCTCTCCCAAGCAGAGCAGGGGACCGAAACACTAGAACAAGGCATCACATTCGAGGCACCTTTGTCCATAGATTACTGAGCATCCATTGCTACTAGATTACTGCTCCTCCTCATCAGCTGAGCCATTGTACTGCTAATGCCAACAGTGCAAACCCCGCAAGCATCCTGCTGGAAAGCCCTCTCCAGCCAATTGTCCTGAAGGCACCTGCACTCAGCAGACAACAGCAGTGCTGCAATTTTTTGCACTAGCTGTGCTGCAAAAGAGTAAGACATCACTTTTCAGCAGCAGGTTCACCAGCAGGTAGCCAGGAGGCCATGAAGCATATTTTGGGAGCAGCCTAGAAGCTCCTGCTATATTCAAGCAAAGCCTGCCCAGAAAAGGGGAGCACTCAGCTCCCTGCCTGCTCTCAGCATGCAGCACCTAGGCATCAAGGTTTAAAAATAAGCCAGGGCCAAGCTCAGCAGAGACCTGGCTGCAGACATCCTTGTTATTTTGATGACTTGCCCGCATCGCCGGTGAGCCAGTCACCTATGGCTCCTCAGCAATATCTAACTTCCCTGAGCATCAAATGCAGGTTCCATTTTCCCCATGAGACTGGAAAGCCCTCAAATCTGGCATGAGATGGGTGCGTGACACCCTGGACATGTCACTTTTCTCCCTCCCTTCCTGACCTACCACTGTGTCCAAGGCAATCACAAAAAGCACCAAGCAGTGAAACCACTTTCTATCCCTCCCAGCCTGGCTCCACCAAACCAAGGTATGGGGTGGGGGCAGCACCCTGCCCACCGCCAGCAGTCACTTGGCACTTACTGAAGTAGAAGCCCCTGTCCCCACAGACGAACTGCAGTGTGTCCACCAGCTCCCCACCGCAGAGGGTCTCCGCCGTGCCGTACGCCGCAGCCGAATCCAGTGCGTAGGCCAGGAAAGCCAGGAGCAGCAGCAGCATCCGCCTCGCCGCACACATCCTCTGCACCTGGGGACAGAGGCACAGCATTAACACAGTGCGAGAGAGCCCTCTCTGCCACCTCCCCGAGGCAACCCCCCCACCCGTTGCACACCTGGGGGTCGCTGCCTGGACATGTCTGGGTGCTGCAGGGAAGGGCTGGCAGTGCCGAGCTGGCCACTGGTGCACGGCTGGCTCCACACTCGCCCCGCCGGTCAGCCACTCCGGCCAAACAAGGTCTGCATTGAAGCAGTTTTTCCATTGGAAAATCCCACTTCAGCCTACCTCTGAAAGGCTTTTTTTCCCCTGCTCTTTCAACTGCATGATTTTTTTATTTCTTCCTCCATTTACATGGGAAATCATTCAAATTATTATCAGCAGGCTTAGGTTTTTTTCAGTTCTGATGACAGGTTCTTGCGCCTTGCCTGAATGCAAATTCCCCCAAAGCAGAAACAAATGAAGTTTCAACCTGTCCTAGAGCTGCTTTTGAGGAAAGCTGGGTTTTGCCAGGGAGCAGTGGCCTTCACCCCAGCTGTGGGAGACCTGCACAGCCAAGGCTCGGGCAATCAAGGGGCTGATTGCACAAGCCATGTTTGCTGACAAGAGCCAGGATTGACAAGACATCCCTAGAAGCAGAGCAGTCCCACAGGAAACACACCTGAGGCATCATCAAGAAGGGCCAAGGGGGTATCAGTCAGTGAAGAGGATTAAAAAAGAAACTCCCTGGACATTTGCTAACTAACCCAAAGATTTCCCCTGACTCGTCTCCAACACACAGCTTTACCTCTGTCTCAGCTTCTGCAGATGTAAAGTGAGGGTGCTATTGCCTCATTGGATGAAGAAAAACCCATGGACCGTTCAAGGCGTTGGTTCAAGAGTCCCTCAGTGATGAGCATCACTGTATATATATATACAGCCAGATAAGCATGTTGGCCAGACAGCTCAGTTCAAAATGATGGGAAGTGTGGCAAAACAGCAGCTGGCATGGGGCAATGCTAAATCTCAAGCAGAGCATCCCCCCTCCCCGCTAACACTCAGCTAAGATGCTGGATTTCACATCCAGCCTTCATCACCATAGCATCTGAGCAACTCGAGAATAATATCAGTTAATGAATATTACCTTACCCCCACCCCCCCGGGATGCTCAGAGACGGAGCCGAAGCCCAGGATAGATTAAATGACGAGCCCAAGGTCATAGGGGAAGTCTGCAACACAGCCAAGAAATTAGCCCAGCTCCCCCGGCGCCCCACTACGGTCCTGCCTGCAATAAAGCCACCCTTGCTACCAATTTTTTACTAGCATGTAGCTCAAATCATTGCTGCACTGTGCTTACAAGTCACAAGCTCTTCTGAGCAGC
>VZRW01003488.1:177439-296109 GCA_013398125.1 Aegotheles bennettii | reverse complement strand
GGTGGAGGGGGGTCTGCGGTCCCAGCCCCTGCCCAGAATGCTGGGGGGGCACCCCCTGAGCGCCTCTCGCTGCCGGATGGCGAGCCCCAAGCCCTGGGGGCTGGGAGGGGGCAGCGGGAGGTTGCCTTACCCTCCCGGCTCTCGGGGCCCTCCAGGTGCGCACAGGGCACAGGTGTCCGTGCCGGCTGCCCTTCCCCGCGCCGGCCTCCGGACTGCCCCCAAGGGCTCCCCGGGAACGCACGAGCAGTCAGGGGTGCCGGCCGCACGGCTCCCCTCGGCTGTCCGCCTGCCCCGGAGCCCTGCCCCGCGTTATGAGCCCCGGTGCGGGCAGGAGAGCCCCCGCCGCAGCAGAAGCGAGCCCCCGCGTCCCACCGTTGCGCGTCCGTGTGGACAACGTGGGCGCCCCCCCCACCACAGGGCAGCGGCGCTCGGATTTTCCACGCCGCGGAGCACCTTCCCGGAGCAGTTCGTGCTCCCTAGGTTGCCTCTGCTTCCCGCCGGCTTCTGCGGGTGAGCACAGTTGCCTTTAAGCCAAGGAGACTTTTCCCAGGCTTGGCCGTGCGTGCGCAGCAGTGCGCGGGCTGGACGCCCTCCCGCTGCTCCGATGGTGCTGCAAGGCAGTCGCCTTGTCCTGCATGAGGCGAAACGCCTGCTCCCAAAGACCTGCCCGCCAAATCTGCCCTGCCGGGGAAGCGGCCATCCCAGGAGAAGGGACCCTGCTCACTTTTCGCCAACAGCAGAGGCAGTCCTGGCCAGCCCGCAAGTGCCCGGGTGGGTGCCCCTTGGCAGGGCCCTGCTACAGACACACACTCTCCTCGGAGAGCAGAGAGGAGCAGAGCTGCCTGAGACCGGGCAGCAGGTTGGTTTGTCTCAGGCAGGGCTTGACATAGGTAGCCGTGTGTAAGGGCAAGGATGCAGCAGCCCTCATCCCAACATGCAATAAAGAAAACTTGTTTTTCTCTTTTTTTTTTCCAAGTTTGTAATTTTTTCTTTCAAGGATGGGGACCTTGGTACAGGTCTGAACAGTTGAAATTACCCTCAACACGCCCAAGACAATGTGAGCAGAACTGGTGCTTTCTCACTCGGCTTTGGGAATCCTTCCCTCCCCAGCATCCTTCTGTTCTCTGGGTTGTCCTCTGGACTGCGGTTCTCTGGGCTGTGTTGCTGCATATCCCACCAAGCAGACCTGGTGTCAGGGCTGTGGGCTTCAACCGAGAATTTATCACACCTGGGAGAGATGTGATGCTGAGAAAGCCATTGTGTGCACACCAGGCTCAAACACACTTATCAAATCTCAGCTCCTACATCGATATTTAAGCATGTAAAGAACCAGCTGTCAAAGGGACTGAGCATCTACCAATATGTGTCAGGGCTCCAGACTTCCAGGAAGAGATGCTTCCTCCATCGGTGCTTACCTTTGGTTCTAGGAGTTTCTCCTAGATGCCCAGGATTTAGGAAATCCTAATCGTGAGTCCTTGCAAACCACTCAGCAGAGCTGTCTCCTTAACAAAGAGCAACCACCTTTCCTCGCTGGAAAAGCAAAATCCCATCAAAGGGAAGGACCCAACCTTGGCAGGGGGATAAGCAGGGCTGTAAGCTACTGTTAATAGCTGAAGGAGCCCAGCTCCCTTCCCTTCCCCCAGCTCACCACAAGGACCTCCTGAGAGTAGACAAAAGAAAGCTTGGAGGGTTAATCTCCCTGAGAAAAACAAGTGATTTTCCAGTAAACAACTGCAATAGCAAACAATGGGGGTGAAAAATAGCGATCATAAAAAAGTCTGCTCGGAGGAAGAGGCGACTCAGTAAGAGAGGTGTCTCTCCAACTGGGGGAAAAACAAGGCAGCAGTTTGGTGAAGCTTCAGCAGCAGCAGCAGCAGCGGCGGCAAAATAAACCCCACAAGTTGCCACTGGATCTACTTGTGTTTGTGCCTTTTGATCTTTTAATTGCTTCTTAGTTATCCTTCAGTGCAAATAAATAGTGCATTGTGTCAAGTAAGAGGAGGGGGGCGGGGAAGGGAAGAAAGAGACACAAAAGAAAGAGCTGTCGCCCAGAAAAGAAAAGGAACAGGTTCTTTCTCCCACCTTTAAAGGAGTGAATATATCTGTATTTGGAGGGGGAGAAGGGGGAGAAGGGGACAGGATTAGAAATCAAAGCGAAATTGGAGAGAAGCACATTAAGCCTCGGGCATCCTTACAGTAGGAAGAAAAGAGGGAGGTGGTAAAACCCTCTGGGAGTTTATTCAGTGAGTTATGAGAGGATCGACTAGTGTAATATTGTTAAAGGTCAGCCTAAACCGAATTTAAACTAGGGATGTGTGACCTCCGCCCTTCATTTAATACAGTCATAAGGAACATTACACTGCAGATAGCTGGAACAATAGTTGCCTCCACCCCAAACTCCAGCCTCTGGCATTGCCTGCAAGGAGGGCCTGTGAAGGAGAGCAGGAGGAAGACCAGTAAAGCCAAGGACACAGCTAACCTGAGGATGGGGAGGCAGAAAGAGAGGGAGAGGAGGGCCTCTGGACCACAGCACTGATTGCCAAGGGGCTTGCAAAATCACAGCATCCCAAGAAGCATTTTTGGTTTGAAAGTGGGTGGGGCTGCAGCAAAGCATCACCTGAAACCACTGGGAATGCAGTAAAAATAGCCCACCACGCCTTGCATTTGTCTGGCCTCTGTGTTCCTCGGCTCAGTTCGGGAGAGAAATCATGGTCATGGGTTCCCGTTAAATTCTCAAGGAGCAAGGACAGTGTTCGCAAAGCAAAGTCAGCTGAAGCGTGCTGAAACTAAATGAATAGTGGGAGCTGGAATAAAAGCAACATCTGAAAGGTGCCCTGAAATGACCAGCGGATGGCTGGGACTCGGAGACAAAACCTCTGCTGCTGCAGTGTCTGTGGAAGCGCCTGGGCAGGCTGCAAAGCCCCCTGATGGTGCTGCCCATCTGAGCTGATCAAAGCAGCTTGTGGGTGGCCACCAACATGTGGCGATGGGCCGGAAATCTTTCTAGGGAAAGGGGAAAGAACAGGAAACCTTGGGCCAGTCTGGACCTTTGCAGGCAGTGATGTGAGCTTCAGCAAAGGCAGAGGAATGTAAATAGCTGCAGAAATGCAGTGGTCGTGGGCCAGGGTGGATGTTAGTGATGCGGCTAGTGAGCTGAGCCAGGCAGATACCTTCAGGGAAGAGGACATTTATGTAACTTTTCCTTTCCTCTCCACCTATAAGCCAAAGTGGGGAGAGGTGACCTAATCCCAGCCCAACCAAAGACACCCCGTGATGCTCGTTTGGCTTATTTCACAATCATACCACAACTGACAAGGTGGGCAGAATGGGGATTTTAGGTGCATGGTTCAGGTGCTGTGCCTACAGCATTGCAAAGGCACCAACCACAGTTTGTAAAGCACCTTGTATTCTCACGTGTCAAGAGTGAGGACAACCAGGAGAAATCAGACTGCTTTACTGACATGCCCAACATATCTAGGCACAGCAGCCTGAGATGTCCAAGACCAGACAAAAGGAGGGTGGGCCATGGCTTTGGGTCTTCTGTCATTGAAGACTAAGAGAAAAAGTCATCTCTAGTGAGAATGGAGAGTGATTAGCCAGTGTCTTATACACAGCTGTTTAATGGCAGAGGAATAATTGTACTTGGCCCAGAGCATTTTTCAGTGGCTTTAAGAAAGTGATACCGTTTGTTTTGTACAACCCAGGAACCTGACAATAACACCATGTCCTTGCATGCTGCTAAAATATATTGATCCTGGGGCACACTAAACTGTTGGAACAGGAGAGATTCATTGGCGAAAGGGGATGTGATATATGGAAAGTCCCTGGGTGAAATTGAAGTCAAAGAACAAACAATGGAAGTGATAATTCACCTGAGGTCCCTGGTCAACAAGGAGCAAACAAGAGAAGAGGCTGGGCAGGTTTCCTCAGGGCTCCTGGCACCCCTGGGTGGGGAGAACATTTTGGGGCCATGCTCCCAGCCCAGAGGGTTTCTGCTGCAGGATTGTTACATGGGCAGGGGAAAAGCAAGGTGCCCTTAGGCATCAGCAGAGAAATTTTTTGCCATGTTCAGAGTGAAAGAGGGACTCATGTAGCAACTCCTGCCCAGGTCTACTGATGCCTTGGAGCACTCATTGGACTCAGGTGCTGGGACAGGAGAGATGTTGACAGATGCATTCTGAGGGCCTGGAGGGTGCTGAGCATAGCAAAAATTAAGTTATTCCAAGGGACATCACTGCATTGTGCCAGAAGAATTTGTGACAGTGGTAAAAGGCACAAGTGTTTTCACCCCGGTTTATATGGAGGACAAACTATGCATTTTTTGTGAGCTGGACAGAGTTGGTGTTCCTGCAGCATCTTTTTAAATTCAACATCCCCAGTGACAGAGAAAAGCTCCAGCCTAAGCAGCCTTGCTTGGCTCAAGAGGCTGCGGGAAGGAGGATGTGGGGTAGAAAGGTATCATTGTGGCCAAGTGCAAGGGAGGAATTGAAAAAGCATGAATGACATTCAGCAAGTGAAACTCGGTGGGTCTGGTTGTTGGGATGCCGTGTGGCTCTAAAGATGGAGGCCAAAGGGGTCCCAGGGTCAGGTGATCCCAGAAAGGCAGAGAAGTGTCTCCTTTCTCCCCATCATCTGTAGAACAGCAAACATCTCTTGGTCATCCCTGGTTGCCACAGTGGACTCTGGCTCAGGTAATGGTTTCCCAAAAGGGATTTTTATGAAGGGTGAAATAGGGTAGATAAGGAGAAATGCCCTGCCTCTCCCCAGCTTCTTTTCATTGCAGAGGGAGCCTGGAAGGCTCCAAGTTTTGTCTGATTATTTGTGTGAAAAATGTGCAACAAATACAGTAGCAGAGAAGGAAGGTGGGTCTGTGCCTATATTAACAGCTAAGCACATCACAATTTCCTGTTTTCCTTATTTATTTTTCTTAAAAGCATTTCCATGAAAATATTCACTGAAATGTCATGGGGGAGAAGAGGTCCAAGCTTGTTTAAGGACCAATAAAAGCTCCAGCAGGTACAATTAGTTCTTCCAAGCACGTCGGGATGAAGTTGGCTCTTTCTAGTGTTGTGTAAATACAGATCCATCTATGGAGCAAGCTCTGAGTCAAAATAGCTTGTGAATGAAACACATTGCCAGAGGCAGTGGGAAACCCTTTGGACTAGAAACTGCTTGAGGTGAAGACTGCACCCCATAACTGTGTCCCTGCAGGGATGACTTGATGAGGATGCTCTGCAAAGGCAGCACTAGTAGTGGGCATCCTTGTGTCCCCTGGGGAGGAGCTGAGCAGTGGGAACGTGGGCTGCAGGGATGTCACCCGCCTCCGAGCAGGAGCACGCTGTGCCCTCTAAGGGTGTCTGTGTCTCATCCCCCCTCACAGCACCCTCAACCTCACTGCTTTTCTCTGCCCTCAGCTGGAAAACTCATGGTTCATCCTTAAAAATATTTTATCCTGCTCCTGGGAGCATCAGGATGAACTGATCAGTCTGGCTGCATGTTGCTGGATTCATGAATAAAAGCAGGCGAGCTCTTAATTCTTCTTCCTTAAAAAAACGGACATGGCAATTGTTGCTGAACTCCTCTCCTGTGGCTTCAACAAAGCAGCCATCACTGAGTGGGCAGTGGCAATGCCTGCCATAGGCTGTGCTGATGGTAAATGCAGTCCTTGTGCTGATTTTTCCTTGGTGCAGCTCTTGGGCAGCTTCCCCTTGGCTTCATCAAGCAGCCAGGTTGCTCAGCAAAGCTGCCCAGGTGAGTGGAGGTATTTCCAACCCCCTGCCAGGTCCTCTGGCATTCACTACTGATGAAACTCATGTATTTCAGGTGCACCCTTTGGGGGCTCATGCTTTGAGTGCTAGTTCAATACTCCACAGAAAATCAGACAAGAGCCAGCTGGAAATATCACCCTGCAATGGGTTGTTTTTCCAGGTGCCCAAGAGAGGCGATGGCACTGAGTGCAGAGGGTGATGTGTTTTAGGGAATATATGCAGGGCCCTTATTTGCCATGGAGAGGTGGAGTGGTGCAGATATGTCTCTGTTGTGTAATTAATGCCTTTGAAAAAAAACCCCTGAGCCTGTTGGCTAAGCCCGAATACCTCTGAGGGGTTCAGGAATCCCAGCTATGTATCTTTCAGGCGTTTCTTGCTCTGTTTTTTTTTTTCTTTCCCTTTTTGCATTGCTGCTGTGCTTCAGTGCGGGTCTTTGTTTGCAGCTCTCATTGTCTTCTGACAGGGGGTTGAGTAGCAGCATCTCTCCCAGGTCAGGGCTTCACCCCTTATCAGGGACCCCTGTCTCCACCTCCAAGCAGGGGCCACCCCATCACTCCTTCAGGCTGGGGGCTTTTAGGGCAGGATAAATGGGCTGCCGAGCCCAGCCACTGAAGCCCTCAGGTCTGACTTGATCCATGAAGACCCCAAAGTAGGGTGTGGAGACCCACAGGCCGGTGGGTGTGGACATGGGGAGAAGAGGCAGTGCAGGGTTCCCACACCCAGAGTGCAGCCTTCCTCTGCCACTGAATCTGCCCAAATCACCTTGGGCAAGTCACTTAATGTCCCTTTGGTTTACATCCTCAGGCATCAGCCTGGGGCAGGAATAGATCTGTTCCCTGTGGCCTTGTTCTCTTAGGTGCTGGGACAACACCTACAGCTGGAAGCGGCCATGCAAGAGTTTGCAATAAGGTCCCCACTGCTTGCACCCTCCCCTCGTTTCCCTTCCCTGGGGCAGGTGACACAGGGACATCCTGTGCCCACCTGTGCTGCCAGCATCCCCTCGAGACCTCGCTGTCCTTGCTGTGGGTGATGGACACCCACGGGGAGGCAGGAGGTGTGGGCAATTTGTTTTTGCACTTAAACAAAAACCTCATCATCGTAAAGAAGGAGGAGTGGCAACAGCACTTGGCAAAGCAACTTACACTAAGTGCACTTCACCAGAAATGTTTATATTCTGCTGCTGAAAAATCCACCGAGTGAGGCGATGGTGTGGCATGGCACTGGCAGAGCAGAGGCAGCTGAGGTGGGGATTGCACCCCGAGGCAGGCCCCAGCCAGGGTGGGCTTGGGGATGTCACCAGCTCATCCTGGCAGGAGTCTCCCAGGCTCTCACATGAGGGCAGCAGGTGGAGGGATGGGGGAAAGTGTACAGGGACAGCTTTGGGTTTCCTGCACATAGCTCCATGTGGGACCATGCACTCTTGAAAGCCTAATCTCTACTGTCTCCTTTTGGCCATTGGCCTATTTAATCTTCAAGGACAGGTGTATAGATGGGGTTGGCATCTCCTAGTGCCACAGGGCAAATAGGTGTAATGCAGTCTTGTGTGATGAGGGGAGAAACATTTTTATTGTGCCGATTGTGTTCCAGAAAGGCTCTGATGAGAGAAACAAGGGTTTTGTAGAGATCTCAGAGCTTCTGGAGCAGGAGACCTCACAGGGTAGGACCCTCGGGACTGCTAAGCTAATTACTAATTACTGGGAAGGTAACCCCATCAAAAAAATGAATGTAGCTTTTCAAAACAGCAGGTGGTATGCTTGCATCTCATGTGCAGGCGTGTGTGTGCACACATGTATTTTTGTGCTGAGGGGGAAGCGAGTGTTTGGCTAAGTAGGTAGAGCCAAATGGCAGGTGATTCAGATTCTACCCCCTATTTCTGGCACCCCTTTGGCAGTGCCACGTGAGTCCCCATCTCTTCTTCAGCCAAAGATAACAGGCTCAAAAAGGCTGTCCATGAAGCCCCTGTGCAAGCCCTGAAGTCAACAGGCAAAGGGTTAACCGAATTCCCAAGGCAGGTGGGAGCGAAAGTCAGACTGGGTGATATCACAGACATGTTATTTGAAAAGCTAAGAAATTGTGGAATTCCTCACCTAATCCAACTTCCCACAGTTTAAAGAAAACTGCAATGCAAGATATCGCTACGGCCAAGGGAGACCCCCCACAAACTTTCCCCTGCATAATCCATATGTGGATATACACACTGTCAGCTGCCTCCCATGGCCCTGGGCTTCTAACCCTCAGTGAGTTTGTTCCTGGTGAAGCTCATGGGATGCAGCCCCTCAATCAACCGATGCCTTGACCCATGCGAGCTGAAGGTGGCTCTTCCATCCCTGTGACATTGCTGGTCCCCCCTCACCCTGTAGTGGTCCCTCTGCCTTTATCTCAGCTGAGAGCAAGGACATGCTGCTCACACCAGAGAGTAGTTAAAACACCTACATGAACAAATGTTTGATGAGACAACACAAAAATAAGTGGAAATAATGCAGTCCATGGTTTAGGGCTTCAGCCGTCCACAGTTTAGGGCATTCCTAGTTATGAGAGGTATTATAAGAGAGTTATGGCTGTGGTGAGCCTCTGTAGCTACACAAATACCTGGACAAGATTAATGATTAGCAAGTGTAATTACAGCAATGAAAATTGCATCCTTGGTTCAAATCTGTCCACCACTCCTCCCTTTATTTTTCCAGCCAAGTTTCTTGCTGGGCCATCTCAGTCCACCAGGAAGATCTTCACGCAGAAGGTTAGGGGTGTTTGCCTGGAAGTGAGTTGTGTAGATTTTTTTTTGCATTAAAGGCAACCATTTCAAATATGTACACATCACACGGGTGTTTTTTAGTCAAAACAAGCACAGTAACCACAAGAGTGCCAGACTGGAACAACCTTTTCTCCACTAACCTAATCCAAAGGAAAAAAAAAAAAAAAGAAAAAGATGTTTTCTAGAGATAGAATGAATTCCTTTGACTCAGTGTCTGATATAAGGAGAGAAAAAAATCTAGCAATGACTAGCAGGCATCTCCTAAAAGGGACTTTCAGAGGCAAGTTGCTTTCCCCCTAAGAAACCTGAGTGTTGGAGCTGGGGAATGATTTCAAGCCAGACCTGCTGGGTCCCACTCCGGGACTCCCATCATCAGAGGTGATGAGTGCCTGCAACTGCTGTTCCTTATAAGCTGCTTCAGTATCCTTTTCTGGGTGAACCTTGCTGTTTCCAGTAAGTCAGCCCAGGGGCTTCAGGCTAATTTGGGCAAGCTGAGTACTGCCTTTGCTCCATAATTAACTTATATGAGTGTCATCTCATATTTGCCTAAGTCACCGGGGTGTTTTAAGAGCTCCCATTCCAATGCCTTGTTGAGACCCCATTTGTGTTGGGCAGCAGGTCCTGCCCCAAGCCAGAACTGTCTTGTGGAGGGCAGTATTTCTGGGGAAGCCTCACCAATCGTCCCACATGCAACAATGCAGTCAGGGCACAAAACCTCTCTGGTGTCTGATGCCTGTTTCACAGCCACTTTCTCCCATCCACCGTCACCCTTGCCATTCCCAGAGACCCACATAGGTGCAGTAATAGCACTGCTGGGGTGTACAAAGTAAAAGATGACTCACTGCTAAGCCTTTGCTCCCACCTTTGGGAGGCAACCAGATAGGGAGCAATCTCCTGGGGAAGGGAGGTGGAATTCAAGTCAGGCTGTTCTTTTCCTGAAAACCTTTCATTTAGTCTAAACAACCAGCTTGGGATGTTGGCACTTGGCTTTTAAATTAAGCATGCTTTTGGGGGGAATGGTTCTGCAGGGATAACAATGTCCGGAGCTAGATTCTGATGTTGGGAGTGAAAACAGCCCCAGATCCCTGCAATAAAATAGGAAAGCAGCCCTTGAGCTTCAGTGATTGCTTTGGAGAGTCTGCCCTGGCTGATGGGTAGTTCACAGCTGGGATACGGTGCTATCTTGCAAGTGAGCTGCATGATTTGCATGAGGTTACCACAGAATGCTGGGGCACGAGGAAGTAGTTTCCGCTGCGCTTGGAGGGTTTCAGCAGTGGTTCCCACTTTCTGTGCTGCTCTTTTCCCTGCCACTGGCACGTGCCCTTTGGTTACCAAATATGTGAGCTTCTGCATACCAACTCTCTCTGCCTACTGGCTTCCAGCACCAGGATTGATCCCGTGATGCTTTTGAAAGACCATCTGCTAGGGATGAGAACATTGCAAGCTCTAAAGCCCAGAGGGAGGATGGAGCTCTCTTGCAGGTGGCAGCATCCCTGCATCCCGAACCTGGCTGGCCTGACCACAGGGACTCCACAGGTGTGGGGTGGGAGGTGGAAGTGGTGCAAGAGCATGTATACCCAGGCAAGGCTGCAAGAGCCACTTGGACCAGACACAACGGGCTGTGGGGTGTGAGCACTTTGCTTGGTTTAACCTGGCCATGCTCCAGCTTCAGTGTTTGTCACCTGGCTGGGAAGGCATTGTTGCCACATGTTTACCCAATGAGTGGCTACTTCCTTACCTGCTTCTCCTCTGGCTTTGCCACAGTGCAGGCTGTGGGGAGCCAACCTCCCAACCACAGCCTTTTTTTTAATCATGCAAACTGCTCTGAGGCTCTTGGACAGACAACCACTTCCCCCCAGGGCTTCCTCCCAGGAGCTGTTCCCAGGCTCTGCAGCCACCTTGCTGCAGTTTGCGACTTTGTTGAGGAGATAAAGCAAATCATATAAGCCAGGCTCCTGGACAAAGAAGGAAGAACGGACAGTGAGATGTTTCTTGCAGGACCTTCATCAAGTGTTCAACCTTGCTGTGCCCCAGCAAGTGCCCAAGCAGGTCATGTGTGCTGATGCCGACATCTCTGCTGGGCTGTCCAGAGGATATGCACTTTGGCGATCAGAAATAGTCAGATAACATGGTTTGCAGCATGGGTTCTGTTACAGAGGCGTGGTGTGATAGCCATCAACCCAGAGCTCCCATTGCCCTCGGCGATGAGGTTTTCTCTCACTTCTGCACCAACCATTGGGTGTTGCTGAAAAGGGAATCTGTATCAGCACATGTGGAGGACATTATAGACTAAGACTGATGGAAATCTTAGAGAGTTGCTCATCTCTAAAATGGATTTGCTGACAGCTTGTTGTGCTTGCTGATTTGGAGCTAACCATAATAAAAGTTCAAACAAATCACTACCTGAGGCATTTTGCACTGATTTTTTTTCTCCTGTTCCTTCACTGAACCCACCACAGCTTTTGCAACCCCACCTTTCTGAAGGCCTGCCAGTCCTGATTTGCTGTGAGACAGGCTCGTGATTTGAAGGAGCCAGCCGCATCACAGGCAAGTGCTGGCTCTCCTCTCAGATTTTATTTTGAGTAGCTATAAACTAGAATGACTGGGCTGTCTTGAGTCAAGACATTGCCATCTAAAATCTGGGACCAGCTAACAGCATATGACATAGTGAGGCAGAGAGTGTCTCCTGCTGCAAAGCTGCATGAGACTTCTCCTGACCTGGGAGGAAGATTAATTGAAGATCAAATGCAGGGAAGAGAGAACAAGGACTGCTCTTTTCCTTCCCTGAGATTTATTCTCCTCATTTGATCCTGGCTTTGGGAAGGAAACTGTAACTTCAGCAGGCTGCCTGGGCTGGTGGCAGGTTTCAGCGACACATCTTGGCTATGAGGGAAGGTATCAGCTGCAAAATGCGGTTGTTTTCCAGCAGAGATCTTCACTGCCCACGGCTCTGCCTTTATCCATGTATTTTTTTGCCCTGCAGAGAAGCCCCTCACAGAAATAGCATCACCCCCCGTGGCTCCCTCACCCCCTCTTTGTAGGGTGTAGATATGCACCTTCTCAAGGGACAAAGCAGAAAGAGAGGCAATGGGTCTGAGGCAGCAGTGAGAGCATCAGGCAAGTGGGAAGATTCAAACACAAGTTTTGAGTGGAGAAAGGAAGATTTTCTACATGCCATGTCCAGAGAATTGTACCCAGCTGCTCTCAGAGCAAGCACCTGATGCTGGGGTGAGCAACCAGGTCCCATTGAACAAGCTTCCTCTTCCATAGTTTCAAGCAAAGCCATGCAAATCTTATGTGTCTACAGTTGAACTGTCCCATTGAGTAGTTGCTTCTTGCCCACCAAACACCACTCCAGTCCAGATGGGTTTGACTTCACCTTACAGACATTAAAACTCATAAGGCTTTTGGCCACTGTTAACTATGATGAGTCCTCTCACACCCACCAACTCAGTTGTGACCAAGTCTCTGTCACCCTTTTTTTGAATAATTACAGTGAGCTTCCTTTCTCTTCAGTAAAAAGTCAAGCTTCAGGCAGAGCAGGTCATTCCTGCTGGTCTTTTCTGCTTCTTCCCGCATCTCCCTTTCATCCCTGATGTGTTTAGTGGTGAAAATGTAGCCCATTGTGTTTTATCAGTCTTGTAAGGGGTGTTAATCAGCCTGTGGTTGTGCTCACCATACACAACATCTTCCTAACACTTAGCACTCCGCTTTCCCCAAATAACCTTGCCTTGCAAGTGATTTAATGACATATTTATCTCATTCACATCAGGATTCCCTTATGGACATGTCCTGACTCAATCCCAGAGACACCTGACTTAGTTACATTACTCTTCCTAGTTACTGATCTGTATAGACAAAGGTTGCAAAATTGCCCATTGGTGTGTGAAGAGCTTCCTTTAAAACCTGGGGGATCCGCACCGTTAGGAGGGGACAGGGCACGAGTCTTTGCCAATGTGATTTGGGTAATTAATTATATTTCTGTTATTGTATATAAGTGGAGAGGTGCCCCCACCACTGAGACACTTCATGAAGAAAAATTCCCTTTCCCTGAGATAAGAGTCTGTTATAGATACTGTCAGATGTTGAGTCTTTAATTCACTAAAGTAATACAAATTAGCTGTGTGTTGCTGTGTTTGGCCTAAATTCAAATGTAGCTCTTCCTAAAACACCTGAGCTTCCCACAGCTCCCAGCCCACGGAGTCCCTTCCAGCTTCAGCACTGACATGAGGCACAAGGACTATCTGGTGCTGGGATGGAGGTACTAATTGCTTTGGAAATAAAATGCTGTTGGAATGGTTCCTTAATAATTGAGTTGCAGAAATTACTTGAGCTGGAAAGCAATTGTAAGAGCCTAAACCTAGAATTGAATTAATGGAGGAATTTCACTTGATGGCTTGGAGCAGGTGCTGCAAAATTACCTGAGTCATCCCAAACGTGTCCCTTTCCTGGGGATCCTCATCTCTGGCTCACCTGGTACTCAAGGTCTCCAAGAGATTCCCCCATCCTCTCACAACTGAGCATCACCAGGTTGGTGGCTGATCCATAGTGAACCTTTGTTTCAGTGCCGTATCACTCCGGCCAGGGTTTAACGGCCAGGGTTTCCTCCCTTTCCCGGCACTTCCCAACCACTCCTGGTGCACAGCTGAAGCTCTGAGCGCTCCCTCTGCTGGCTCCATCACTTCATGACCCCTCGTTAGGTCCTCGTCCCCGCCGGGAGGAGATGCCGGCGGGGGTGATGGCTATCCCCAGCAGCAGAATGTCTGATCAAAGCTGTGTTATGGCCGAGGAGGACCGTGATGCCATGAAATGTCTTACTCCAACATCACATCTCCAGCGAGTTTTGCTCCAACGTCCTGGATGGTCTGTATTTATTAATCTTTCCCCCCTAATTTAGGGGTCCCTGGTGCCCATGCCAGCTTGCCCTGCCCTAGACGGTGCTGCCAGGCAGCTGCAGGCAGGGCTGCTGGATCCAGTTGTGCCATCACCTGGCAGCACCTGGGTCTGCAGGACAAGGGAAAGCCGTCACAGGAATCTGGCTTTAACAGATTCCCGGCATTTTTGTGGTGCCCTGTTTTGGTGACAGAGCCACGGAGAGTTGCTTTGCTCTGAACAGATATGTGAAACCTCAGGATCTTTTCCAGGTTGTGAGGACTGTGAAGGCCAACAGGAGAGGATGAATTCCTCAGGAAAGTTTCCAGGAACTAAAGCTGTACGCAGGCTAAAGGAAGAAATCCAGAGATAAAAAGCCTTTTTGGAGGTCAAGAAGGCACAGTGATGCGAGGTTAGCAAAGGCCAAGGCCAACGTCTTGAAAGTCATTCCCAGTCCTATGTTCTTAAACGGGGTGCACAGTGAAATGGGGCAGTCAAAACAATGGCTCCACAGTGGGAAGATTAAGGAAAAGCATCTCAAGAATGACATCAGGGTGCTCTATAGTTAACACCTTAAAGGAAAAATGGGCATGATGTCAGTGCTGCTCCGTGTCCCTAGGGTGAGGTCAGTGATCCTGCAGGAGCAAAGGAACTGCTGGAGGAGTGCTTCAGCCTTTGGCGATCCTCCCACCTCCTTGGCATAAACCAGGCTGAGCCAGGTGCCCCCTCCCTACCCTGACTGCATGAGCCAGAGGGCAACCTTGTCCCCTCCCTGCCACTGATTCCTCACCACCAAGAAGCACTCGTTCTCCAGTCTGCCAGAATGCACATGGGTACACAGGGAGGCACTGTGGACACCTGCCTTGTAACACCTGCACTGAGACAAGGTCTGAAAAATAACCTATCTACATTGCATCACCATTTTGTGGGGGCAGTTTTTTCACTCATTTGGGCTTGGAATTCATTATTTCAGGACAGGGTGTCAGAATTTAGAAAAATGTGGCCAGGTTTAGCTTGCAGACATTTAAGAAATGACTGAAAAAGCAATTTCAGTGGCGTGGGTCAGGTCTTGAGCTGTTTCACTGTGATTTGTCTCTCACCACTGAAACCAGCAGAAGCCCAAGGACCAAGACAGCATTTATTGGGTATAAATTTTAAAAATCCTCCCAAACATTCCCATACCAGGTAGGAAAATCTGGAAACTTGGGTGTGGAAGATCTGCTGGCAGGCACATCTGCTGAGCTAGTACACTGCTGGGTCCCAGCCTCCAAAATGAAGGAGGTTTCTGATAAGTGGAGAAAAGGGTAGGAATTTCTTCCATTGAAACTTCCACAGAATGGTTTATTGTCAATGTAGGGTGGGTGATGTAATTTATATTTGATTTTCCGTCTTCTGATTAGAAAATAGGAAGCTGCGTTATTTTCTGACAAAAAGTTACATTGCAGAAGTTGACAGTCCTGTAAAATGCCCCCACCCCCAAAATCCAGCATTACAAAGCCCAGACGACAACAGCCTGGAAATCAAAAGCCAGATTTATTTCCATTACCCATTTTCCTCCAAAATCAGAAAACATTGTGTGGGAAATTTCAGTGTGAGCAACCCTTTGTATCCTGGAAATCCTGGAATTTACCAGACAAAAAAACACCCCCATACTCTGGCCAGTAACAGCAAGGAGTTCAGAGGAGCCCAAATGCTTCATCCACCATGCTCCACCAGTCTTGAAGTTGGCTGAGGATGGAGGGAAAGGATTAAGGCTCGCATCATTTCCTTGTGCACTCCTACAGGCTTGCTCTGCTTCCCGTTATTGTCCCAGGTCTGCTCCCACATGCTCTGCCCAACAGAACCGGGGAGGACAGAGCCTGGCACCAGGCTCGGAAAAAATTGGTCTCCTTTTACCCTGCCGCACACAGGAATAATTCATCCAGAGACAATGTGCTGGCAAGGACTTCCCAGATCAATTTATAGCTTGATCTGAAGCTTTCTTCCTGCTCAGGGTGAAAGGAGAAGGAAGAAGGGCTATTCTTTTATTCAAAATAGGTGTCTTTGGCGAGGTTGGTCTAAATCAGAGGGAATTTGGGGTGTTAACACTGAATCTGCTCAGTGCATGCTTTCCAACTCTAGTCATTGCTGCAAGTCAGTTATTAAGGAATCACACTGCAGATAAGGAGAGGGCCCGTAAGCAGGTTTAGAATTTCCTAAAAAGCTGATAAGATGGTTAGAAAAATAAATCCCAGGGTATAGTCTGGCTATTCCTTATATAAAGCGAATCTGTGAGTTCCCAGGGCAATAGACAGAGTTCTTCTATCTGTGGCTTCCTGGAAAAGGAAATAATACAGTCGGAATAGCTCTGGGAAAGTGGCAGACATCCCTTCCTCTCCAGATAAGCCAGAACAGTGCAGCCCATCCAGCAACCCGGAGGACATGGTCTGTCACCCAGCCACCGTGGAACCCTCCAGTCACTGCCCCACAGCGGCTCCCTTCCATTCCCTTTTCTGTACACTCTCCCCTTTCCTGAAAACCAGAGGGGAGCCCTTTTGGGTAAGGGTTCATGCGTGCTGGGAACGGGCAACTTTTGTCCTTTCTTTTCTAGGCAGTGTTAACAAGTCGGCAGCCCAAAGAATTTGTCTTGCAATCCCTTCTGCAGCTCAGCTTTCAGTTCTCCATTCAAGCAGCATGAATGAAGCGAAGCCTTTATTTGCATTCTGTTCAAATTGCCCTCCACCACTAACATGAGTCCTTTGGAGGTTTGTTGCAAGGGTAATAAAGCCAAGATATTTTAGACAGGCATGATGCCCCACTGCTACCGCAAAAATCAGTTCAAAGCAACTGCTGAGTCAGAATAAAGGGGATTGGATGCATTTGCTTCCCAAAGATCACAATGCAAAACCAGTCAGGAGGGGCAGCAGGAAGAGATGTCAATGGATGCAGCATTCCCTGTCCCTGGGTCACTTCACCCAAAGGAATTCACAAGCCTGGTATCTTCCAAGCATATCTGAGAGTAGGGAGTGCTCTCAGGCCTGGGCTAGTGCACAGGGGTGCAAGGGGGGCTTTGTAAAGAAATCTCACCCTAGACCACTCTGAAGGACACCCTGGGCTGTTGCTCATCCTCAGGTTTGGGTGGAATAGAGGGCTAATGCTGCCCACCCTGCAGGGTCAGCGGGCTCCCAGCATCACAGTTGCAAGCTGAGGAGCTGTGTGCTCCAGCATGGAAAGTCCATAGGGTTGCCTTCAGGCTTCCTTCTCTGGAAAGGTCCCAGAAAAAAAGGGAAAAAGTACCTTTGTTCTTCTTTGGCCTTCACCTTGCTGCAGCTTTTAAACAGTGAAGAGCTGGCCCTGTCC
This sequence comes from Aegotheles bennettii, assembly GCA_013398125.1. Classification (NCBI taxonomy): domain Eukaryota; kingdom Metazoa; phylum Chordata; class Aves; order Caprimulgiformes; family Aegothelidae; genus Aegotheles; species Aegotheles bennettii. Next base: position 279,378 of record VZRW01003488.1, on the reverse strand, counting down.
GAGCCCTTTATGTTATTTTCAGGTCTGGAAAGCAAAGTGTATTCGTTAGGGCTTTTAAAAAACCTTTTCTACAGCTTTTACATTGGTCCAGTATTTTCCCCTTCACCTCCCTGAGAGTGGTGTGGCTCAGTACATGCCATATGCCCCCAGGACAGCTCTTGTTTACAGGGAAGTAAGGGAACAACAGCAGCTGCAGGAGTTCAGACTGCCTGGGTCCCTAAGATGTGAGGCCATCCCTCCTTCCACAACCCCACGTGGTCACCACTCCTTCCTCTTCCCTTCTTCATCAAGAGACCTGCTGTCTCCTCTTCCCAGGAGGCACAAAGACAGGGGAATGGTGAGGAATGGGTACCATGACCCCTTTCTGCTCCTTATCCTCCTCTCTGCTTCAGCACCAGGTAATCACCAGCTGAGGCCCCAGTGTGTCCAGACCCCCGTCTCACCTAATGTCCAAACCTGCTTAGAAAATACCAGACTACATCTTGAGCTGGCTAGGAGAGGATGGTCCTGCCCCATCTTAAGATTTCAAAACAATTCCTACTCTGTGTTTGCTGAAACCTCTTGGAATTTTTCAGCAGAAGGAGAGGAGTCCACCCCAGGGTAACCCAGAGCCTGGCAGTTAGCGTGTGGTCTTGGGCAATCAGGCGCAGAGGATGAAATCCCCACTCTGATGCTTGCAGAGTGGGCACCTGAACCTCCCACGTCCCTTCATCCTTTCCAATCCTGCCTTGGTAAAACCAGTCCAGTCCTGTGGGAAGTGCTGACTTTGATGAATCAACATTTTCCAGCAAAATCTTGGCATCTGCAATTTCCCAACCAGTCCTAACTGAGAGCATTCAGAAAAAAAGAAACCAAGCAAACAAACAATCAAACAAACCAAGCAATAGCAGAGGGCAGAAAATGAGCCGGACATCTCCGAAGAGCTGTCCTCACTTAAGCATTGCTGCTGGGGCAGGAGTGCCAGCAGATAAACAGCTCTGGGTTGGACACAGGAACCAGCATGCTCTATTGCAGGAGCTCAACCTTGCTGCAAGTGACTGCTGGTCCCTTTGATGCTGAACATGTGTTGGATATCTCTGAAATTTGAGATGTATCTCTGATATTACGAATGAGAACTCTAGACTACTCCGGTGTGTTCCTGTCCTTGGCATGACCCATGTGCCCCATTTCTAGAGAAGACAGAGGTATCTCCGCAGACTTTGCTATATCTCTCTTCTTCCAGTTGTTCCCATCACCACTATGCAGCATTTGGGGAAGTGCTCGTACCAGTCTGGCAGTTAGGCACTCAAGGCTTTTCCTACATCACCCCTTTCTCTTCCAGTAGTCATAGTTCCAACATTTTGCACCAGCAGACCTGTACAATTTTGTCAGGTAGGTACAGATGGAAATCTCAGATTTGAACTAGAAAGTCTCAGTCTTGTCTCAGAAGAGCCTGCTTTCCATGGACCCCTGATGCTGAATGCAGGATGTCTGTCCGAGGTGATGCAGGACAAGTCCAGATGGCACCAACAAACCTTGGGTTTTCAGCTGGGAAGGGGAGCACGTCTCTTGGATGTGCTTTCTCTCCAGACCATAAAGGCAGACCTGATGGAAGCACCCTTTCTCTGCCTTTGGGCTCAGGGTGGCATCACCTGGGGACAGCTGGATATACAGGATTGTGTGCCTGAATGTGATGATGGCCTTACCATGAGCAATAACTCTGCTATTTTTACTGCAGTAACACCAGTCCTGATCTCATGGGGAACCAGGACAGGTAGAACTGTTTCTAAGGAGTGTCTAGTCGAAACCACCGGAGCTATATGCTGTGAGCTTTGGTGGGAGCCAAGTATCTCAGAAAGAAGCAAATGTTTTGCCATGCTTTCAAAACCCCAAGATTTTAGTCCAAGGCTGACTGTCATAGCTGCTAGCTCTCCTGCTGGGAATATCCAATGGGGCCAAAGTAAGGGGCAATGGAGAGGGATGGAAGAAGGGTCATTGAGTGGAGAAGCACCAGCAGAGCAGCACTGTATGTGGCAACTGCAGGAGGGGGACCCTGACATGGGCTCTTGGATGCATCAAGAAAACCCATATGGAGGGTCACCAGGGGGAATTGCTGATGCTATCTGATTTCCTATTTTATGGCTGTTGTCTTCTTCTCAGCAGCTCCTCCAGCTGCCTTTTCTAGCCCTTCAGTTTGCAGTGGTTTTGCCAGTTTTGTGCTTGTGATAGGAATGAGAGCAATGCATCCTGGCAGGGATGAGACGGCAACTTCCACCTGCATGGCTCTAATGGAGACAGCCAGATCTGGTTTGGGAATAGAAGCTGCTAAAACCACAGCCTCCTCTCAGACCAGCTATCAAAATCTGCCTGCCTGGGTCCCTAGCCCTCGTCACTGCTGCCACCTCTGCCAAGCAGCTCTCATCTCACAGGGACCTTGTACATGGCTTCTGCTGCACTAACATGGGAGTCCCCTGGCAGAGGGGACATGACCCTTCTCCATGGTCCCTGCCACCTCAGCCAGTTGGCATTTCCATGGCAGTTTTTCCTCCCAGAAAGTGGCGATTTTGAAGCCAGGTATTTGGAAGAGGTTTGTAGCAACAGGAGCAGGGATGTTGCCCTGAAGTGCCCAACTTTTAGCCAATAGACTCACAACTCCTTTTGGATTAAATCTTTCTGCACATGACTTGTCAAATACTTGTGACTGGCAAGCATGTCCCACAGTGAGAACTCTGCCTAGGCCTCCCACAAGCAGAAGGGGGAACTGGACACACTTTCTAAATTGGTCATGGCAGTCATGGCAGCTTTTTCTGGGTACCCAGATTCAGCCAATTAATGGGCAAATGAATTCTTTGCTTAATTTGAACTGTTTCCATTACACAGCTGATGAAGTTAGGTGTCCCAGCTGCCCCTCTATATCTGGGCTGTGAACTGCAGGAACTTGATCAGCATGACATTGTCACAGATATTCCCCTGTAACATCTCCCCAGAAATAGAAATCTCGTTCAAACCTCTCTGCCCTCTCCTCCTTGCCCCCCTGGTACCAGGGGTACCTGGTACTCTGCGTACATACTCCAGTGTTATGTAATCCTCCTCCCTCCCAGGGAATCCATCTGGAGAGCAGAAGGATAGTGTGATGTGATGGATGGCTCTAGGACCTTTTAAAACTGCCTTACCCAAGCACAGACAATGACACCCTGAAGTAAACATCAGTGCCCCCCCCTCTGCTAGATACGGACACATGAACCAGTACACTAATTTGAATAGATCCACAACGTTTATTCACTTGCTTTGAAGGTACAGTAGCATAAGTGTGTGTTTCTGCCTGTGGCCCCAAGCTCACCACCGCTGGCCTTGCCGCTAGTTGCAGTAGTTTTCCAGTTGGTAGAGAGAGCACGTGTTGTGGCAGCACTGCTCAACAATCCCTCGCTTCACTTTCTCAAACTCCTCCTGTTGGAAGGACAGCTCTCCTACCTCACCATGCAAGGGACTGTTCACTGCCAGGGAAAAAAAGATAAGCCATTGGACATCACACAGTATCAGTCCTGACTGTTCAGCCCAACAGAGACCCCCTTTGCAGACAACAGATTTTCAAGTTAGAAATGGCTGGAAAATGGGGAGGAATTTGCAAAAGTTTTCCTGGGTCGATGCTGCTTGTAGCACCTCCAGCCTCTGTGTTTCCTCACCCAAAGTAATTTCATGGTGCTTAGAAGGAACCAAGGTGAGTAGATATCAGCAGTGTGAGGGACAAGGAGACACAGGGACTTCTTGGGACAGGCATGTGGAGAAGAAGAGAAACACTGCACCCTCTCTGGGGTGAACAGCTGGTAAATAACATGATAAAATGGGCTGGTCTGCTCCAAAGGGATGAGTTGCCTGGGACTGCAGCCCCCCTCGGGCAGTTGCCCACTCTTCTGGGAGCCTGGGCAGACAACTGGGATGTCCATGGGATTGCAAGGATGGTCCAGTCTGGGGCTGGATGCATTTCCCATCTGGTCATGAACAGCTTGCTGCTGTGGCTGGTTGGATGTAGCCCCAGGCCAATGGCGAAAGCATTTGTGTGTGTTCATGTTCACAGCTGGCGATGAGTTTTTAGAAAGAATGATGAATCGGGGTATTTGGGCACAGACAAAACTCAACAGAATGTCTCATTTGCTGGTGGGAACTTGAAAACTTGTGGACAGAACTGTTCAGGTTTTAATTGCCCAAAGAAAATATAGAAAAGGGCAAATAAACCAGTGAATTTTCCTGTAGGAAGAAAAGACTCCCTAAAAATAAGAAGAAAATGCCTGGAAAGCAAGAATGAGATGAGGTTTCTAGGGCAATATTAAAGTACAGCACAAGATGCAAAATCTCCAAGCCCCCAAAGTGTGATGCAATGGATGAGACACAAGAGTAACAAGAAATCATTATGCTAGTGTGCTAGAGGAAAATTTAGGAAAGGTTCAGTCCAACATTAAGTAGAAGAGGAAATAGCTAGTCAATGTTTTGTGATTTACTTGTCTTCATTCTTCAAGCCAGCTGTGAGCAGACTAAACACAACCAGCTTGTGTGACAAAGAGGTGGTGGCTCAGGCAAAAATCCTGGAACAAGAGACAGAAAGTCCTCAGATACTTTCAAACTGGCTGGCCCTGATGAAATTCTCAATATATTATTTAGGGAATTGGCTAACAAAACTTCCAACCCATTTGTCATGGTCTTCAGAAACAAATCATCAGAGAAGGGAGCAACTAACAGCCCAGCTGGCCATTCAGAACAAATCATGGCAAACCCTCTGCTATGACATTACCTTGCTTCACCTTCCAAAGACTTCTAAGAATATTTCACGGGCTGGTTGCATACTCAGGAGAAAGAATCAGATACAAAAGAAACCAGTGTATGATGGAAAGATAATTGGTGGGAGAGGCATATTATAGTCAGGGGAGGTTAAGTAATGGTCCATCTTGAAACAAGAGAGTGGAAAAGACTGGGGTTTGGCAGGGGTCTCTTCTGCATCTATTCAAAGTCTTCATTGGTAAGCTTGGAAGACAGAGGAGTGTATGTGCTGGATTCACAGAGAAGCTAAAGTTGAAAGGAACTGCAGGTACTCATCTCCAGGAAATACACCATACTTGCATTACAGCTGGAGCATTACAGGTCTTGGCCCCATTTAGATACAGACACCATGTTGAAGGCCAGCTCTCTGGACTGCCTCATACCACCTGCATTGCCATGTAGACAAAATGCTGGAAGAAGAAATGGGAAAGGTGCTACAGGTAGGCAGGAAGACTGTGTTGCGCATCCAGGATGAGAGTTTGACTGTGGCAGCAGTCGTCCTTCAAGGACTGTTGATCTACCCAAGGGAGGGCCAAGGCATCCAAGGGAGACAGTGACCACTAGTAATCAACAGTGCAGTACTGCTTTGAAAAAAGTAAAGCACCAAGAACATGGTGTGAAAAATGTGCAATGTCATTTTTCCAGTTTGCTCATTCTACTTGGCACTGACAAGGCCTCAGCTGAGGTCCTGAGTGTTTCTCCAGGCATCACCAGTCAGTAAGGATGCAGACCAAATGCAGAACAATTTACATGGACAGACATCTAGAAGATACAACCTAAGAAGGTAATGGGGCAGGACATGGGACCAGTCTTCAAATATTTTGAAAAGCAGCCATAAAGAAGAAAGGAGTAGGGTCTTCCCCATGTCCTCTATGAAAAAGACAAGAAATAATTTGCAGCAAGGAACATTCAGGTTAAATATTGGGAAGAAATATTCAAGAAGGCCAGTTAAGCATGGGAACAGGCAGTTTCAGAAGGCAGAAGAAGCTTCCCCACTGGAGGTTTTTATGAACAAACTAGATAAGTATGGGGACAATTGATCCTGTCTTCGGGCAAAAGGAGGCTTCCTGGGTTCCTTCCATGTTCATTTTCTATGAACACTTCCAGGTCGATGTAATGGCCACAGAAAGATATAGACAAGTTTGAGCTTTCAGCAGCAATACCTTTTGCCTCATAAATGCTCTTTCCCTGCCTGCCCTCCCATCTGCCTTTTTAACCTGAAGAGGTTTTCATTGGCAATCTGATGCTACTGGTATGTTAAAGGTATTCCTGGCATTCCCCATCAAGGACATTCCTGATGTCACCATCAAAGATGATAGGCAGTTGTTGCCTTTTGCATCACGTAGCATAGGACTGTGTTCAAGGTGAGCCTGACTTACCTAGAGGCTGCTCAATATCCCGTCGGGCTTTGGGAGAGTAGAAGAAACCACGCTCCCCACACACCAGGTAGAGAGCCTCCACCAAGTGGGAGCCGCAGAGGTGCTGGTTGGCAGCCGCGTGGCTGGTCCCAGGGCCAGAAAGGGCAAGAAGGGCCAGGAGAGGCAGCGATCGGATCCAAAGAGCCATGGTGAGCAGCGTGAGGCCTAGAGTTAAGAGGCAGAGACACAAGGAGGTCTAGGAGGGAGAAGTAGGTTGCCATCAACCATCTTATGTCCTTCAGCTCCTTTGTTATGAAAATAAGATCCAAGTAGCAGATGGACCTTCTACAGATGACCTAGCTTGAGACAAAAGGAGAGCTTTCTCCATCAGACTTTACAAGTCACAGTAAATGAATAATGATTATAACCAGAATTCCATCCAAATGCTCACATCAGTCCTGGCCTCCCTACTGTCCTCCCCAAAAAAGCCAAACTAGACTGGAAGAGCCATCCCACTGAGCCCTGCAGCACATGTGCCCAGGAGGGCTGAGATCAGCAGACACCTTCAGGGAAAAAACCCTCTCTGCCAAGTCAGAAGGGTCAGTTTTTTATGATGATGACCCCAAAACAGCACAGTGTGCTCAAAAACCTGAGGAGACCTGATTTTCTTGGACTACTGAGCCAGCACTTGATACCACCAGCTACATCAACTTAATAAAACAACTGCAAAACATGTGGAGGCTAAAAGGGCAGTAATCAGACTTACCTGAAGAAGTGGCAGCAAGAGATGGAGAGAAGTTTGCTCTGAGAGATAAGGACTGGTTGGTAGTAATATCCCCATTCTCTCTTTCCCATATTTATATGCTTTAGCCCAAGTGACACAAGAGCTAGCATGAGCCCCACCTCCTCGATGGCACTCTAGCCAAAATTTTTGCTGCTTGTGCACATTAATTTCCTTCTACACAACATCAACATGTCTTTATGCAAGTTAAGATAGTAGCAACAGTTTGCAGTTTCCATCTCATTTCATCCAACCTGTTTTTGCTTCCCTGCAGCTCCATCGTGAGCCATCAGTGACCCTTTTAGCAGGAGATAATTGTGCTATTACAGCTGCAATGATTACTAATGACACTAATGCTGGCAATAGGCACTGTTGGCATTGAGGTGGCTCAACAGCTGTTTCTGAAGTGTAAAATTAAAGGCAAACATGTTAATCTGTTTGATTAACATCACGTTGGAAAGTATTCAGTGATGGGACCAAGCTGTCAGTGACACCATGCTACTGTCAGGTGCTAGAGGAAGCAAAACACATTATTGCCCTAAGGCTACCTGTGGCCCCACTTGCTGGCCACGCAGTGCACGGCGTGACACATGCGGCCACGGCTTGGGCTGGGGGGAATAATATCTGCATTTTGCAGGAGACCTTGGGTGGTCGTTCTAGTTCAGCATGGGGCCAGAGTTAGAGCATTTGAAATTCTGCATGTGAAAAAACAAGCTTTTCTCCCTTTGCTCACTGAAAGGCAGGTTCCCTCCTTCATCTGTCAGGTGCCCCTTCAAATTCCTGAGTTTAAGCAGAGCAGAGTCTGGGATGTTCACAAGTGAGAGCTCTGGACACCCCAGCTCTTCTCCAGGGGGCTCTGCCCAAAACTGTGACTTCAACACCAATAAACAATTCTGGTAAATCCCAGTGAAAACCAGGTTTCCATTCTGGCTGCTAACTTCGCTTTTAGTAGGAGATGATGAGCCAGGGCTTTTATGGGTCTGATTTTGGCAACAGATCTAACTTTCTCTCTTTCACAACATTACCCCATTTTTTGACACCTCTGTGCTCAAATTTTCTGCCACCGAGAGCACGCTTGTACTTTTTTCTGCCTAAAGTATATTTCTTTTTTTTTTCTTTTTTTTCTTTTTTTTTCTGCCTCAAAAGGCCTATTTAAAATGCTGGGTATGAAATAATCTTCAAACATCCCATTGTTCTAAATTTTGAGACTACAAGTGCTCAGCACCACTGAAAAGGAGATATTTTTATCTGTTTGAACTCTGCTGCTTGTTTAACTTAGAATAAGGCTGATTCTCCGTAGGCAGTATAAACTAGAAGGAAGTTCACTGAAATGAGCAGAATGCCTTGAGACTCAAATCAGACCCTTAATTTCTTGAGTAGCCAAAGAAATTCCACCCATAAACATCTACAAGGTAGAAAGTTCCATATGCCCCTGTCATGGTTTTAAGTGTGAAGTATCATATGTTTGCTAAATGGCTGCTATTGCAAAAAAGCTCATGAGAAATGCTAAATCTCTGATGAACATACAGGGAAGAGTCTCATTTGCTCAAATGGATGCAAGACAAGGTTATCAGTTACATCCCCTGCTATGTAGGTCTTCCGTCCTCCTGCTAATAAATCCAAGTTGTGATGCTCAACTACAGTTAATAGCATTTCTGCACGATGTGTAACACTATCTCTGTCTCCCTTCTCCTCAAAAAAAGATATTGGATGTACTTGAATGACCTAGTGGCATACCCATGAAGAGGGTCTCAGGTTCCAGCAAGATACGAGTACAGGGAATTCACTTACTCAGAGCTTCTTTCTACTGGGAGAAATTGGGGAATTAGTAGCTATACAGGATAAAACCTGGCATTTTACCCCATTTGAAGTAGGTTGTCAAAGCCAGGAGCAGAAGCCTTGTGCCACTCGTGTTTCTTCCAGAGCAGGGAGCCCCCCACCCAGTATCTCACACAAAGGGAACAACTTGCAGAACTACTCTACAGATCCCCTTAGTTGTTTTCCAGTGGTCACTGCTCCATTTGAGGTCCAATGGACCTCAGACCAGTGGCCATCTTGGAAAGGCTCCGGAGCACGGTGTTCCCCAGGTTAATCACACACTGAGATTTGCCATTCAGGGTTTTCCCATTTTCCTTCTTGCACTTTTTGAACATTAACTGAGCCCACCTGAATGCATGTTTTATTGGCAGTGGGGCATTGTAAGGAGAATCCTCTATCCACTGTCTTCTCCTTTCTGTGTAGTTTCCCTGGTGTAAATCCCCCTTCCCTGGTGCTTACCCCACTGATGTAGCAAAAAAGCTGGTTTATTTTGTGTTGGAGATGCCATGTTACTAGTCTATTTATTGTTTCTCTTACTCTTGCCTAATCAAATCCTGGAGGTATCTTCAAAAAGCTTGTGGTATTTCTGCAGCATGCCCCAGCATGGGAAGGGCTAACTGTACGCAGGCGTTCAGGAATCCCTCTTGGCTCACACTAGTCCGGGTGCAGAAATAAGCCAGAAGTTTTATTGGAAGGAAAAAAGATATCTTGCTGGCTCAAATATCAGCAAGGGGCAATTTTTTTTGCAAATTTTCCTAGTAGAGGTTTTTTCCCCTTTCAAAATATGATCATTTTGATTATTTATTGGAAATTGTATTTGCTTACCATAAATGGTCCTTTGGAATATGAAAAATGCTAGCAGTGATATAAATGGATATAAAATGGATATAAACTGCAGAAAGTTTGGTTTTAGATGGAAAACTCCCATGTCAGCAGCAAACTGAGAGAGGGAGCAAACAGGGGAAGCTGTTTCTCAATGAAAACCTTTTTCTACAGAAAAATCTCAGCTCATTCTTTTCAGGTTGGGCTTCCCCATGATTTCCATGTGATAAGGCAGTGACAGGTCAAACATTTATCCATTGTTTCTGCTACACATGCCGCCCATGACCCTCCCCAGCTCCTCAGCTCCATGTTGGGCTCACTTGGCCCAAGGGTGGGAGCGGCTGGGTGGGAATGGGCTGCTCCTGGCTCCTGCCCTTCATGCTTAACTGCCTCTGGATGTGACTCAAAGTCACCTCCTTCACTCACAGCCCCCCAACACCAAGCAGTTGCATCAGTGGGAACAAGGCTTAGGCAATCCCTGGTGCTATGTAATCAAGTTTACAGTCCATTGCCAGTACAATAAAATCTTTATTACTGTAGATGTCTAGCATTTTCGAAGCCTGTCCTGGAAAAATAACAAGCCCACTATGGGGGAACTAGTTAACAATTACAAGTCTGTGCAAGTTTCACTGACAGCAAAGGTCAGGTCTGGAGGCAAGCAAGTTCTTCGAGAGGACCCAAGGACCCCGAATTGCCACCTGCATCCCCACCACTGCTCTTTTGATCAGTAGACACTGCCAGGACTGCTCTACCTGTCTCTGGGCATGTGTTGTCCCAGAAGTGGATCAGAGAGCAATGCAGGGGTAACTGTGTGCCTCCTTTCCCTGGAAGGTGAGTTCAGTGGCTTGTGAAACAAATAGCTCCAGAGGAGGTGATATCTGCCAATGCACCCCTGTCCTGTGCCAGCAGCCTGCTGACACATGGTCCCAAGGCATTCAGAGGGGTCTGCACCCCCAAGAGCAGATCTTGGGGGTGGCCAGGCCCTGGAGGGGTGCCCCCATATGGCCACTGGGAGCTGGGAATGTGTAGCTGGGACAATGCACTCAAGCACATGAACCATTTGAGCTCTAGAGCTGTAGCCATTTGCTTGGTACAGGGAGATGTGGAACCCACACCGGGGCCCAGTGGTTGCCCCCTCCAGGCTTTGCTCCACTCCCCATGCAGGGTGCAGCAGCAGCCAGTGGCATGGTGCAGAAGGGGGAAGCCAGCATCCTCAGTGATCCTTGCCTCCGTGTGGTTTCCCACAGCTGTGTTCCCGTTGGTGTGTCCAAACACTGATGGAGCAGCAATGTGCAACCATCCTGCCAGCAACAGCAGCACAAGATGAAGGGTGGGGAGGTGAACCTAGCACCAATGCGGGTGCTTAATCATGGGAATGCTTGCAACCAAATCCTGTGATGCCTGCAGAGATAGGTGGCAGGTGGGGCAGTCACTGTGGGCTCAGGGGCAGAGAGGGAAGGGGCTGCTGTAGCAAAAGGTAAGGATCTGCAGCTTATCTGGAACCACACAATGAGAGATGCCCTTGCTTCAAAAGGGACATTGTGCAAGCAGAGAAGGGGGCCACTCACTGGGATACAAATAATCTCAGCTGCTTCTATAAACTAATCTGGGCAGCTGCCTGGGTGCAGGGCATGTGAGCCATCCCCTTCACCCCACTGGCTGCTGGGCCCAAGGGAGACGCTCCTGACAGACAGCAGATTTCACAATTTTCCAGGTTCTTCCAGGCTAGGGATATTATCTTGCCACCTAGAGTATGAAGGGTTGATTCATAAAGCAGAGTGTGTAACCCAAAGCCTGGTGGAACCAACCGAGTCTGACCCATTGGCCTCTGTCACCTTTGGGTTACTGGTAACAGTGGAGAGAGTTATGAGTTCATCCACACCTCTGGAGATGCAGCTCACTGGTAGAAGCTGTTCCAGGGAGCAACTCCAAAGAGCTAGTAGCTTTCGTTAGAGGACAAGGGAGTTTCCCAGGTGTGCTGTGGCTCTGAAAATGGCCTTATGTGACCCAAACCCTCTGGCCACCTCTCCTGATCACACCTCTCAGCAGGGAAGTGCTGATCTTTGGCCAGCCCAGCACTCCTGGTACCATGGAACCTGTAAATTGGTTTGGCTGCACATTGCTCAAGCCCCCCCCCCCAGCCCCTGAAGGCTCAAACCTCTACACAAGTACAGCTACCCAAGCAAAATAGACCAAATTTAATGACATCTAGAGTAAAGGTCTCAAAATATTTTCCATCCATCTTAGGAAGAGCATATGCAAGGTTATAAATACAGATGGAAAAAGCAGGTATGCTCCCTTTAAACCCATTAAAATATTACTGGTCACCTATTTTTTGAGAAGGTAGAGGAGAAAATAACACCTAAGAGCTGCTAATAGTTCCTAGACACAGCTATTAGCAGACTCAGCAGAACAAATTAGTTTGTTTATCAATGAGGAGAAGATGAAATCTGTGGCTATTAATGGCCCAAAAGTAATCATTGGCGTAGATAGAGAAACATTAGAAGAGGTGATGACACCCTGCTAGAGGACAAGTAATGAACAACAAAAGTAACAAATAACTTCCACAGAGTGCAGAAGCTGTAGAAAAGTAGCCTGATCAGCACCAATCAAAAAATGCACATTTTTAGCACTGATATCACATTTGCCCTTCTCCATGTTGTGGAAGTCCATGAGAACAACCAAAGAAGATCTTAACTTGTTCCTCATGAAACAACCATGAGAGGGGCCATTGAGTCCATCAGAGAGTTTTCTCCAGTGTCCACAATTGTAGGCACGAAAGTCTCATGGTGCCACCACCATGGCTTCTACAGCAGGTGGCATCATAGGCACGATTTGGAAAGCAAAGGCATGGATGACCTGGACAAGCCTTTGGTAAAATAGAGAAGACGACCTGGTCCTTGGCTATGATGCTGGAAAGCATGGGCAGGCCACCAGAGAGCAGCAGACACAGCAGAAAGTGATGGGTGCTATAACCAGCTGAGGCAGAAAGGAGGTAAAGAGAGAAATTCTAAAAAATGAAGGAGTGGATTTGCTGGCTCAGAATGGGTTTTGCTGGATTTGTCCCCTGTTGTAAAGTGCTTTCATAAATTGAAAATAAATGATCACGTCACACACTTCTGGGTTTTCTTCCACTGCTCATCTCTGCAGCTGTGGGTGTACCATGGACATCTGCCACAGTTTCTCTGATGACAAAACTGTGGGCTTCAAGTGATACCATAAGAGGACATTGAGGAAGAACGTACTCATTCTCACATCATACTTTTTGCTGAGTTTAAATATGAAGCTTTGAGACCCCATTTTCTAGAATAAACTTTACTTTAAAAGTCTCTTTTTGGCTATTAGGGTGCTCTTGGAGATTTGGCTAATGCTGCCCTGGTGCCGCTGCTCTGAGGCTCCCATTTCTCCAGGAGATATGACTTGCCATTTGGACGTGCCACTTTCTCCTTTGCTTTTGCAGGGTGCTCTGAACTTTAGCACTTCAGATGCCTCCAGCTGGGTTGGGACCAGAGACAGGAGTCATGATTTCTTCCTCCTTCCCCCTCACTCCTATGGCATCATCCCTGTGGGAACTGGTGTTTCACCTTCCAGCACAGCTCTGTGGCAAAGGACCTTTCCCAACACAGCATCAGGCAGTGAATAAAACCCAAATCACCACTGCTCTTGTGAGCAGCAGCTACTCCCAGGCATCCATCTCCCTGGTGTTATCACCAGCGATGCTGGTTATTCCTTGCTCCCAGGATACTCCACAGCAGCCTGGAGGTGTGAAGGACTTGCAGAAGGGCTGACCCCCTCCCTGCTCGCCATCGGCCAGACCCCACTGTAGAGTGCTCTGATCTCCCTACCAGGGCATGGGGACTCCCAGGTCCAGTATCATTAATTATCACTGGGTAAGTGGATAGTTTTGAGCACTTAAAGCTACTTTAAGGATTTAGATGCACACTGGTAACTGGTCCATAGGCTTGCCTATGGGGTCCTAGACACGGAGGTGTAAATCCTACTGATAAGGCTTGTTAGTGTTAGGGGGCTGGGGAGGGAGAGGCGGGGGGGGGGGGGGTTTGGAGCCAGGCACAGGGATCTCGGTGGGATGGGAGGGGTGAGCCCACTGCTGCAGCCCCCTCTTGCCGGGGAGCCCCTGGCCAGGGGGAGGCACTGGGGTGCTGTGGGCAGTCAGGGTCAGGCTGATTTACAGCAGCAGAGGAACCAGGGCTGTTAATTCAAAGTTGCCGCTTATCGGTGTTTAGAAAGCAAGCTCCAATCTGTTGGTTAGTGATTTGGCCTTTGCTGTAAATAGAGGGGCCCTGTGCTTTGCTCTGACATTTTTGTCCTTATTATCTTGTCTCAGCCTCCAAGGGAGTTGGGAGAGTTATTTAAGGCTGACCTTACTGGAAGGAAAATTAACAACTCCCTTACCCCACCCTGTTTTTCTCTCCTCTGTCCTGAGTAACAACTATTGCATTAAACTATCTGTGTGCGATACTTAATCCTTCACCATCCCTGCAAATATTTTGCAGATCAATTCACCCTGCTGAGCCCAGAGAAAATAATTGCAAAGAGACCAAGTAGAACTAATGTCAGGAGTGAAAAAAATTGATTTTGCATCATTATCCCTTCAGGAAAATCAATGAGAATGGGCCTTGACCCCATCAGGTGCTGGAGCACACCACAGAGCCTGGCCAGTCTTGCATCGCGGTGGTTCAGGTCTAATTCAAATCTATGTTTCACATAAGTTTCAAAATCAATTGCCCCATCTCAAGCTAAGCCTTTCAAGAACACATACAGAAACATGTGATAATGGCTGGTTGGAGCTGGAGGGAGTATTTTGGATTTGGGGAAATTCATATTGGGACCCAGACCCTCTACAGTTCTGGAAGAGAGGAATGTGCAAGGAGTCTGGGTGAGTCCCACCTCTGTTGGGACATACGTGGTTTTGCAAGGCTTGCAGTACACATGTTGACATGTGCACATGCTCCAACTGCTCCTGGGTGATATACACCGTGGACAAAATGGTCAAAATGAATTAATTAACAGAGACACGAAGAAACCCTCATCACCTGAAGCACAGCACTTGCAAGGCTGAGAAATCTCTAATCTCCAAATGTTCATTTTACTGATCTGCCACCGCCAACCCTACCATACCAGCTGCACAATGAGAGTGCTGCAAGGCTATGGTAGCACGCCTAGGGTGCCACCACATAGAGTTTTAACTCCCTTGTCCAATCTTTGCAAATGCCTATATTCAGTTAAAAAAAAAAACAAAAAAAAAACCACAAAAAAGCACAACAAAATCTCCTGATCAGTTTTCAAGACATTCCAGATACTTTCTACTTTCAGTTGTGCCAGAAAAATGACAAAAGGTCATCTTCCCCTTAGAAAACCTAGCATTTTCCCAAACTTTGTAATGAAAAATTGTAGAAAAACTTAAATTCTTTGGAATGGAAGGCACAGTACCTTTTCTGGTCCCTGGGGAAAAAAAAAAGTCTGATTTGAGTTGGATTAACAGTATGAATGACAGCTCAGGTCAGATGCAGACTTACCTGAATCACTTCCCACCTCCAGAGGAGGGAGGGATGGTGGTGCATGTGTGTGCACATACCTGCAGCTATAGGATTTGTAAATAATTGAGTTCTTCTGATCCATACCATCACAGCACAGAAGAAAGATTTGGTCCCAAGGGGGCTGACAGAGGTTCAAGCCCCAGATCTGCCATTTAGACGCTTCTTCCCAAAGTTGTCTAGGCATGTAATTACTTTTCAGGCTCTGTGCCTGGTCTGAGACTGATTCTCTGTCTCCTTTTATCTGTCAGCCTTTTACAGGGACAAGAGTACTCCTCTACCTCCCAAGCATGTAATGAAGATGAATTCATTACAGCTGTAACACTTTAATGAGCACTGTGAAGATACGGGGTATCCTTACAAGTCCTAAATTAGGAAACTCCTTCTCAGACAGTGCTGGGGTGCCTGGATGCATGGTCCAGACCCGTGCCGACAATACATTAATCCACCTCTGTCCATGATTCTGGAAGGGATTTAACCAGAGAAAGGGTCTGCCTTTCACATAAAAGCCAAGCTTGCAGCAGTGACTGGAATTAGTTTCCTTAAACATAAGGATAATTCTGGAGTAGAAAACACGTATGTGGCCTTGGGCATCTCTTCTGGTCTCTGGGGGAGTGCTCCAGTTTCTGGGCATCCTGTATCCCATCCACTATTTCCACATGGAGGCAGCAGATGCCTTAGGTCATCTAAAATAGTCCCTATGCTTAAGCAAGAAGGATCCACCCCTAATTACTCTTAGAAGGGTGTTCAACACATAGAGAATTGGGGATGCATAGCCTGATTACATGCAAACCAGACTACATTACCAGGCAGAGTGCATACACCAGTGTTCCTACACAGCTAGCATTACTGGAACTGAACAGAAATCATGAGAAATGCTGGGAGAGAAAGCACGTAGTGAAGGCAAGTCCCCTGGTGTGTTACTACTTAAAAGAGACCTCCCAGTTACTGTTCCATGCATAATTGTGCAATTGGTAATATCCTGGCAAAGAAAAGCATAGATCTGCTTGTCTGCAAACAAGGGACCCTTTTCCACCTCCAAGTTAACATTTTGCATGAGCACAAGTTGCAGATCTCCTCCTGGAATGGGCTCCAGGTTGGATTTTGCATACTGCCTGCAGGCAAGATGGCTGACTTGATGTTGGATGGCTTGAATCTGGACAGCAGAAGGATGCAAGAACCAAACTCAGGATGCTAGACCAGAAATATATTCTCTTTATTCTTAATATCATGTCAGCAGCAGCACGATTCCAAAATGAAAAATATTTCTGTTTTGTATTTCTTTACACAGAGAGACAGACAGATCCACCCACAGCAGCAGCAGCGACAACAGCGAGAAACCGCTCAGCGAGGCACTGGGACACACAAATATCAGAGGGCCTGGCTCCAAGGAAGGCTTTTCTCCTTTCTTCCTCCCTCACCAGCCCATGCTCCATCTATGGGAGGTTTAACCCAGGCTGACCCGTCACCTCGGTTTTCACCAGGTCACTTTTTATAGAGATTGCAGCCACATTTGGTGAGGTTTGGGGAGGTGACGTGAAGGCTCCCATGGCCCACCCAAAGGACATGAGCTCGTGCCTAACTCTAAGCAGCCACCTAATCCTACAAATCTGCTCCACTGTCAGGAAAAGGAAATTTTTAACATCTTTTGGTGGAGGGTGTGACTGGGTAGATCCTCAGTCTTTTCCTCTGGGCAATCTTGTACAAGGCAACTCTACTTGTACACAATACTTAAGGGATACCTTAAGACAAAACTGAAAGCATGGGGAAAATCTAAAAAGACTGAGGGAAAAGCCTAAGAACAGGAATACTGGAGGGCTACAGGAAATCCCAGCAATATCGGAGATTACAGCAGGGACTGTGGGCGCCTCTCCAGCCCACAGGAAACTGATGGGTGATAGAGACCAAATGTTCCCCGATATGGGAGAGTGGATGAAGGGAGGCTTGAGGATATGCCACCTGTATTAGTGGGACTGGTATGGGAAGCAACAATAATCTGTGCCGACCAAGCCAAGGCAACATCAGAATATCAGCTGCTTCAACAGGAAAATTGTGTTTTAAAAGAGTTTATCAAGTGACTTGAAATAAGTTTGTCTTTAGAAAAGGAATACCATCTAGTGGCCCAAAATGGCAATGAGGAGATGCAATGGCAATTAGAGAATCAGATTAATTTAGAAAAAGAGAAGGAAAAACTGCAGAAGTAAGGAGAGGGATTAACATATATAGTGCAGTGAATCATCCTGTAGCAAGGGAGAGCTCAAAAGGGACCTGATCATAGTAAATGCAAAGCTAAAATTAGACACTTGCAAAAGCAGATTGGGATGCAAAAATTAAAAATAACTGCTGTAGCTGCAGGAAGTTGTAAAGAGAACTGGATTGGGAGCCATCAGAGGAATATGGTTTCGAGGATGATATGGGCAAATGGGAAAAGAAAGAGATGTTGAGAATAGCAGTATTTCCCACAAAGACTACATGTGCCATCCCAGGGCAGACAGGTACAGCAGATCAAACTGCTGTAGCTGTTCAAATGAAAAAAAGTGACCCCAAGGCAGGTAACTGCAGATATGAAGCCACTGAAAGAAAGCACAACAGTAGAGTGGAGTGTAGGACTTAGAGAAACTGCTTCAAATTTTGAATTAAATAGGAGTTAAGCAGTAAGTTGATTAAACCGTGTGCTCCACCAGATTTTATTTGTTGCACATTGGGTACCTTTTTGATGAACATTTAATCATGCCATCACAAAGATTTTATCAAGTTACCCAGCAGAATGGTAAGCGAAGGATGCAATTGGCAGCATTAACATCAGTCCATAAGCTTGAGGAAGATGCAGTCTTCAATGAACTGATGGGGAGCTGCTCGAATGTCAGCAGGACATGACACCAGGCACCATCCATCCATTCCCAGCTGAGCACAGGTATCTCCATTGTCCCTGGCAACCCTGAGGCTGAGTCAGGGTCCTTGGACAGTGGATGAATTAGGAGAGCCAGTGGCACAAAGGCACCCCAATGATTCACAGCAAATTCCCATATGGCAAAATACAGGGGAAGAAGCAATTTACAGAGTTGCTTTCACATTAAGAGACAAACAATATACTTTTACTTGCACCCCACAGGGCTGAGCACCTGCCCTGCTGCACACTTCCATAAGGAAAGTGTTTGAATGATGGTATCCAGAGGACGAAAAAAGAAATTGTCTTATATGGATGATATTCAGAGGACCACAGCTACAGAAGAAGAGGTACAAGAAAGCAGTAGCTGTGCTTTAAAATTAGTAGACCAAATGGAATTTAATGTCAATTTGAATATGGCAAAATTAAGGCAACCCCAGGTTAACTGCTTGGGAATTGAGACTGGTGAAACAAGAAGATGGATATATGCTAGGAAGGTTAAGCTTCCTGTGAAATGAACACTCTCACTAATCGCTCCCAACTCCGAAGAGTGCTGGGAGTATTTAATTTCTTATGGCAGCATATCTGTGACTGTGCTACTATCTTATGGCAGCATATTCATCTTTGTTAGTACCAACAGAGCATTATGGAAATGACAGGAAAAGAACCAGGAAGAGAGCTGGGGCAAAGAGGAAGATGATGCTTTATCTAATGTGAAAGAAGCTGCTTGAAAAGCTACTGCACTAAAATTCCCAGTCAAAGGACAACTATTCATAATAAGAATTTCAACATGAGCTGCTTCTGTGGGAGCAGTACTGTTACAGAAAAATAGTGAAGAAAAAGGGATACCAGTAGCATATGAGTCCTCCCCTCTCCAGGGACTGGATCAAAATTTCCCCGGCCATGAGAAAGCCTGGCTAGAAGCAGTCTGGGCTGTGATGATCTTAGAGGTTTTCCCCCTTGATAGTCCAGTTGTACCCCTGTCTACTCATACTCTGCTCTTAAGCACAAAGAGAAAACTGGATATTAATGTGGACATAATTTTAAAGGAAACCAGTAATAAACCAAAGGTATTGTGCATTCATGGGCATGCTAAATTTGAACAAGGAGGAAAAAATAATCCAAAATACTGATATTAGTGGAGTGAGGGAACAAATCTGTGGGGAAACTAGAGAAAGGATCATGTCAAGGAACTTACAGCTGTCAGTAAAAGACAAACCCCTTTACACCTTATCTCTCTGTAGATAGCTACTATGCTGATAGTAGAATGAAATGCTGGATGCATGACAGGGACAAAGGCAATGGCAAGTACATAATGGGTGGGACACCCACTAAGAAAATATGAGGTTTATTTTACAAGCTTAGGGGGAGAGTGGGAATAAAACATATGTAAAGGATTTTAAAGTACATGGGAAGACTGAAAGCAATACTGAGAAACAATTTAGTGAGCAAGTACATAAACTGACTCAGAGTTTGTTTACTGAAGCCCCATCTAGGAATCAGCTAATCAAGAATATGTGATGGATACTGTGGCCAGCTTAATGAGACCAAATTATCTTAGACTGCCATAATGAGTTCTATAAAGAAGTACCCGGTACTCCGAAAGGAGTGCAAATAATTTATATTTGGCTCCAAATGAAGCAAGAAATAGAACATAAATAAATACTGCATAAAGTGTCCAATTATGCAAAAGTGGACTAGTAACAGAAAGCTGCCAACTCTACTGCATTGGATAAACCAAGGACCTTGGCAAATAACTGCAAAGGGATCATCCAGATAAACTGTCACAAACTAAAGAAGGGTAACAGTATCTCTTTGTTACCATGAATATCTTTCCAGGGTGGGTTGAGGCTCTTCCGCCTAAAAGGAATACAGACACTGGAACTGCAAAAATGCTGTTAAAGAAAATTGTCCATAGGTATGGAATAGCAGCTGAGATAGGATGAGATGAAGAGCAGTCGAGAGTTTTAAGTGAAGTAATTTGAACCTTAATGAGTAACCTGGGGATTAAGCGAGGATCACATATACCCTACAACCTGCAATCCCCCAGAAAAAATAAGTGAGATTATTAAAAATAGAAAAAAGAAAATTGTAGGACAATATCCAAAATGATGGGCTGAGAAGTTAACCTCAATATTGATAGCTTTAAGAAACAGTGACAGATTAGGGACTGGTTTACAACCCTATCATGTTTTGTTTGGATAGTCCATTCCTTTTTGGCCCTCTGTCCAAGGCCCTAAAATATTATGACAGGATAAAGAAGAACACAAGGTTAGGGTAGAAGCAGCAACATGAGAAAAATGGGTAAAATGAGAAAGAAAGAATCCAATTCATATGTGGCTTATGAAATAAGGGGCCAAGTAATGTATTTGAAATCAGATAAAAAGGAACAAGCCTTAGAGACAAAATGTAAGGGGACCTATTATGTTACTAATAGGGTAAGTCCTCTGAGATATTAAATAGATGAGGGCAATGGTAAATACAAACGGGTTCATGTTTCTCAGATGTCCCCTTAAGGGGCCAAAAAATTCTGGAATCTGTCATGAGTTTGTCAAGAACACAGACAGAGAAAATGCCCCAAAGAGGAACCTCCGGCGCCTGTTGAGGCTGAGCCCCCGCACTCGCAGCACCACGCCCCCGTGCAACCTCAGCTCTTGGAAGCAAGGGGGTGCAGCCTGCCCGGTGTTCACCTCTCATGTGGCTGCAGTTGATCTGTTTATATGCTTGCAAACTAACGGGACTGATTTATGCGTCAAGTTTTGCTTATTTTCTATTTTTGTAGGGCAACAGATTTTACTACAGCTCCTTGAACAAGCAACAGCTGACAGTCAAGGAGCAGCAATGCAAACTCTGAGGCAAGGCGGAGGAGTTGAGGGCTCCTGCAGTTGCAAGGATTTTTAACTTGGCTTTTCACTCCATACTAATAGCTTTGATCTTTTTATAAATTGCAGTATTTTTAGACATTTAACAAGGCATATAATGACTGTGAAGTGCTTTGGAGAACTAGAGGTGACCACCTTCAGATCTTTATGATTTTTAAGGCCAGACCAGAAAGCAAACCCAAAAGCTGAAGGCTATCAAAGGAGAGGAGGAACAGTCACCTGCAGGCCAGTAACACAGCATTGCTAACAAGGCCATAAGCTGTGCATTAACTATACAGGCTTTGTTGTTACATCTTGCCTGTTTGGAGCTTTATTTTCATTATTTTAGTCTGTTTTACTGGAGTCAGCAATAAGATTTTCATGGCTAGATAGCTAACCTATGGCCTAACCTACCTTAGTCTTGCATAGCTTGTTCAAGCTATTTAATCTAATAGCAATAACTTAAGACCCCAAATTAAAAATTGTTACAGCTCTTAAGGGAGCCTTGAGAGTTACAGCTCAAGATCTGGGTCCACACAGATTGGGAAATCAGCTGAAGTTTTGGAAAAAGTGCTCTAACATTACAATAGCTGAATGAACTCAGTAGTTTTATTCATTTACTGGACAATCCTCTGAGGACGAACAACTTGAGGAGAAGCAGCTAGCCCTAGTGTTGAACTGCTGGTTTCTGTAATGGCCTTTTAAGCAATTTAGGGGGAATTTAGGAGGGGAGTCAAATAAGAAAGGAAACAGAAATATGGGATTGAAGCAGGTGGGAGACTAAGTGCTGTCAGTAGCTAAGTAGTTAAAATTTGAGAGAACTGAGGGCTAAATATAAGTATGTGAAGGTCTGAAATGGAATGAAATGTATGGATTGTAAATTATTATGACTAAGCCACTGTAGAAGTAACACTGGAGAGCCATGATATATACTCTATATAAGTATGGGAGGATACTTAAATTTAATAGCCAAAACTTCACTGCTAAATCTTGTATTTCTTTAAAGAGGAAATCATAAAAAACATATGTAATGGTTAAGGATGGTAAAAGTCTATAAAGAAATGTTATAACTGATCATGCAAACAGCTATGTGTAATTCTCCCCTTCGCTGTCCCCCACAGCTGTTCAGCTGCCTCCACGCATCACAAGCCCAGCTCTGATACTGCACAGCTGCATAACCTTGGGCCAAACTTCTGAGCAAATGGCTAAGTTATGAGACAGCCTGCAAGAAGATAAGGGCAGAAGCAGGGGGAGGAAAACTGAGAGCTTTCAGTCAGATCAAGCCATTAATTTCTATAGTGAAAGCTGGACGAAACTGGGTTTGAGCATCCTAACCATATGTGACCTTCCTCAGAAATGACCAGCCATAGCATCAGTCCCACACCTGAGCTACATCAAGTGGCAGTGATATTGGGGTATCTAAAAAGAAGACAATGCTGTACCTGTGTAATAGACCGGACAAGTGAAAACCTGTGAAATCCTCCTAAGCACTAGCAAACTTGGGACACCAGTGGCCCCACTCAGTCTGCAATAATCAAGAAACTCAGGACACCAAGAGGCTGCCGAGGATGCCAAGACTGCCCAGGGCCACCAGCCCAAAGGAAGATCAATAGCTGACTGCTATCTGCTGTGAAGGATGGCAGCTGGGCTCTTGAGCACTCACTGCTGTGGGAGCTTTTAAAATAGGGCTTGAAGAGGGTGCCCATGCTCTGGTCTGAGGTGTCCAGGGTTTGCTCTGCGGTGCTTGTGCTGGGGAGGATGTGGGTAGATCAGGGCTGCCCTATGCCAGAAAGGCAACTCCAAGCTTAGGTCAATTTAGAGTTTCAGGGGAGTTACGATGCTTATTGCAGCCTGGTGTTGCAGCTCAAGGGTTCATGCCTAAGCACCCTCATGTGCGAGAAGCTGAGGGGAGGTTGTGAGGTGGAACTTCAAATGTCATACAGTTGGTTCAGGCAGAAAAGCTTCTAAAGCTACTCTGTGTTTCCCAAACGTATGAAGCTGTAAGAGGCAGGAGATGGTGGTGACTGAGGGTCCCTTGTGAAATTGCTTATAGGAGTTGTTTTGGGGCTAAAGAAACAGACAAATTTATTCTCTCAAACTGCAAAAAAAAAATAGATTTTCTCTCTCTTTTCTTTATTTTTTTTAAATAAAGGAGCTTTTCTCCTCTTCCTTGCACCCAGGTGCCTAGCACACAGCTCTTGACTTCAACTTTGTAGCTTGGCCATGCTTTTGATCTGTGCTAAGCCTCTTCCAGCAGTCAACACAAAAGCTACCCAAAAAGCCAGCAGGCCTTGGGTCTGTCCCTCTGCCCTCCTCTGAGCTGGCCCTACATACAAAAGTGGAAAGCTGTTGGGGTCATGTGGTGACAGGCAGCAGTGCAAATGTTTGGAGAAGACAGATAAGAGTTATCAGCTGGGAACAAGGCAAAGGCAGAGTGGGCAGTTTTGGGGCTGCAAGGGAAGAGGAGAAGGAAAGAGCCCAGTTCCCATATTAACTGATAACATTGAGCGCATTAATCAGAGTGTGAAGCTCATCCCTTACGCTCTCCAGGGAATGACAGATCATCTGAGGGCTGTCCAGGAGCTCGATGCTGTGGGTGTAGGGCTCGTACTTCACCGAGAAGGGCCGCTTGATATGTGCCGCATAGGTCCTGCAAGGAAAGGGTGCAGAGGGCTTGGTACAAGAGATGGGTGCTGAGTCTCCCACCCTACCCATCACAATTTACCCAGATCATACCAGGTTAATAACTCCTTTAGGCAGAGTTTCTAGGGTAGCACAAAAGCTCTGGTTTCCCACCTTTCCAGCTCCACAGGGGTATAGAAGTATTTGAGATGCCTCCTATTCAGCAAGGAAGACCATGAGTATGACTTCAGGTTTCCGTGGGTTGAACACATGGGCTTGCATCAAACTGGAGGGCACACTGAACTGGTCACCTCACTGGCCATTGCCAGGCATCAACTACTTCAATTTCTTTTTTTCTTTTCTAAATACGTAAAGGAGATTTAGGAGCTAATTGCAGGGAAAGCCTGTGGCATTTTAGTATTATATTCCTAAATCCTTTCTGACATTCATCTGTCGACTAATCTCTGCTTATGGAGGAGCAAACTAGCTGTAAACTGTATTAAGGACAGGCAGTGGCTCAGGCTTGGGTGAGAGGGTGGGAACAGCATCACCAGAGCAAGGTGCTTGAGCTAAGTTGCACTACTGTACCCAAAGCCAACTGGAGACTAGATCTCAGTGATGATCCTGACTTTACCTGATACTTCTCAAGAGCAAGACTTTGTTGCTACCATTCCAGTGGAGAAGAACATAGTCAAGTGAAAACAAATCCAGGGTAAGGTTTCCCCAAAGTTATTCATGTTCATCTCCATCACTAAGATTTGTACACCTGACACAAGGTAAGGGTATTTTTCTTTAATGGCTGTGTATGGAGCTGGTAATCTATATTTAGGTACTTATGCTACAATCTCATGCTGGAAAGTCCTGTCAAGATGAGGGGACAAACAGCACTAGCAACAGGCATGCTCCTCACCTCTGCTGAGGCTTCACCCTTTCGCTCCTGAATTGCTTAGCTTAGGGTACCCTCTTGTGGCTACCGTGGGTCTGCTCTGGTGCAAGGCTCAGGGAAGAGCCTCCCTTTTATCAGGTAGATGCTCCTTTGGCTGGTACTACAGGCACAGGAAAGCCTAATCCTGAATTGCCGAGGTTTGGGGGAAAACACCAGCCAGGGCCAAGGGGCGATATTGTCAAAGCCGCAGGCTGACACTTGAAGAGAAACAAAATCAAGTGCAAACAGCAGGGTTTTCTGCATGCTCACATTGTTCACTTCCTAAAAGATTACCTCAGTTCTAGCAGGCAAGGTCCAGCTCACCTCACTTATTAATGCTGTCAGCCATAGTGATGACCCGTAGCACAGCTGCTACTGGTTAGAAACTTGCCCTCCAACACGGCCGTGTTCACTTGATGATCTTTTGAAGCATACAAGTATGACCTGGGTGCCTGGAAGAGCCACTGATGATGTGTGTCCACCCTAGAAAACTGGTGGAAAGTTTTCTTTCTGGGAAAAGAGGCTTCTCTTGAGGGATAACACTGATAATCAGGTCCATGTGGCAGCTGCCAGTAATGCAAAAAATATAGATGTTTTAATGCTTTTACCTCATAGAGTAACATCTGTGTGGCTTCTGAGGATCAAATGAGGCAAACCCTTTTTGGTTTGTGTCGAGTTACTAATGATTTCTGGAGGTGTTTTTGCTGTTTTATTGATAAATTGGTAAGTTTCCCAGCAGCTGCTCAGAAAGACAAACATCTTTCTGCATCCTAAATTCACATAATTCTGCCATTTTGAGCATCTCTTTATCCCTCTCATAAAACTTTCACCCATAGAGCAAACTTTTACATGACACAGAAGCTCATAATTCCGAAGGACACATGCTGGCAAGATGTTTCTGTGAAGGACAGACAATACCTGACCTGTATCACTTGGCTCTTCTGCAGCAAGGAAGCAGAGGGGGTGCTACTGGGTGGTTTGGGTCTCCAATTTCTGGACCACCAGCCCTCTGTTACGTTGCTTGTTCACCCCAGGAACCGGAGGAAGTCTGTAACTCCTTCCTACCAGAAATAGGCAGATGACCTGGCTTTGTCCCTCAGTCTTGTCTCCAAGAGTGCCTCCCACTCTATCCCACTCCTCCACAACCATGCCCTTGAGTCCAGCATACTTTTTGGGTGTTACTGGGCAAATCTAAGGGAGCAAAGCTGGACCCTGCAGGAACTGGAGAGTCACTTTACTTTGAAAGATCTGACAACAGTTTCAAGAATACTTCTGAGATCTTGATCTGAAAGGAGCTATGGAGTCAAGCCCTATTTAAA
Organism: Aegotheles bennettii; assembly: GCA_013398125.1. NCBI lineage: Eukaryota > Metazoa > Chordata > Aves > Caprimulgiformes > Aegothelidae > Aegotheles > Aegotheles bennettii. The sequence goes on along the minus strand of VZRW01003488.1, from coordinate 253,639 downwards.
TATAGCTTAATTTCTCTCTGTTTGGGTCTCTCTCACTGCCCAGTCCTACCTCAGTTTACTTTTGGCATCACTGAAGCTCTCGGACACAAAATATACCGACTGGTAGTTCTGGTCCTGGTAAGGCTGAACAGCAGCAGCATCAGGGTCAAAGTCCCGCACCTCTGGTTCATCTGACAAGGAGTGCTACGGACACAGCAGAAAAATACCATCATGAAATGGAGGGGATTGGAGAGCACATGTGTGATACACAGAGGTGGAGAACAGATTGGGTAAAGTCATTGGAGCTGTGCAGAGGAAGAAGGTTTTTTGTTGTATAGGGTCTAGAGCAGAGAGGCAAGTTATGCTGAACTTACTATGAGCTCCCCATAGGAGGACAGGAGCCCGGCTCCATAGGCTTTGACTATCCCGTTCTGTCTGCAGAGCCCAAACTCCACTGTAAACCAGTAAAGCTGTGAAAGGAGAAAGAAAAACACATAGGGGACACAGCTCCTCACCTTCACCTCCCTCTCACTTTGGAGCATTTACATCATGTCTGGGCTCTCAGGTTGTTTAAATGAAAGGCACTTGGCACTTTTCCCCCTCTCCTTATCCTATGCTCATCGCTGCCAGAACAAAGTGCTAAACTAAGTTGCTGTCACGTTAGAACAGATGGAAACTGTGTTCCTGGGCTGGAACCCTGCATGCCCAGCTGCTGCGCAGTGCTGCCGTCCAGTGCCCTTGGAGCAGGACAGGTCACCTTGCCAAGGCAGAGCCAAAGGAAGTGGGTGTCATTTAATCCCATCCCAAAGAGTCCCAGCAGTGCTGTCATTAGAAATACAATCCTTGATGACACTCTGGTGCCAGAGAAAATTGGGTTAATGTGCAAGCGAGCTCTGAGTTTAACTGATCTCCTCTCTGCAAAGTCATCGTGTAAGAGCAAGGCTGGGGCAGCTCGGGTAGGGGCTGTGAGCCTGCAAATCTGGGCAGACCAGACTGGACCAGTCCCCTTGATACCACAGTAGTGCTGCTGGAGGGGTTGGGGCCACCATCCAGCAAAGAGGAAAATTTACCGTTGAGAGTTTCTCAATTTCTTCATCAGTTGCTCCCAGGGAGGCCAGCCCAATGTCCTGGGAAGAGAAGGGAAGAGGTAAACGTCAGGACAGATTTTGTCTGAGGGCCTTTATGCATGAATTGCACTGTTTTATTGCCCTGAGACAACAGATATTGTTGCCCTACACTGCCATGTATCTGCTAGAGCTTCATCATGCTCAGATTAAAAATGCTTTGCTGTGGAGTCTGATATTTTTAGTCTGTATTAGGGTTCTCAGTCCATCAATACGTCTCTGAACATCACGTTTAATACAAATAAATCCTAGAACAAGATGGATTTGGGTGGCGAGACTGGGATCAGTTTGGGTTCCCAGCCTGTGCCCTGCCCTCTCTGGGGACAGGAAGCAGACGACCACCTTACCTGAGAGAACTGGGCAAACGTCTTGTCGGCCAGCATCGGGACATGCCCCAGCAGCTCGTGACAGCAATCCCTGCCAATGCCCGGAGGGAAAGGAGGAAAATGTGGTCAGCAGCAGACAGAGTTTGTCCATTAGGGAGAAAGGCTAATTGCTGGCCAGGTGGGATGTCTGGGCAGAGGAGGCCATCAGGGCCAGGCGATACTCACGGCTCGGGGGAGTGCATGGGTGAGGACGCATGGCGGATGTACTGCGTGCACTGGAAGACACGGAAGGCCAGGCTGGCGAGGAAGTCCCGCGCCGACAGCAAGCCAGCCACTGGCCGGAGCTGGAAGCCGGTCCTCTCTGAAACAGTACATACTGTCTCTTTGAGGGTGCATGGCCCACAGGCTGTGCTGGTGTCTTGTGTTCCCAGCACAAACAGCAAAAGCATCAGTGCTGGAAACTAAGTGTCTCTACTGTGCCAAGTCTACTCTTTTTGCTCCTACTAGGGAGTAACAACTGCTCTTTAGGTGCTCAGTGAGATCGTTTGACTACGGGCTTGACTTTCAGTTGCAGTTCCCCCGCCTGGTGTCTACCCCTGTCCTCTGTGGGCAATGCACAAGCCTTCACCTGCTCTCCTGCCAAATGTCAGCTCACACGCTCTTCCTTGGGTTCACATTTCTTAGCTGTAGCTGCCACTACTGTGATGGAGCCCTGGCAGACCCTGTACCTGGGTCACCCAGGCTCGTACCCACCTTTCAGGAAATGGGAGACCTCCTCCAGCTGTGGGATGTTGTTCTCGTTGTAGCCACAGAATTTCTCCAGTAGATTGAAAGCTTCAAGGTACTCCTTGCAGGCATGGGTGGGATACAAGCTCTTCAGGGTGCTGTACACCTCCTTCCTTCAGGATGAGAGGTGGCAGATGTTTAGTGGTTTTCTGTGTCTAGTCCTCTCCTGTCCTCTGGTTATACAGTATCAAGGACTCACACCTCTGGGTTTCTTGTCCTTTTGTCTTTCTCCACCTCCTACTCTATGTCTGTGTGCATTTATATGCATATGTAAACATACAGACACACATTCAAATGAGCCTGCAAAGTCAGTAGTTGTATCTGCACAGACCTATTTCTGACCTTGAAGGTCAGAAGATTTTATAAAAGGTATTAACTGGAATTAAAGTATTCCCAGTAGGTTAGCTCCCGAAGTTGCGCTATGAAGACCGTCAACATAACCAGGAGATGACCTTGTTTAGGAGCCTGTGTATTCAGCCCATATGAGCTGGCCTTGTTTTCAGAGACACTCCTGTAGTGACACTCCTGGAAATAATCATATTGAAAGGAAATATTTTGCTAAATGAGGCCAGCAAGGTACCATGCATATATTCACCACAGGCCTCACACTTCTTTCTGCAGCTATAACTGCCCTTTGGAGGATGCTACTAAGCCAGGCCCCCTTAGAGAAGTGGGACTCCAAATTATCTAGCTCATTCTCTGGCGAGACTCCTTTGGAGGAAGCTCCTGGGGCTGCAGTGTGAAAGTGGTCTCAGTGCAGCCCCAAGAGAAGAAGAGACATAGCATCACTATTTTGGAGGTAGCTTGCTCTCACAAATGCAGTCCCCACTATAAAATGCTGTTCAATGAGTTACTGGTTTTTACAACAAGACGTTAAGTGGGATGCTTGCAATCCTGATATGTTTTTCAAGAGGTCATGCCTAACCATTTAGGTTTTAATTCCCAGCTTCTAGTGGTGAAGCCAATAAAGGTCACAGATTAGATCAGTGCTCACCAGGTAGCGATCTCCTCTGCTGTGTACTCCACATGAGGGATCGGGTCCCCACTGCAAGGTAAATACACCATTACTGACAGCAGCAGAGCACAAGCCAGGTTCCTCTTCCCTTTGAGAAAGAAGTGCTTTGGGGAAGCTCTGCATGATGTTGAACAATCTTCTTTAAACCAAACAAGGGGGTAACATGGAAGACAAAGCCTTACTACTGCGTCATTTGTACAGGTGCAACAAATACATAGGCACAGAGAAAAGCATTAGTCTAGCCAGAGGTTATAAATGAACAAGGGAGGAGCAGAAGCTTAGCAGGCATAATATTTTCCAAGAAAAAATATGGTCTTCACTGGAAAAAAAATGAAAATTTTTGTGAAAATAAATTAATCTCATGTGTCTGAACTTCAGGGGGTTGATGACTCCAAGAATGAATCAGTGGCTGGGAAATAAAAGCAGCTAATAAGGAAAACTAAATGCATTTGAACTGCAGAAAAATATATTGTCAGTAAGATTAAAGATGACAAGAAAAGAAAATCTTAACATTGACATAAGTGGGAACTAAAGAAGACTGACACTTTTGCCTTTTATGCATCATAATTGGCAATTGTATTTCCTAGAGCCTTCAGTTCTGTATTTGAACAAATAAGATATTCACATATTACAGCAATAAAACATGGTTCCTTTTCCATTAACAGCCTGAAGGGATGCTACACAATGGCTCATAAATGCTAACCTACAGATGAGATGTGAGAGAAGACATCTTAAATAGGTGCATCATCTTAAGACAGTATTTCTTTCTGTGTCCCTCAGGACTGTCTTGCTGGCACAGTGACTTTCTGTGTATTTAATATTAGTGCAGGATAAAAAAATCAATTCCCATATTCTAGGCTTCAAATCTGCAAAGAACATGAAAAATAATGGAGCAAAAAACCATGCTGGGATCACACCAGTTGAAGGGGTATCTCAAGAAGGTGACCCATATAATTTCCATAGACTGCTTTCAGCACAGGTCCCTACAGAAATCTGCATTTAAAGTCTTGCTCAGAGAGGGAGATGTTACAGTGGAAGGCAGTGTTCCTGAATAGGATCTTGGGAATATTTTACAAAGTCAACTGAATATTAGAGTCAGTTTGATATAGTAGTGAAGAGACTGAGTGCTATCACTGCATATATCAGAACATGAGTATTAAGAAGAAGTACAAGAGAGGGTCTTAAATCTATATAAGACAATGATGAGACCATTATTGGAATCTATTTAATTTATCAGAGAGAGTTAGAAGGTGAACCATTTAGTCTATAAATAACTTCATAGCAAAAAAATCTGATGGTAGAATTCAATATAGCAGATGAAATGCACATATGATCCATTGGGTGAAAGCTAAAGCTACCAAAGTTCCATTTAAAAATAAAACTCACATTTTCTCACAGCCAGGACAATGAACCTTTGGATCGATTTTTCTGGGCATGTCGTAGCTTTTTCAATACTTGAAACACTGAAGTCAAAACTAGATATCATTCTTAAAGAGATACTGTATTTCAAAGTTAATTTTGAGGTCTGATGGAATTTTACATGGCTTTTGTTATGCAGAAGGCTTATTCTGATTTTATCTATGTATGAATTAATGACCACAGACATTTTTTAATTAAGAAGAAACTGGAACACATAGAGAGAAGAGGGACACAAAAAGAGCTGACAAGGCTGAATAGGGAGACAAAATATAAAAGAACAGAAGTCTCACACAGATAGCACAATAACTTCCCAACAGACTGCATTGACATGGCATTATACCTTCATGGATGTTAGAAAAGAGACTTACTGCTTATAGTGAAAAGCAATTTCTGCTATCGATTTTCTTCTCTGACGATACACTTGGTCAGAGTAGCCCTGTGATGACAATTAGGAACAGAGATAGGATTTTTAATCAGTTACTAAAATTTCTCACCCAACAAAGTTCATCACTAGCTGGAGAAACTGCTCTTGTGGTGGTGATTGCATTACAGTTCCCAGATCAGCTCCCTGTTTCTGAGGGGAGGCTCAGGACTCCAACATGAGGATGTGCCCACACACACTAACTCACCGGGTGATCCAGATCCAAGTCAGGGTCGAACTTCGTAACCAAATGGTGGCACTTGTCCAATTCACAGATTTTCCTGGGAAACCAGTGAACTATGGGAAGAAAGAAAGAGAAAAACTGGCTGTGGAAATGAAGATGGAGCATCCCCTGCTGAGAAGGGGTTGAGAGGTCAAATATGATACATCTGACCTGGTGTACCAAATGCACACACACAACAACAGCGCATGACACAGCTGTGCCTTCTGGGCAGCAGTCCTACACTGTCAATGATCTTGTCCTAGAGTCAGGTCTAATGCCATGATCTGCATCTCATGACTTCCCTGCCCAACTCTCAGCAGAGTATTTTGTGACAAAAGTAAACAAGAAGATGAAAAATAGATTTTACTTAAAGATTCTAGACTTTAAAAGCAAATCTAGAGGGCCAACTGTTGTTGATTGATCACTGCAGGTATCTAGGGATGTTTTACAATAAGAATCACCTTGTCTTCAGGACAGGATGGCATGGGGAGTGTCATGTAGTTTAGTGCTAGGTCTGTAGACTTTCTGTCACATAGGTAGGAAACTACTTTACATTTATAACATAAAACACCGGAGTAGGGATGGAGAACTCTGTAGGAGAGGTGAAGAATGAAATTTCATCTTCTGTTTCTATTTTTTCAATCTGGCACCAGAAGAACAGGCTATGGACCATGGGGTCTGTTGAGAAATGGACTAGGAGGGAAGTAGCTTTCAGGATTCAGGCGTCTCAGAGGCAGTCTTTTCTGTTTTGCTCAAATTCAGCATACAGTATCCCTTCCCCTTTTCTTGGAAAAACAAAGCCTCCACTCTGTTGCTATAGTTCAGCCTGTCCGCAAAAGTGAAATAGTTCATAAATTCCTTACATTTGTCTTCCTTAGTGGTCCTCACATCTTCTGTTACCCTCTTGATGGAGCTCATGAAAGTATTGAGGTCAGAGCTGTGGACTTCACAGCGCACAAAATACTCCAGTTCAGCAGTCCCTTCACGAGGCTTTCGGCTAAGCCTGGTCTCCAGGTGGTGAATTTTAGCTTCAAATGTCTTTTGGGACATAGAAAAAGAGAACAAAAACGTTAAGCAACACTTGAAACACCTTCTGGTACTTCCCAAAGATGTTCCTATGGATATATTTGGGAGAGACTCCCCTTGTCTTTTTTTTCTTCTTTTCTTCCCCCCACTGGGTTAAACACACTTAGCCATTAATTCCACAGTTTTTCCTGCTGGACAGACAAACAGCGGGGCTGGTCAATAACTATCAACAGAAGACTTTCACGGTGGTAAAGGAGATCGTATCAAGAGGGGAAGTCGATGGGCACAATGTCATCTCCTACACCCCCCTCTCCTGCCAGCTCCCAGGCCAGGCGAAGGCGCTTGGGGCTGGTGGGGCGGAGGGGCGGGCACCGCCCGGGCGCGGGCTGGGGCCTGGCGCTGGCCATGGTGCTGAACCGACGCGGGTGCCCTGCCCGGCCTGCGGCAGCGTTAATTCGGGCTCGGTCACAACTGACATCATGTGGGCTCATTTTCAGAACTGATCTCCCACAACGAATAAGAAGGTGACAAAATGGAGTCTGACCCTAGTAGATTTGTGGATATTTCCTTTAGCTCGGTGAAAACTCTCAGTATAAATCCGAGTCCCTGGGCAATGACTCAACCTTTCCAAAGTCTCTGCAGGATCTTTGGTAGAGGAAGGGACATGATTTCTTTTGTTAATCCGAGGCAGAAAGATGAGAAGGAACAGATGTGATGCCACAGGTAAATTAAATTTAGGACTGTGTTTTTTAATGTACCTACCAACTTCAGTATTACATTGTCCCCTCAACAATCAATACCTTTGCATTAATCTGACAGCCGTGATTGTATTACCTATGCTTTGGCTGCATGTAACACATACGGAAGAGTGAAACCAGCTTCCCTGCAGCCTGGTTCATGGCGAGGCAAATGTCATTATGCCTGTCTGCTTTCATATCTTGTACCTGCATTGCCAGAGGGGCCTGGGAAATGAATCTTCTTCTGTTGTGGCTTAACACACTTGGCTTTCTATTATATTTAAAGCTCTCTCTGCAAAAAGCTCAAAGAGCTTTTTTACTATGAAAGCTCTTGATGTAGCAAGTAAATTTCTCCAGGATTGCTCCAAAACAAATATTATTTGAACATAAGCTGCCCCTGCTTCTTGCTTGATGTTTCAAAAATTGTTTAAATTATAGACTTTAAATACAGGGTAACATAAAATCTACCAAGTACAAGAGCCTACACTTCTGTGTTTCATACCCGCTAAGCAGTCTGTTGCATTTGAAATGTTACAGTGATGGATTTTTCATGCTGTATCTGGTAGCTGTGCACTTCTAGGAAGATTGTCTTAGAGATTGTTTCAGTCTTGACACAAGAACCATACATTGCCCAGAAAATAGCTTTTTCTGGCAACAGTCCTCTTAGAGAAGATGCAAGATGTTTTGTAAGTGTTGAAGATCTTAAGCACTTTTTATAAGAGTATCAGAGATAGTACTGCATGGACAATGAATAGCTAGAATACCCTACAATTTCAGGGAAATATTTATCCCCAAACACACTGTATGTTTACAGCTGTCAAGTAGTTGTTTAGCTGTATAGTGTTGCTGGTGATGTGTTTTTACCCCAGACGCGGTTGCATTTCATGGAGAATGTGATATATAATTATCACGTGTATTAATATGTGAGTGATCAGCATGCTTTTGTGATGAGAAGAGCCAACCATATACTGAATTGTAATAGCAAAACTGTAGACAACAGGTCAAAGGAAGTGATTCCTCCTTTCTACCTGGGATAAGGGAGATCATATCTTGAGTATCATGTCCAATAGAAGAAAGACATTGATATGCAGTAGCAGATACAGTGGAGAGCTGCCAAAATGCTCAGGAGTATGGAGCACAATGTTATATGAAGAAAGACTGGGGGAATTGGACATGTTCAGCCTTAAGAAGTGAAGGGGAGATTAGTTCACTGTCTAGTAGTCCTTGGTGGGAAGGTGTAAAGAAGACAGAGCCAGACTCATAGTGTACACAGTGGGAGGACAAGAGGCAACAGGCACAAGCTGGAAGCAAGGACATTAAAAAGAAAAAGGGAAGAGAAAAAAATTATCATTAAGGCAATCAAACACTGCTTAAGGGGTCAAAGGAGACTGTGGGATCTCTACCTTGGTGATAATCAAAATGAAACAAGCACAGCCCCATGCAACCTACTGTGACTGGACTTGCTCTGATCCAGAGGTTGGACTAGAGGCCTCCAGAGGCCCCTTACAACCCACATGATTAATTAATAGGAACAAATTGTCCTCTCCTGTCACTGCTGATGTCAATAAAATTAAGTTACTGCAGATAAGACATGTCTCAGAACCTCAGTTTGCAAAACACTTTTGAATCCTTCTGGATGAAAATGTACTACACGAATGCAAGTTGTCATGTTTTGATTACTGTTTAAATAGGCAGCACTTATCTCAGGCTTTCCATTCATGGTACCAAGATCCTAGATAATTCAAGATTATATTGCTGGCTAGAGGGGAAAAGCTCAATTAGTTACTGGTTTTCCTTGTTATTAAAGCCATATACAGGGTGCATCACTGGGGAGAACCAACAGAACCTTTAACATGTGAATCAAATTCACTCCTGAAGTAGGGAGGTAATTTTGAACCCAAGGTAAGTTGTTCCTGTAGGACCAATGTGGAAACAACATTCAGACACTGCTGAAGTCTTGACTCATAAGTAAGACAGGTTTGTTCTGTAGCCATGCAGGACACACATATTCCTTTGAATGTGGGATCAGAGCCCTGCACATGAAGCTGAAGTGCTGAGCAGTGGAGAGGGCTGTCAGAGTATGCTACAAGCCACAAGGGTCTGGACTGTAGGTGTGAAACTGTGTGGTTGGATCCAGTAATTAAGCAAAATTAAGCCTAGAGATTAATGACATTACCAGGCAGAGGTATGGCTCATTCTTAGTGATGGAAAGTAAAGGCACACTTGGGCATGAGCAAAACATGACTGTGGAGACTTCAGACAATTAACTGATAATTTTCAGTGGGCAGACCTAGTCTGAATCTTCTGTAGTAATCTCAGGTGATATTTCTGACAAAACAGCCATGAAACCTGTATTGTATTCCTTGAGTCCCATACAACAGGTTAGGTACTCACCTCAAATACCTTAAGTGCACGGGAGAGTGGTGAAGTCTTGGCTCCCTTGAGCATGAAGAAAAGGTTCAGCATGGCTCTCCCATCCTTTTCCTCGAATACAATGGTCTCTGTAGACTCTGCAGCATCAGTGGCTGCAGCTGCAGCCTCTCTTTCCTTTCTGGCATCTTCAATGAGGCTTTGACGTCTACCAATGAACCGTGGAGACTGAAGGGAGAACAGAAATAAATAAACAGAGCTACATGGAAGATCAGAGGCATCCCCAGTAGGTGGATGAGGTGTGACTGGTGTGCCTCAGCAGAGGAAGAAGGTAAAAGTTGGATTGACTTGCCTGGGTTTGTAGAGGAAGATAATGGTGATGACGACTGAGGCTTTAGAATTGAACTTTCAGAAAAGTAGAGCTTTAGGAAAAATCTGTGTAAAATATCCTTGTAGGATGACTAGAGAGTAGGCTTGTCCCCTCACCTTTCCTAGCAACAGTATTCAATATCCTTCAAAAAATAAAAATCAGAATCTTACACAGTTTTCAGGTGTCTGATGAAGTCAAGTGGAGAGGTGTTAGATAATTGTGAAGTCATCTGAGAAAAGATACCCTATGAGGGACAGCTGAAGCCCACAGCTGTGGCCTGGCCAGGAAACATGAACTGTTTGCAGGTGTGATAGCAAGGCAGCTTAGCTAAACCACTCCCAGAGTCCAGCACAACATTTTCTTGTAACATTAAGTAGATGCTTGTCAACTGAAGTGTAATAGGAACCACACCCATACACCCCAGAAGATAAATTCCTGTCACTGATCTATAGATTTGTTTTGTCCCAACAAACTCCTGCAGATTTCTGTTACATAGAATAATTGCACCTAAAATGATGCAACTCTGTGCCTGATATTGTGTTAAGTCACTCATTTATATTTAAAGTAAGCTACAAGCAATTTCCACCACTTCTGTTTCTTTCGTTATACAAATAGCTCATATACAAACTCATTTGTTCTTGTTCTTTTTACAACCAGTTTTACATTTAGAGGCAGCTCAGCTGGTTCCAATTTTTTGTGTTCAATACCCAAACCAGATGACAAAACCTCAGAACTTGCTAAAAGAAACCTAGGGCAACACTGAAGAAGGAGCAATGCATAAAGCCGTCCAGCACCTGCAGAAGGAGTGGGACTGGCTGCGGTTTTCCTTCTGATTACATTGAAAATACCTGGAAGAGAGATAGGTGTTAATCAAGCAATGCATTCCCTACCTTGTGAAAATTTGGAGAATGTTTTCCTTTTAAAAAGGCAGCCTGCTCAACTACTAAGCCCATTTTCTCTCAGATTTTCAAAGCTCACCATCAGTAACCAATGTTCCCTGTAAAAATCCTCTTGGATGCTTTAGCAGTGTAAAGCTGACATTTTAAATGCAACCTGAAAAGTGCAGCACATATAGGCACCAGCCCACACACTTCTCTCTGGTCCTTTTTTAATAAAAACATACCTCTGGAATGATATTTGCTGGTCCTCAACCCCTTTATTCCTTGTGGAACAGAAAAACACCTTCTAACAGATAAGCACACCTGGCTATTTGTCTAAACTGATGGTATTCATGCCCAAAGAGAGAAGCCATCTAATAAGTATCTGAGGCATAACTTTTAAAAGCTTGTGAGCATGTGCTCAGCTTTAAGTGTGTGTTTTATATCGCTACCATGTTTAAGGCTAAGACAGTGTTTACTTTAAAGTGTCTGCAATAAGCAGGGCAAACAGCCTTGTGCTAGCCAGAGTAACTGGGCTCTGCAGCAGTCCCAAGCCAGGCAGTGTTTTAGCTAAGGATGTTTTATCACACTGTGTCCTGAGCTGCCAAGGTGCAGCAGGATTTTACTTGGATGGAGAGGGGTAGATGAGGGAACTTAGATCCCCATGTTTAGGTTATAAATCAAGTTAAAATCTGACTGGAAGGAGTTTTAATACCAAGAAGAATTGTGTGACTGGAAAGCCACACCAGGAGAGTCAGCCAAGACAAGTCGGATCCGTGTGCTGGGACTGGGTGGTCCCTGGAAGGCAGGAGTCGGGAGTAGAGGCTGTCTGGCTGCATACTCCCCATCTCATCATCCTCTCCTTTGCCCCTCATATTTACACTCACCAGGGTATTACCTCTTTTTGCTGGAAATTAGGAAACTGGCATATAAACTAACCATACTGATCTCTCACTATGAATGTCTTCCTTTCTTCAGGAACAGGCAGTGCTACGTGGTATTTCTGAATTTCTTGCAGACTAGCTCCCTGAGTGCATATCTAGCTACACTGAGAGGTTTAATTTGATTTTGCAAAGCGTTAATTTGCCTAACTGGGGCCTGAATCTGATATGGTCATTCACCTCTGAGGAAGGGTTAGTTTGTTTTTTCTCCTTTGAATTTGCTGCAGCTCAGAGTGCTCTGCCTAAGCAGTGTCATTAAAAATACTGTGCTCTGAGTTTAAGTATTTTGGCTTATTTTTTTTCCTGGCTCACTATTCGCAGCAAGCAGGGAAGGATTGTAAAGGCTATTTCTCTCCCTGCAGCATGGGGACTGTAACATCCCACCTCTGCTTCCCTGGACACACCTTCCCTCTGGGTTGCCTCCAACTGCTGTCTCCTGTCTGGCTCTGCTTTTGTGCTCTCTAACCAAACCCTGCTCCAGCTACAGTCCCAGAGTGTCTTGTAAAAACTATTAGCAGCAGAAAAACTAAATACGTAACAAAAGATTTTTGCGTGGTGTGAGTTTGAAGTTTGGCTGGTCCAGCCGACATATAAAATACCTGCTGGTGTAGATGAGTTCTGGGATTGTAAAGGTCTTTTTTTCTTCCTAGCATGCACTGTTTCCCCTGCAGTAGGGAGCTGGTCCCTGAGGGTTAAATGGCAAGGAAGGATCTCAGACCTGTTGGAGCTGGTGGGCAGGGGCTCGGTGGCTGATCGCCAATGGTCACACTGACACCAGGAGGACTGGGGACAAGCAATGTCATACAAATGCAGAGTCATGCCTTTTGCCTGGTACAAGCCAGCAAAGTAAGTGATGGGATTGTGGAGAGCTCCTATGCTAGGTGAGAACAAAGGGCAAAGCCTTTGATGCAGCCTGCTCTCAGAGTGATCCTAACAGAGCTAGAGTTGGTATTTTAATTATTTTTCTGAAAATTACCATTCAAAGAAGGGATGCAAAGACAGACTGAGATTTTCTGTTCGCCCCAGGCTGGAGGAGCCTCTCACCCTGAGCAGGCTACCATGCTCCTGCCAGCACACTTGGTGAACTTGAATTCCTCTGGCCTTTTCATGCAGTGGCTCATTTGGCCCGTTTCCCATCAAACACAAAGTAGTGCCCCAGAGTATGTAATAACCAAACACTCACCCCTTCTCCAGACAGCAATGAGCGTCTCAAGTACTGATTTGATGTGCAGCCTAAAAAATAGCGGGTTTTCAAGAACCACTGAAGTGTTCATTATTTTGCCAGAATGAAAACGGTTGTGTGAGAGGGAAGCCTTCCCTGACTTCCATTTGTTAGAGAAAGCAAGCTTACCTCCTTGTTTCCTAAATATTTCCCTTCCTTTTCAGCACACCCCACTCTCCAGAACACCCCTCACTTCCTATGTAGTGGCTTATTTTACCACGTCAGAGTGTCACATAGGGTTAAGAGGAGAGCAGGTGAAAAAGGCAGCAGCTGCAGGGGAGGGAAATGGGGAGCTCTATAACCAACCTGCTGTAGTCACCCTGCAGACGTCTGCCAAACACAACTGCTCCTAACCCGTCTCAATTTCCAGGTTTACTCCTGTGGAGCATCCTGAGGGGGTCCCCTCCTGGTGCACCCACTGCACAGCATGCTCTGGCTCCACCAGGGTTGATGCATTCTGGCCGCATCTCCGACCCACAGGACTGTCCAGTGCTGGGAGGCTCCGGGCTCCTCCTGCCTGCTCTGGCATTTGGGTTAGGAGGTGAAATGTCCCTGTCCCTGCAGCCAGTACACTGGGTTGGCCAGACTTACTTTCTAAAAGCACTTGACAGCTCAGCAGGAAGTTTTCATCTCCTTTCTCTGACACATACAGATCTGGTGTCTGCAGAAGCATTCCCTGGGCTAAACCCAAGGCTGAGACTACATGGAGGGAGGGTGGGGAACAGAAACAGGGGAAGGATGTGCTGGGAGAAAGAGAAACTGCAGACGGAGCAACAGCAAACAAGCTGATTAAATTGCTTGTGCCTCGAATGTTGTCTGAAATAACAGCCATACTTTTTCATTATGCTGGAGCAGGCAAAATCTTTGCAGTTTATTGCCTTGAAATCAGGAGAGTATTAAGATTTTCAAACTGCCTTTCCAGTGGGGGATTCCTTGTTACTCCTGATTTAGGTCTACAGGTTTTTCACCTTCCTTTTGGTTGTGGGGGATGTTGCACTAGTTCAAGCTTTCATCCCCCTAAATGTTTGCATTTTACATGTACCAGTACACAGAGAGAACTGTCAGGGTAATTTCCCTTTGCCAGTCTGGAGCCCAGAGATGCCTATAAGGGGGAACTCCTACAAAGGCAGTGTTTGTCCATCTACCCCTGCCTGCTTCTGCCTAAAGCAACGGGAGAGGCTGCAGTTTTTGGAGGAGAAAGGAAAGAAGTGGGGTAGGGTTGTCTTACCATGATGGCCTCGACTTGCTTGGAGTCCAGCTCCGACACCGCCCTGCGGAAGCCTTTGGCTGCAGAGGTGGAGATGTTCGGGGTTGGCATCTTTGCTCTTCCACGAGCTATGATCTCTGCTTTCCAGCTCCTTGCCAGCCTTTTATAGGGCAGGGCTGACGTCAAAGACTCTTTCAAATCTTCTCTCCCCCCGCCACCTCCCCATCATCACCTCCCTCCTTTCTCCCCCTCAGGCTGAGAGAAGGAGGGGACGTGGAGGAGAGAAACGTTTCTGTCCCATTAAATCTAATCGCTGCGAAGATTTCAGACACCCTGCCTTCACAGACCAGACACTCCCCCCACCTGTTTGCCTGCCTCCCAAAACATTTCTACTCTGTTTCCACCACCACCACCTTCTTCTTGATGAAGTTCTCATGCCCTGTTTCAATCCAGCACATTTGCTTTCCCAGCTTGGAAATTGCATGAAAGGATTTTGATCAGTGAAAGGACAAAATCAAAGGAAGGAAGAGATTCAGACTTCTCTAGCTCTTTTTTCCCCATGATAGCCTTGTCACTGAGTCAGTAAATGAATAGGAAAATAACACTGATTTCCCCAGGGGAGCTGTGGGACTGTATGCTGTTCTCTCATATGCACCTCCAGATGCCTGGCCCATGCAAACACTGTGTGTTTCGGTGCTCTCCTACCACCCCATGTTTTGGTTTGACCATGTAATGCTGATAGCAAGACTAAGGAATCAGGCCCCTTGAGTCCCCTGAGTTTAAAAAGACTTTAAAGAAAATAACCTGGAAAAAAATCCTCTCAATCCTGCCTTCCCAAGGTCTCTGCTGCTCTTGCAGTGATTCCTAAGAGACAAAATGCCAGAGAACCTCTGGGGCTGTGACAGTGGATGGCAGCTCAGAACCTGTCCCAGGACTCTGCTTTGCTGCAAGCAAAAGTGGCCTTTTTCTCCCAGGGGATTTTCAGCAGCTCTCCCACGCCAAAGAAACACTGTGGGAATGTACAGTCCTACTTTGTGATAGCCACCACCATGCTGAGGACAGGCCACCAGCTGGCACAAATGCATTTCACCAGCTGGCTGCTGGAGAGCTCAACCACAGCCTTGCCAACCGTGGTGCTGCTTTGGAAGACATCTGCTGAAGGCAACTGTTTAGGGTTGGTGGCTCTATCTTCCTGTGGTGGGACAGCTGATTTCGTGCCAGCATGCTGCCGACTTTTGCAGTGCCAAAAGCCCTGAAGGATCAACATCCTATTGATCTCTTCAAGACTGCAAATCTCTTGCTGTTTGCCATCTCCTGCAAACACTGGGGAGCAGACAGCATGATCAGTGCTTCTAGCCCCACCAAGGCAGCTTAGGAAGCCCCAGCTGTCTAGAGTTTGATAGAAGCTGAAGTGAGCAGTTGGCAGCAGGTAAAGACTTGGTCCAATAGTTAGCCAAAACCAATTTTAGTTCAGGCAAAGCAGCTTCTCTTACAGTGGGTGCTGAGGAGAAGCTGCTGTTCAGAAGAGGGAGTTAAGCAGCCTCTATGGCTCCTCTCTCCCCAGCTTCTTTATCCCCCTAGGTGGTACCACCTTGCACAACAGCAGACCTTGCTTTTTCTTTAATTTCATTCCTAATCCCCTCTGAGTCTCATAAACCTTCCGTTTGGCCTGTGCTAAACCCTGAATGCTCGAAACTCATGTTTAAAACCCACCAAATTGATGGAGGGGAATGCTGTCTGTTGTTGTAGGATCTTCTCAGAAAACATTTTAGGAGCAGGTCCCAATTCAATCTCCCCCAGCAACAGGTCAAGGAGCAGCATTGCAGACTAAGTCACCTCCTAAGTTCTGGGGTGGCCTTGGGGTCCCCCTTACTGGGGGATAAGAATTAGTACAATCCTATGGTTCATTTTTTTGTGCCACTGGCTGAGGTGGACCATGGTGGCTGGACAGGCTGGGCTGCAGGGACCACCGCTCCGAGATACCAGCACTCACCCCCACGCTGCTGCCTTAGCCAGGTTTCCCAGCTGTGCTCGCTGCAGGCTGCACCTTTTCACAACCATTTTGAGTCTGCTTTTTCCAGCAGGTGCACAGGACAGAAGATATTCACCGCTGTTTTGCACTGACACTGAAAGACCACTGCCAACTAAACAGTGACAGCTGTCTTCAACAGCCAGGCTCACTGTCATGCTCAGGAATTGATTGTCTCCTGGCTAAGGGAATGAAGGCTTTTGGGATGACTGTGAGAGAGTATTCATTTAAAACACAGACAAGCTCCTGCTGAAGTTAATCTTTCCATGAAACTTAAGAAGATTAGGATCTCGTGCAAATTTCCACCCATGCTGTCTCACATTTCCATGTTTCTGTCCTGGCTTTTTTGAAGCAAGGATTTTATCAGGGATCTTATAGACAGGACTTTCAAGCAGCATGATGCTCATCCCCGTGCTGAAATATTTCTGTCTCACCCCAATCACAGCCACAGAGTGTGACAATGGGTGGCCACCCCAGACAACCTCACATAAGTCAATCACAGCAATTCATCCTGATTTTCACCCCACAAGACACCTGATACTCTCCCAAGTGGGTAAATTCTTGGATTTTTGTGGGGTTCTAAGCTTATCTTCAGTACTCTTTCTGATATAGGAGGGATTAAAGATAAGCAGGAAGCCAGTAGACTCTCAGAAACAAATCCTTCAAACAAGAAGGTGTCTGTCCTAGGTTGCAACAGTGTCTAGCCTTAGGAAGACTGTGGCTAGTGCTTCCTAGTATGTAGGAAGTAGATCTCATATAGAAACATATGAATTAAAAACCAACTAAAATCACATTGGTCATCTGAAGATAATCTATGAAGACTGGCAGGAAGAAGAACCAACTCCAAAAGAGCCCAGAAAAATCAAAATTGCATATCTTTCATGTTATACATCAATGAAGAGCCCTCACTGGGAATTCTGTAACTCCATTAATGCCAGCAAAGTAAATATATAAAAAAACCCAAAGATGTTGCCTCTTGCAGCCATTGTCTGTTTGCTTTGCTGAAGTTGTCCTATGCAGCTTTACAGCCACGCAAGGCCATTTCATGCAATGGTGATGTTAGATAGTCTAGGATGAAGATGCAAAGGTGTAAAGGGCAGAATGCCATAGTTAGGCTAAGTACTCAAGAAATGTTTAATTAGAAGTATTCAGAGACTTTGCTAATGTGATACACTTACAATGTGAGCTTTGTCAATGAGAGGCCTTGATAAGATTGAGCCAACATCATTGGGATTACACCTGGGAAGGAAAAAGGAACTTGGGTAGGAGGACATTTACAACAATAGCATTTGAATATTTTTTCCAAAGAAACTTTTAATTCTGGATGAACTCTTCTGGGCTGCACTACCTTTAAAACAGCATATAGTCTGTAGAATTTCAGCATTTTTTGTTTGAAGTTTTCAGTTCAGTTTTAGGGCAAAGACAAATTTTAAATTATTTAATGAATTTTATCTCTTTTCCTTCACAGTGTTTTCTATCTTAAAATCAGAAAGAGAAACCATTTTGCTAGACCTTAATCTTTGCTAACTGACTTAGTTTAAAGGTCTCTTTAGAACAACTTTTGCCAGGGATGATAAACCTAACACCAGCCATCAAAGCAAGTTCTAGTTATCCAAATTTGTAATCAAATTGCTGAAATTATAGCCTTAAAATGTTAATTCATGTAAAAAATTGAGAAAATTGGTAAAGTACTTTATCTAAGCTCATCAGTCCTTTTACTTACCTCACCCCAAAGCCCTTGATTTTTTTATCCCTCTTTTTTATATGGATGAAAAATTAGGCATACAATTCTTTTCTTCTTTAAGCCCTGATACTCTGTCACCCCCCTTCCTAGCTGGTGATAAGAGTACTGTAATGTACAGAAATGCTCTCCATCACGGAGACTCCATGTAGCCAAAGCAAAGCCCTGATTTCCATGCAATCAAGGGTAGAACTTCCAGACTGCCACAGGTGATAGTAAGACATTCTTCCTCTGATAAGAGTGGAAAAATCAGATTGTTTCTCCTGTCATGGAGAAACTGACAGAGGAGGTGAGCTGGGAGAAACCACATGGCAGCAGATTCTCCTTTCAGGCAGGAAGGTGGGCAGCATGTGGACATGCTTTCAGAGCAGTGTTATCAGCATAGCTGCAAGAGGACAGGCATTGTTTTTTTTCAGCTGGTCCAGTGCAAATCTCCTTAACACATTTTCCAACTGTGTCTTTCGCAAAGTCCCCCCTTCTTGGACACCACCCACAACTTGGACATTTTCATATCTTTGTGTGTCTACATCTCTATAAACTACCTGTTTGGGTCCATGTTGAAGTTCTGCTGCAATCAGACATGCCTTCTGAGGGGTGTGAGCCTGTTTGGTTAAACCAAGCCAGGTTTGTCTCAGTTTTTATCATGTTTGACTAACTACTAGATTTGCTAATGAGGAAGAGGAGCCTTTCAGAAGTTTTATGAAAGGAATACAACAGATGGATCTTCATCATTGTTTTGTTTCTCACACTCCAACCACATGATCATTCTTGAATGTGTATCCAGCTGTGTGTTTTAAGGAATTAATCTGACATAAAGCAGAAATAGCAAACACTGTTGGACACTGCTTTGCTGTACTAATCCCCAGACAGAAAAGCCCATAAACAGCTCTGACTGTGCCTGCCCCATGAGTAAAGCAGACCCAAAAAGGATCCAGGAATAACATTAAGGTGCAGATCTCTGCTGGTCCTCAGGAGGTTCACTTCACCTGCCACTGGGTACAGGATTGGCGTTGCAGAGAGAAGAGTATTAACTTCTTTGGCTGTATCCATGTGGTCAGTTTGTTCATCCTCAAGCAATGTTTGAAATAATCAGCATCCCTGAGCACCTCAGGTAGGGCAACCAAGAGGAAAACCCCATCTGCCAAATTACTGTCTCTCATCATGGGAGTTGGAAAAATCTCCATGCAACAGCCTGTGGTCTTGATACAAGTCCCAGGGTGAATTGGTGGCAAGGACAATTACAGCCCAGCCTGGCATGAGCAGGGGTCTCTGCTGTGTCCCAGGGAGCTGCAGGGACAGGGTTTGTGCTGTGAGAGTGCCCCACCAAGGGCCAAAGAAAGGGATGGTGTATGCTGATGTGAGGGTGAGCTGTCATCTCCCATCTCAACCCTGATGGCCTTGCGGGGTGCTGAGGTTCCCTTGTTGCTCTTTCTCCCACTTGCACTCTGCCTCTCCCTCTTCCCCTCCACAGCCTCAATAATTACACTTTGCTGCATGAAGCAATTACAGGGGAGTCAGCGAGTTCCATCAAGAGATGTTTTTTTCTCTTCTCCCTTCATAGCTCCATTCAACATCCTTAAGTGCCACAAAGGAGTTTAATAACACATAATGACACCTCAGGCTTCTATGGCATTGCAGCCTCCCTAGGACTGGGGCAGTGGCAGGAGGAAAAAAAAAAGATAATTAAAATCCTCATCTCCCTCTTAATTTCGCAGCTTACTATTACCTAGAAAACACTTACTTTCATGTTCCACATTCAGTGGACAGGCCAGATGTGAGATCCTGGCCCTCCATTCTCTTCACTGCAGAGGTGACCACTGGGACATGAAGAGCCCCAGTGAAGGGGTTATTCTTCCAGCCAGTGTGTAAATCCCAAGTCAAAATAAAAAAAAAAGCTAATTATGAGGGTTTTTTTTAAAAAAAGGGGGACAGAAGATACACTTTCCTAGAGAAGATAAAGCAGGGCTGTGCAACCTCCTTTAGTGTCTTTTTGCCTTGGTCTGTGTCAGTACCTTTGTCACAGTGTGGTGTACAGGATGGATCTGCTCCACAGATGCAAACCAATGACTTAAGGATCAAGACCAATACCCTCAGAAGCTAAATGCAAACCTCCGTGTCCGAGATTTCACATTGCAGAAGGTCAAGTCAGGTTTTAGCTAAATCTGAAAATACTCTTATTACCCACAAAAAATGACCACCCACCCCTCATTTTGAAGCATGCAACCAGCTGATCTCACAACTCTATTTTCATCTCCAAGTTCAGATTCAAAATTTTGTAATCCTGGTGCTCAAATTTTGCCTCAAAACCCATGAAGTCCACTCTTGTTGGTCAACAATGAAAACACAATTCTGGGAAGTTTTTATAACAATCAATTTTTTGGAGGAAAATAACCTGATTTCCAGCAAAATAGCAAATGGTTTGGGCATAGGGTTTTCAGATGCTCAGTTGGAGAAAAAAATCAGCCTCTCAGAAGGAGCTGAGAATTTAGCCCTGAGAATTTAGTTTTCAGAAACAAATGCAGCAGCAATTCTTCCCTCTTTCAGGAAATGGACATGGAACAGGCAAGTGGAAATTCAGAAATCTTGTGTTGATGATTCACCTGCTGTGGCAGAATCCAAAACAGCCATCTTGTTTCAGACCAATAGGGAAGCACTTTAGGAGCAATTTTCTATTTGGGAATGTGGACAGAAAGCAGCAAGTGGGTGGCAGAATACAATGCACTGTCTCTTGGAGCATGCTATCTTGTGGGGTTGTAAAACTAATTGCTGACACCTCTGTCCCACTCTATTTTAACTTGTAGACAACTTCTTTAACAAGGTCATCAGGGAATGTCACCTTCATGCAGAAAGGTAACCTATGTGTATTGCAACAGGTCTGCCCTTGCACTACCAGTCCTTGTTAATTTAATTTATGTCTGTGTTACCCAATACTTTGTTCCCAGCTCCTGGAGTCACCTTTCTTTAAAAAAAATAAATAAATAAGTGCAGGCCTTTTGAAAAGGAAGGAAAGATTGAAGAGGAGTCTAGGAGATTCTAAAGAAATGGAAAAACCCTCCAGAAATAATAATTATCATATGAAGATCTGGCACAGAATTTTTGAACGTAGAGTTTGACAGTGAATTTGCTTTTCTGGAAAAAAAAAAGTTTGCAGGGGTAAAGAACTACTTGGAGACACCAGAAACCTTATGATGAGAAAAATCAAATGTCCGGCATTTATTCAATTGCCAAGAAACAATGCAGAAAACATGGGGCTGCCTTTTTGACTGCTCATTGTATGGCTGTGGGCAAGTCGTTTAACTCTCTGCCTTTGTTTCCTGCCTTCTGTCTGGAGGCTGGTAATTGCTGTAACCTTCAGCTGCGAAGAACCGGTTAATAGTGGGCAAAATCAATGGAAATGTTAGGCTTTCCTGCCCTTTCAGTCCTCTTGCCTGTAGTCTGATTGCCCATCAGGCCTTTGCATTGCTGAACACGTGTAAAAGGGACTCACGCTGCTGCTTATTTTTTCTCTAGACCCTCGGAAGTCCTAGGACTAACAGGTTTGCAGTGACCTTGATCTTCCAACTCTCTCTAGATGAGGACATGTCCCTATTTTATTCCCAAGTTCATTAAGTCCCAGTCCTACTGTATTAAGACATTCTTGAAAGTGGCCTTTGGGGCACTTAGTCTCTTCACTGCTAGTGACCATGACGTCTGGCCTGATGTGTTTAACCTTCTTGCTCATGCGCCCACACCATGGACTGAGACATAATTTATCTAACTCATGGCAGCATCAGAACAGAGAAAAACAAGCTGCAGTGTGAGATACAAAGCAAGTTCCCATCTCACTTTCAGAAGGATAGGATACACATCACTGTGTGTTGGTGTAGTCATAGCACGACCAAAGCTTATGGCATGAGACCAGAAGGGACCCATTGCCAACAACCCTGAGACTGTCCGGACCTGCACTGCAATGCTGCACAGTGTGGCTGGAACGGGTCTGGAACACACATCTGCTCTTGAGCTGTTCCCCTTAGTATTGTTTTCCCCTTTGTTTTCTGGTCACCCACCCCTTACTGCTCTAGCCGTGGAAGTAAATAAAGCTAGAAATAGCCAAGGATTTTCTGTCAGTTCTTTGACAGTGTTTGCCCAACACTCCTTTTTCATGAACATGTCACTCCTTTGACATAGATACATCTCCTTCCCCCTCCTCTTATCCCCTTTCTCATCTTCTGTAATGTCAACTTCAGGTTAGCAAGGTGGACCAGCGAAACGCAGCTCAGTGCTACCGCCTCATGAACAAAAAATTGTCCATTTCTTACCCACTTGGTTCCCTCTCTCCTCAGGCACTAGAGGATAAAGACCATCCGCCTGTCAAACAAAAGGTCTGATGTGATTTTAACATTAGGAGTCACACAAATGGTCTCAGACCTATGAAAATGTCACAATATTGACTTCATACAAATGTTTATTCATTGTGCTGTTTATAGGCAGAATGGTGTTTTGCATTCAGCATTGAATGGATGAGATCTATTATGGAGACATAAACAGTTCTGAACTGGAAATTATCATCAGCATTTCACAGTGAAGACAATGCTTTTCTATTGATTCAAATCTGCTCAGCATCTCATCTGTTATTCCTAACAGGTAGTCATCAAGTAAACACATGGAAAAGAGCATGAAAAAATATTTTCCTCTCCCTTTTAGAGGATGAATGTAAATGTATCACCTGTGGCAAGGTTCATTTCACCCAGCAGGCTTAAGAGGATGACTCATCAAAGCCCTGTGCTTCTCTTCTGGATCTTCAAGGTGTATCAACAATGTTTTATTGATCCACAGTCATGGAAAGTAAAGAATGAAAAGAGTCTGAGATCTATACTGGTACAATATGCCTGAACTTAGTAATTCTGCCATTAGACTACTGGCAGGACGTGATAGAAAAGCAGGGTCTATAAGATTACATTTCCTACCCTTCCAATGATAGGACTGCCTTCTACACTCACAGATCCTTTAATCTAGTGGAGCAGAGAACAAAAAGATCTGTAGCTGAAAGTTGGGCAAAGAAGAAAAGTTCAAGTCAGAAGTAGAATATACATTTTTAATAGTGATGGTGAGCAAGGCCAATGGGTACCAGAAAAGCCATGTTCCCCTTTGTATGAAGTGTCCTAACCAGAATGGATAACCTCGCTTGAAGATTGTGTCCATCAGACACAGAAACAAGACAGGGTAAGACTAATGGGGGATAGCACAGTCCACATGCTGTGAAGGAGGAGATATGGCTGCGGTGACCCATCTCACAAAGCACAAAGCCAGAGCAGGGGTTACCTACTGTCCCTAGCCAGGAAGGCAGAGTAGACCCCTACAAACTCCCACCAGCACAGCATGGCTGAGGTCCTTCTACCTTGCACCCAGCCAAGACTGGTCTTGGAAATCTCACATTTCTAGTGAGAAAAGACAGGTAAGAAAATCAGCCCTGCAGAGGAAGTCTTTAGCCTTCCTACATGTACCAGCTAGGAAAATGCTTGTGTTTGCGTCACTTAAAGCTGTGGAAATTACACGTGTTGAGTACTCGTCCTTCCTCCTTCCCCCTTCCCCTGTTGGTGCAGGCACTGCCTGCCTCGGGAGAGTTAACAGTACTTTCACTTATCTAATTTACATCAGGGACAGGGACGTGCTAGATGGCAGCGAGGCGTGATGATACAGAAGGAAAAGCACCACAGAAGAGTAAAACACCACACATCCTCATTGTTCTGTCTCCCTTCTCTTTCCTACCCCCAAAACATCGCCAAAAGCAAATAAATATCTTTCTGGTGGGAGCTAGCACGTGGGTTTCGCCAGCAATCTCCTATTTCTCATATTGCTTTTCTGCCTCTCCTGTGGGTTTGCCTTCCTCTAGTTCCCCGTACCCTTCCTCCCCGCCTACGCCTGACCGGCACAGTGGCAGAAGCCCGGCCATAGCCTGAAGGGATTTGCCTTGTGCCTTTAATGGGATGGCGTTCATTTTCCTTATCTGTCTCCGGTAGGGCCATGTGTTTTGTCCCTGCCCCCCTCCCTGCAGACGCGTGGTTGAGAGCAGCAAGAGACAAGGGGTCCTTGTAAGTGACTTATGATAATTGCAGAGCAGCAACTGCTCTGAAAATCTAAATTCCTCCCTGACATTTCCAGTCTAAAGCTCCCACTGACTCAGCTGCTGCTTGTGATATTTAAACAAGGATTATCTCCTTTTTTATTCTTTTCTTTTTGATAATGGGATGGCAAGAGGTTATTTTAACACTTTCCTATGGTTTGTTTAGCTGTTACAGGTCTAGCACTCTCCAGGGCTGTAACCAAATCTCTGCGTGACTGGGGTGAACAAAGGCTCCCATGATAAAAAAATAAGGATCTTTCCCTGGATTGTCAACTTTTCCAAATTTTTCTTCAGCATGCACTTTAGCATACTGGGGAATTTACTACTTTGGGTGTAAAAGGTTTTATCCTATTGGCTTCAGCACAACTGCACTCAACTTATCCCTTTAGGTCCTCACATATTGCATCTTACAGTAGTTTCATCTATACTAAAATAGATTTTATTTTGTAGGGAGGCATCTCCACAAAGGAACCTTAGAGAAAGGTCAGGGAACTTTTTGATCACTGAGAGATGTAAGCATGGCAGTACTGGGAGAGAACATGCACTAATCAAAGCTCTCCATCAGTTCAGAAACCACCTGGCAGGTGAGGGACAACACTGCAAATAAGTAATACCCCATCAGCTCCCTCATTTCAGAGCTTCTAAAGGGCATCCAAAATGCAGAAAGATAGTCCCCCTCACAGCAACACAAAGCAGGCACACAGCCCCAAGCTTGGGCCATCCCAAGCGAGCCCTCCATGCCACACAGGATGTCCCAGGGCTGCCCTGGGGCACACAGACTCTGGGAGGATGCCATGGGGCTCAGCCTCTGGGAGCTGCCGGGTGCTGCAGCCTTCCCGCCAGCGCTCAGAAGTGGAAGTGGGATCAATGTTCCTGATAACCTGTCATTATCGCACCCTGAGCCAGATCAGCCTTTCCAGTGCCCTGTCATTAGCCAATTGTTTATTCCTGAAATTGGCTGAGAAATTGCTAAGGATAGGGTGAGGGGAAGTCAAGGGGGGTAGCCAAGGGGGGGCAATCCTAACACTACGTGTAGGACTAGCTTCTCACCCTGGCGTGGGGATTTTGCAACTGGCTGAGCAAAATCTGGGCATTTATCTCCACTTTTTGAAAAGATAGAAGGGTTAGGAGGTGGTAAGGGGGCTTTCCCATGCCCCGTGGTGGAGGTTAAGGTGGGGTGGACTGGACAAATTTAAGCAGTGTAGACATGTTGGAAAGCACAGAAAAGGTGGGCACATGGCCATAGGCTGGACCCAGTGGAGGTTTGGGACAGGAGTGAGGGTCTGCCTGTGTGCACAGGCATCCATAGCAGTGACAGTGTCAGTGGGGGGTGGTGGGGCCCCCATGTCTCACCGTGGCCCCTATCGCACTGCCACAGCCAGGCAAAGCAAACACATTCCTAAATCAAGGTGTTCCTGCTGCCCTGCCGATAAGCAATGTAGGGCGGGTGCAAAGACAGCTGCCTGTTGTTCCCTATGACCCGTGATGCAGGGCTGATTTTCAGCCCTGGCGGTGCCTGGAGAAGGTCTCCATTAAGCCCCTGTTTGATCAGAGCCAGCAGTATTTGGACTGCATCCCTGCTGAGGGAGGCCAACACTTCTGGGAACCTTAAATGAGCAAATGGTGCTGAGCTGGTGTGGCCTCACTGTCTGTTTTGGGTCACCATCCCACCCTCACCTTCCCCCCTCTCAGTGCCAGACCTTCCTCACATGGCAGCCCACGGTCTCAGGGACATCATCAGGGACAGGGGCAATACAGGTTATGCCAGACCTCAGATGGGCAAAAATCTGGTCTCCATCTCGTGGTCCACCCAAACTTGGGGCACCTGTTTCCACTCCTGGGGTGTCCCTATGACAATTGCAGCTGCCAGGCAGCTGAGACTCAAGTCTGAAATCCTATGCTGGTCATCATTTTGCTCCTTGAGAATAAAGCTCCAGAGAAAGGGCACAGTATTCTCTTCCAGCACAACTCAGGGAGCCAGCAATGGGGTATGGCTGTGCACCAGCTGTGCACAAGATCTCCTCTCCTGACACTATTCTTTCTCCAAGAGAGTAGCAGGCAGCCACCAAAGCACAGTCAAAGCAGTGCAGCTNCCAGGCAAGGCGATGTGTCCGGGATCCAGGCGAAGCTAGATGATATATTCCCAAGATGGCAGCAAGCTGCCCCGGAGCACTGGGTGCACAGAGAGCGCAGAGCCGGCCTCCTTTCTCAGCTCTCGATGTTCTTGCTGATATCGTAGGTTGAGTGGTTTCTCCAACTCGCAGAGCACATCCTACTCCTTCCCCCAGTAGTCAGGCACTGAAGGTACTCTGGTGCCTCAAGCCCTGCCTTTTATGGTCCACCCCCTTGTTAGGCCATTAGCTTTATTATTACCAAACACTTAGCACCTGAGTATGATGACCAGGAGGGCTGCTCTGTCAATCAACAATCAGGTAGCCCTCTGGTCATCCTCTACAACTGGAAAGCATCTTTCCTAGCTTCTTCTGTTCCCAAATTAACACCTCCCTTAGTCTAGATCTATTTGAAAGGCCTTCTGTGCGAGCAACCCTCACAGCATGTTTGGGGCTGGTCAGGTGAGAATGTGTTTTGAACTCCTCTGCCAGGGAAGTCCATGCCCCAAGATGAAAAACACCTTGTATGTAGTTCCCACTGATCCCCTTTAGGGCCTTAGTCGCCTCAACAACCCCAAAAAGGACAAAGTCAACTCCTCATACCCAGAAAGAGCTTAAAAAGCTAAATTTGAATTGAGGTTAACCTCCACTCCTCAGATGGCCTGTGAGAGCCTGGATGGCCAGGTAGTCATGGTGCCCCTCAGAGGGACCTTGGTAGGCTAGAGAAGTTGTACCTCAGCAAGTGACAATGCAAAGTCCTGCCCCTGTAGGGGAATAATCCCATGCACTAGCACATACTGGGGGCCAGCTTGCTGGAAAGCAGCTTTACATGGAAGGCCCTAGAGGTCCTGGTAGACCAAGCTGGACCCAGACCCAAGCAGCTGCTCTGCCTGAGCAGAAGGTTGTACCAGGTGATCTCCAGAAACATTCCAACCTCAACCACTTTGCCATTCTGAGATTGTCAATGAAGAGAATAGAAAAGAAATTAAAATAGTAGCTCTTAGAAAATATCCTCTTGAAAAGCCCAGTTGAAGAACCCCCTAAATGAAAAAAAAGTTTCCCTCTCTCCAGCTATTACCTGGTCACTGAACTTTTCAGTTTGCTGGGAAAATCTTTATGTAAGGCCCACTTTGTGATCTTGTCAATAATATGACACCTTGCCATGACATCGCAGAGTAGCAACCAGATCAACTGCAGGGCTCCTTGCTTGGTGCCATCTGGTCTCCGATGTCTGCAGAGCAGCCTTGAGCCATGGGGACAGAGCAATGACAGGGCCAAGCGAACATGGGAAAGGGTGACCGGCTGCTGCTTGTGATGTACCTGGTGGCCTGTCGTCTTCACTGGCGGTGGCACAGAGTGACTCAATGCTCCAGGCTGGGCCCCACACTGAGTCATGGCCCAGGAGCCTCCCACCCTGTCCTCCAGTCATTGTTGGCACAGGCAGGCCAGGAGAAATGGTGGCTGACATGCCTGATGTTATATCCAGAGAAGGGTCCCCCTCTTCTTCCAGAGCCTCTCCAGAAGTTGACTGATATTTGTCCACATCTGCAAGGTGATTTGGAGGTCCCAGAACAGGAAGATGCTGCGTTTCTGTTCAATAGTAGCATGAAAAGTGATATTCAAGTTCTTTCTAAGGCTATTCTGTAATTATGACACCATGTGCTGCTCCCCTCCCTGTCTACCATAATGATTGACCCATCAGGTCTCTGACATGCAGTAACCAAAACAGGTTGTGTTTCCCACGTTGCCTCACCAGCTCACATATCTCTTGGTTATTCTCCCATCTCACTGTAGGTGGTAGGATTGCACATGGATATGTCAGTCTCTAGGCTTATATTCTTGCTAGCAAGACTTGAAAAGCAGATCCCCTTCTCCCAGAGTCCACAGCTGTGAAGGACAATAGAAGTATTTTATTTCTGTCCTCTTCCCCACGTGCATGGCTGAAAGAAACTCCATTCTCATGTTTTCTTGAGAAGTGGTGACCCAGAGATGTTTGGGCCATGGTCCTGAACCTGAAATCTCCTTCTGAGGGTCAACTGGCCTTAGAATAGGAACTAAAGCTGGTCTAGAAACCTCCTCTGATTACTTTGTGTGCAAAGCAGATTTAAAGTCCTATAGCCATCTCCACTCTGCCTTTTGGTCAGTGATATCAAAACTCTGTTAGGTCTCAAAGAACTGTAATCAGAGGCACATCAGGGAAGAAGAGAAATCCAAACCATCCACTCAGGTCCCTTCTCCACTGTGACTCACAGACCACAAAAGGAATTGGTTGTAAATGTGCCTGATGTTGCAAGTCCCTCTTTACCCTTCTTCCAAAGTCTTCCCTCTGCCCCAGCACAGGTTGCTGGTGGTCAGCCAGAGTTTGAACTGGGAGACTACAAACTGGAACTGCTCCCATGGGTCCTCATGCCAGATAAGCTCTGCCTGGGGGGAACACATCAAAGGAGGATTGCAAAACTTCAGCAGCTCTCAGGTCTGCTCCTCTCCTCCTCTCCACTGTCAGGCACTTCTACCAGGAGATGTTGGTTAGAAAGAAGTGGTTTCCTGAAACAAAAGGGGCTTGAAACAGCTCTCTTCCTTTCAGTAAACACTCATTTTTTTAATGGGCGAAGATGGACACCAGGGAACCTGAAATCTCACTCTCCTGCAGAATTTCCAGGAAGCCAAACGTGCTGACTCCAGCTGGACACACAGCCCCAGCCTGCAGAAGCCTCCTGTCCCTCGTCTGCTCATGACAGCATGTTCTTTCTCCCTTGCCTTTCAGTACTTTCTCCCTTGCTTTTACCATTTCATTTGGCTCCTGCTTCATTTCAGGGTGACCGTCAATAATCTCTGTGGATGGGTGCCTGCGGCTGCCTCCCCATCAACCTCACCTGCAGCCCTGGGATATGTCATGGCAGGGGACAGGGAATGGCTCCAAAGTCAAGCGTGCCCCATGACAGGGCAGGGCTTGCAGCCTCTGCTCCCTTTCTCTACAGTAAAACCCAGGCCATCCAAAAAGGCTTCAGATCAGACATCAGTATTGAAGTGACTGATCTGGCTCTGATTTCCAGAAAAGCTGGAGTCACAGGCTTCATCTAAAACTTTTTCTAAAACATCTTTAATGCCCTGTTCCTCTTAATGTATGTTTTTAATAATAGCTTCTTCCTTTCTTCCCTGTTTTCCCTATTTTCCTTATAACTGGAGATACGGGGCTGTTTTCCTCCACTGCATCTCTTTTCAGCATTAAAGTGTGTGCTGCTGAAGTGGATCAGGGGTGTGCTGGCATTTTGCAGCCTTTTGTTAGGCAGCACTCTACTTACAGATGCTGAAGAGGGCTTAAACGGCTGTGGTTGTCAGGAGGCAGGGACATACGAGGCAACAGTAATTAAGGGTTTAGACAGCGCTTCGCTCTGCAAGACATCTACCTCCAAAATCAGGCAGGGTTATCGATCGGCCTCTCAAGTGGTCTGCCTCTCCTATTAGCCCTTTCCTGGGTGATGCACAGGGTATTGAAGAAGTATAGATTTTTGGTTGCACTTTGCAGTGACACTGGAGGCAGCTGGAATTGGGAGTCACAGGAAAATAGGTAAATGTGATTTCTTTAAGAGTAAAAGTCAGGGTTTCTGCCCCAGTGCAAGGGCAGGTCTTCATTGCACCATCACCTTGTGAGGAGCAGTGCATCCGATCTGGTCTGGAGCAGTCCCACAGCAAAACCCCTTCAAATAGTGTAGTTTTAATTTAAGGTACCCCAAATGACAGGCTGAAAGCTTTTCTGTTTAGGGAGATGAGATAAAATGCAAAGAAGAGTTAGTTGTGCAGTATAAAAACTGTGGAGAACTAGGCCAAAACAAAGCACACTTGATAAAAAAGAGGATGACATCCTCTCTGGCCAACACTGTTTGATATCTTATTAGTGGTCTGAAAGAAAATGATGGTGGCCGGTAAGATTTGCAGACAGAGAATGAACTGGTGGTACAGTGATCTGTAGTTTTCTGTGTAGTGTGTTTTAAGATGAAAAACAGATTGAATAGATGACCTTTGCAATATAGGGACAATCTCTGTGTGTCTGAGATTGCACAAGAGACTTTCTAGCAGGGTGTACCATGAGGGGCTCAAAGGTGCAGGGGGATGAGCAAGGGTTGGAAGGTGCTAACCCAGCAGCAGGAAGACCTTTGCTAAATCCTGATGGTCCTAAGGGCTGCTCCCCTTGGCAGGTACCTTCAGCCTGTTGTGAGGCCAAGGCTCCTGTGCGAGCAGTCTGTGCTCTGCTTTGGGGCTCCACCACCAGCACCTAGACCTCACTCACTTTGTCCAGGTGGAGCTGGACAAAGGCAGGGGAGTATTTGTGACAGACAGGGCATGGGCAGGAGGGAAATGCTGGGGCACAAAGGGAAGATGTCATCATCTGGTGGCTTCCATATGTCACTGAGTGTTGGGACATCTCAGTCCCATCCCTCAAGGCTGATAAGTTGTGTCCTGTGTGCCTCATCATCCTCACAGCAGGCAGGATCCTGCTGGTCTGCTGCAACAAAGTCTGTTTGACCCTGGAGAAGGCAAAGGCCAAAGGGGACCAAAGTTATGGGAGGTGCAGTGACAGAGGCTTTACTTTCTCAGTGGGGATCTGCCTGGCAGGGTGCCCCCAGCACTGGGCCTGGTTGGGCCTGGCCAGGCAGAGTGTTAGGGCCACAGTAGGGCTGCAGAACAGGAGCAGTACAGCCGTACAACAGCTCCAATAGGGCCACAGTGTGGCTGTAGAACAGGCGCCGTAGGGCTGCAGAACGGGTGCGGTAGGGCCGCAGTATGGCTGCAGCAGGGCCTCATTAGGGCCACAGCAGGATTGCAGCAGGAGGTCCGTGGTAGGGCCAATGGAGACCCACAACAGGGCTGCATTATGTCCACATACACTGTACAGCCACATTAAGGACGCAGTAGGGCCACAATACTGCCACCGTAGGGCCACAGCAGGGCTGCAATAGGGACTCAGCATGGCCACAGCAGTGCCGCAGTAGGGCAACAGCTGGCCTACAGTAGGGCAACAGCTGGCCCCAGATGCGAATGCAGCCAGCCACAGCAGGGCAGCAGTAGCACTGCAGCAGGGCCACAACAGGGCCACAGCAGGGCCACAGTAGAGCCGCAAGAGGGTTGCAGTAGGGACACAGCAGGGTCTCAGGTGGCCTGCAGTAAGGACTCAGCATGGCCACAGCAAGGCAGCAGTAGGGCCGCAGTAGGACCACAGAAAGGCCTCAATACTGTAGCAGTAGGGCTTCAATACGGTAGCAGTAGGGCCACAGCAGGGCTGCAGTAGCACCACAGCAGCTCCACAGTTCAGCTGCTGTACGGCAACAGTAGGGCCACAATAGGGCTGCAGCAGGGCCAATGTAGGCCTGTAGCATGGCCGCAGTAGGGCCACAGTATGGCAGCAGTAGCACCGCAGCAGGACCGCAGCTGGGTAACAGTGGGGCCTCAATACTACCCCTGTAGGGCCGCAGAAGGGCTGCAGTAGTGCCCCAGTACAGCTGCAGCCAGGCCTCAGTAGAGCTGCAGCAGGAATGCAGTGTGGCAACAGCAGGACTGCAGCAGGGCCACAGTCGGGCTGCAGAAGAGCTGCAATACTGCTGCTGTAGCCCCGCTGCAGTACGGCTGCAGTAGCTCCGCAGTAGGGCCACAGTAGGGGCACAGCAGGGCCACTGTATGGTCTCAGGTGGCCTGCAGCAGGGACTCTGCACGGCCACAGTAGGGCAGCAGCAGGGCCACTGTATGGACACAGCAGGGCCACAGTACAGTCACAGCAAGGCCGCAGCAAGGCCAATGTCGGCCTGTAGTATGGCTGCAGTAGGACCACAGTATGGCAGCGCTAGTGCCGCAGCAGGACCACAGCAGGGCCACAGTTCAGCCACAGTAGGGCCGCAATACTGCCACTGTAGGGTCACAGCAGCACCGCAGCAGGGCCGCAGCTGGCCTGCAGCAGGGCCATAGCACAACCACCACAGGGCCACAGTAACGCCGCAGCAAGCGTACAGTATGCCCGCAGGAGGGCTGTTAGTAGGGCAGCACGTATGGCCGCAGTAGGGACGCAGTGGGGCTGCAGCCGCTCCGCTACAGCCATGCAGCAGGGCCGCAGCAGCAGGGCCGCAGCAGGGCCGTAGTACGGCCCCAGCACACCGGGCGGCGCTGCGGGGCCGCCGGCGGCCCTGCTCTCCTCTCACCACGCATCCCTTCTGCCGCTTCCCCGGGATTTAGGGAGCTGCAGGTGGGTCTAGGGAAGAGGCAGAGCACAGGCAGTGCTGCCCCCGTGCACCCAGCCTTGCTAATGGCAAACAAATGAGGAGCTTTCTGCTGAAAGAGCAGTTCGCCATGCGGAGCTGGGGACAGTCCCTGCTGACGGCTGGGTCTCTTTGGAGGCTGCAGCTCTTCTTGCTGTCGGCATAAGGGTACAGCTGCAAAGCCCCTCTCCAGGCCCACACCAGCTTACGCTCAAAGTATTTCATGGTTTGCTACAAGATATAAAGACAATGCTTTTTTTCCTTTCAATTTACATGCTGCAAATGCCCTAGGGCACAGCTTGTGCTAGCAGAATTATTTTCATAGGGAATATAACAAGGAATCAGTTTCTCACCTCAAGAATGACTGACTTTTAAAATAGAATACAAAGTATTGGTAATCCTACGTCAGTCTCCTGAGGTTGACAGTGATCTCCTGTTTGTGATGATCCATCTTAAAGTCTCTGAGGAATTTTGATCTGAATTCAGTTTAACCAAAGTTCCTACAAAATTCCACCAGTTCTCCCTGTGCTCTGCTTGCTCCCTGGGCACCTCATGCCATCACTGGGCCCCCATTGTTGGGAGACCTGCAGAAAGATGGGTGATATACGGTGACAAGTTGTTCAAGAAAGTAGTGGGGCTGTGATTTACAGCAGCCCCTCCCCTGGCCACCCAGTGACTCCTCCATTAGTCCTGAAATGGAAGATGGGGGCTTCAGCACACAGTGGATCCCATTGTGGCATCCTGACTCTCTCTCCCTTCCCTTGGGGTGGGTGTCTTCAAGGGACCGAGCCATGACAGTCAACAGTTCAGGCTCTTAGGAGGAGCGTGGTCACGCATGTCTACCCCTCAGATATCCCTTCCTGTTGGCTGTCACAGCAAAGTCCCCTCTGAGTAAGACTGCCCATGATGTTTTGACACTGACCCCAATGAGGCCAGCTACCTGATCCTTGGCCAGCCACAGGAGAGCAGTGCTGACCTGGGCACATCCCCGAAGGACACTGTAGTGATGACCATGAGCCGTGCCCAGTGCTAGCTCTCCTCTCTTGATGCTCCTGGCCCCTCACAACCCACTCTTCTATCCTCTGAATCCCAAGAAAAAGCAGCCGTTGTCTGGATCATGGGTACTCCTGGCTTCTGCTCTCTCTGGGGCTATGTGGCCACAGGAGCTCCCTCTGCCAACGTGGTGGGACTGACCGGTGCTTTGTAAACACGCTGGGCAGACGCACCCTCCCAAGAGGGCACGTTTTCTGCCACAATGCTGGCAGAGGCCCCATGAATACTGTTGCCTTCAAAGTTTTGGGGTTTTTTTAAAGATGCTTCAAAGTTTTTAAGGCTGTTCTGAGGGTTTGGATTTCAATCACAGCAGTCAGCTCTAACCATGCACTCAGTCTGTCCCACACCGTTGTCATCACTGCAGGATTTGAGCCTTTCTCACTCATTGATGCATTGCTCCGCCCTCTGTTCCTTGCTGGTAGCAGCATTTCCCAGTCTCAGTCTAAGTGCTTGGAGAATTGTAGGAATCCCCACTGTGATTTTTGGCAGACAGACAGGCTTGCCAGGCCGCAGCAGTCACAGGCTGCTCCTCTGCGTCCCTTCACCTTTCTTCTGTTGGGGCTGTGTGGGAGGGAATGCAGCCCGCTTGGTGAGACATGGCTTGCAAGGAGGTCAGGAAGGAGGGGAATCAAGAAAGGGAAAAACTATGTCAAGTTTGCTGCAAATGCAGTGGTGTCACAGTCTTTTCTGCCAAGCAGATGGACTGCTGTGAAGCACACAGCTCCCTTGTCACACACCCAGGAGAAGGGACCCTATAACATCAGCTCCAGCTGATGAATGTGCAACTCCTCAAGGAGTGGCAACCAGGGGTCCCTGCCACACCATCGTGCCCCGCTCCACCTGCCCCCAGCACGCACTCCTTTCTTTTGCCTTCTCAATGGGTCAGCAAAAAGCTCAGGTGCTGCAACTAGGCTCCAATAGTTGGGCAAAGAAATCCCTAGCACCATTCAGGGCTCACAAAAAATACTGTTATTGGATGCAGCAGCTTTGGTTTGCTGTAGAAAAGGCTGGGGTCCAAAGATAGCCATTGCCCTCACTGCTCTTGCTGTGTGTGTTTGCACATAGTGCATCTCCATCTCAACACCACTTTCTTTGGATGACCAGAACAAGACCAGAATAAACAGGTTTGGAAAGTGTTAGGCAAGCATTGACAAGGTCTTCTTATCTGTGACTCATTCAGGGAAGTGGGAAACAGAATCCAAAAGGAGGAACATGTTCATAAAGCTGTGTTCAACAACTGTGTTTTACCAAATTGGCACCTGCAGTCAATTAGAAGCACAACTGGCACATTTCCAAGTCAAGGAAGATGTACACCCCTAGCTATCAAGTCTGCAGGGCAGAGCCTGTCCTGTCCTGTGTGTTTAACCATCACCTCCTCTCATACATCCCTCGAAGGCAGATTCTACGTAGCCCCATAATAAATGTAATAGCATTAATTATTATAATGAAGAATAAACAAGACCTGTTCACTTTAGAGTTGGAGTGGCAGGCCAAAGTTTTCAGGTCCACAGTGAAGCATGTGGGACACAACTGAAAGTGGGAAGGTGGCAGAGGCTGTCACAATCCTGCATGGCCAGGGAACACGTGGTAGTTTGGGGGCCCAGGTGTGTGTCCCAGCCCTGCCACTGCTATGAGCAAGGACGCAACCCAGCTGCATTTTACATAGCTAGATGCATGTGCATCTTGCAGGGCAAGAGGCTGGGATCTGCCACGGGGCAAATTCCTCTCCTGTGAGGGAGAACATTTTTAATCTAGCTACTGACCCTGCAAACTCATCCTGGAGCTCACAGGCGTTTTTTACAGGCAATTGCCTGTAGCAGGTCTCCCACAGCACCAGTACACCATGTTCCTCATCACCTCTTGCTGCCATTTATACCCGAGCAACATGCTCTTCCTCACCATCTGCCCCTGTTTACAGTAACATAAGTCCCCTGGCTGATCCATGTGATGGGTTGAAACCCAAAGGTATCATCTTTGCAAGGCTGAGGAGCATTAAATGTTACTGCTGCTACAGCTAGTGGATGTGACTTTGACAGGCAGATGCATCAAGACCTCTTGTTTCAGAAGGGCCCCTTTGCAGACACTGCTCTGCAGAGGAAAGCTGTAGCTGAAAGAAGGGGAGGGTGAGAGCAGGGGGTGGGGGAAGGATGTATAAATCTCACTAATTCTCTTCCAGGCACTGGAGAAGCTCCCTTGAAGTCCCTAGGAGCCCTCTTTCTGCAGCATATAAATGGGTTAGCATGGGCATTGATGGTGTGGGATGCCCTGCTTCCCACCAGCTCCAGGTGAGCTTCCCCTGCTTTGCCCAGTGACAAAGGACCCTGTGGATATACAAAGTGGAGGGCTCCTCTGCTGCCATGCCAGCTGCTTACTTGCACAAAAACCCTAGGGCAGCAGAGCCATCTCCTTACCTGCTTTCCATTTGAAAAGAAGCGTTGAAAAAATGAGACTTGGATACCCCAAAGCAGCTATCCAGTTTTCCACTGTCTGAGCTTCTTTCCTCTGCCACTGCTCTGAAGGACAGCTTCGGTATCACCCTATTGCAGGTGGTATGTGCTCACATTGGTTTCTAGATGACTCAATGCAAACAGGAAAAAGCACAGGAGATACTTTCCTGCCCCACACACACCAGTTGTATCATCTCTGCTTGAAATGTCTCTTTGGTGGGATGGCCCTGGAACTTGCAAATGTGCCAGGGCAGCTGAATGCCACTTCTGGAGATTGCTTAAGTAGCTGCTGTGTGTGAAAACATCTTCTGAGTTAAAATAGCATTCTGCCTCCTTGCCCCTAAACTTGTTGGGAAAGACTCATGCTTCCAGGAGATCTGGCAGACCTTTGGGCTTCAAGAATTTCTGATAATATACAGCTTGCACCAGAGCAAACCCAGCTGAATGACCACAGGGATGCCAGGAGCTGGATACCTCTTCTTGAGGCTTCTGGTAACTGCTACGTGTCAAATAGAAAGTGTGTGTTACTGAATCCATTTTAGCTTTCTTTTCCACATCACCCTTTTACACCTTTGTCCCCCTTCAGAGAGCTGCCGAGAACAGCTAAGATTTGAGGATATTTAGTTGTTACTTCCCTTGACCCTAAACCAGGAGTCACAAGGGGGTTTTCCTTGAGAACTGCCTGTCTTCTCCAAATGTTCTTCCCACTTCTTCATAGGGATCTTGCTGCAACTAAACTACAGCTGTAGCACCAGCTCCAGCAGCCTCTGAAAGGGACGCAAAAGGGGGGAAGGATCCATCCTCCAGAAAGGAGAAACACGTCTCTGGCAGAAAATGATCAAGTATTGAGAGAGCTTGGAATCAGCTTGCAGACTCGCCTAGAGAACAGCACAGGCACAAAATATGATTGAAAGAGCAAAATGACATCTTGGCACTGGGGGGCTTCAGAAGCTAGAAGAAATTTTGTAAAATAAATATAGATACATTAGGAAGTTCCCACAATGACTGGGAGTGAAAGCCTGATCCCCTTGCAGATGGGAGGGTTCCCAACCACTGTCATGTCCATCTCCCTGCTCTACTCTGCCCCCATTTCTCTTACGCCCTCCCACTGGGTGCAGCGGCCATGGTGGGTGCCCTCCAAAGCACTGTGGGGGACAGGGAGCTTGACAGCTCCTTGGCTGTGCTGAGAAGTGATACTTGGAGACAGAAGAAGGGGAAATGTCAGGGTGTCACCCTCCTGGGCTCTAGGGACCTATCATCTGGGGGTGTGGGTACAGTCAGCAGGAAGAGCTCAAGCAGGGTGGCAGCTCTTTCTCTGCTTGCCAATTGCACTGCCTTGGTCCAAGAGCAGCTGGGGCTGCTCAGGATGCTCAGAGGTGCATGAACGGCATCCCATGCCCAAGGGGGGCTGAGCTGAGCCCAGGGACACCCACACACAGCACTTCCCTCCCCAGCACACCATCTCCTGCCTAAGAAATATTGTTTTGCCACTGAGCATTAGAAAAGGGCTTTCTGGAGTTGTGTCAGATCTAGGGGGGAGCCCAGGTCCATGGCTAGCCTCCTGTTAGGAGTCCCTGGGTATGTCCTACTCTACTCCCTGTGACATGAGTCCCAAACAACCCTGGGACCATGCACATCACTTAGTTTCCTAATGCCATACACCATAAACCAGTGGAAACATGTTATCTTGTAAAAATGTATATTAAATCCCACAGGAAGACTCCCAGCAGTTTTAAGGAAACAAAGTCCAGCAGGTGTGCTGCTGAAGTATAACAAGGACTTCTTGCAGCCTGGAAAATGCCTATGCTTAGGGGTTACTCTTGTCCCTAAAAGCTGCTTTTTCCCCTCTCCCTCACTCGTAGGCAGCACAGGCTGTTTCCAAGCCACTGGCCGCGTGCTAACACTAGCTGGCTGCTTGGACGCTGCTATTCCCAGGGAGTTTCTTAGGATTGTTTTGGACCCCCAAAGAGGTCCTTCCCATTGCAGTAACTCTCAGGTATGCTGTTCAACATTCAGTTCAGTTAGTGTCTCACAAGCAACCTTTCCAGGTTCTCCAAAGCTTTTCTCATCTTTAAGTGAGAATGTGCTGCTTCTGCAGATTGCTCTGGGGTTGCCGCAGCAGGCACAAGGATGCACCTTGTGGAGAGATGCTTTGACACCCAGGTTCTGATTCCTGGCCCTGCCAGGGCAGCTCTGTAGTATGGTGGTGGGTGCCACCCTGGGGCCATGGGGGCAGCCTGAATTTGGGGGTGCCCTTGCCTGTGCTCCAGACCCACAGTGAGGAGGCAAAGACACAAGCTGATGGGCTCCTCAGGCCATGGGACAGTCAAAAAACAGTTTTTCTTCCTCTCACCCTACATAAACTGCTGATTGTGCAAGCTCCTCAGGGCATGGGGAGGAAGAGATCTTATGCTCAGGGGCAAGAGCTTTCCTCTCTGTTTCCCAGGTGCTTTCCCCTCAATCCCATCAAAACCCCTTATCTCACAGTCAGGTGTGTTGCCCACAGTCCTCCACGCCAACACATGGTTGGAGTAATAAAATGGTGGTGAGCATGGTACAGAGACCTGACTGGCAGCATCTCCGCAGGCTCCAGGTGTAAGGCTATTCAACTTTGGGTATGTTTGGGCTGTTTCAGATGGTATTAAAGGAGGGGAGCACAGTTTCCCCCCACAGCTGGTTGGCAGCTGGATGCTCAAGCGTTCCCCAATCGGGTGCGTGAAGCCTGGCCCCAGACTGGAGGCGGCTGCCGCAACCAGGGCTGCTCGGATCAGGGTGAGATACAGCCTCGCTTGGGGCAACGTGTTTTCAAGCCTCTGCCTGCCAAGGTACAGCGCTTCATAGAGCTGTGGGAGGAGAGAGGTGGGTGGGGAGAGAGGGTTTAGTTTTCTTCTGAGCCAGCTCAGATTTTGGAAAACTTACGTCTGCATTTCAAAGCTGAAAGCATCCCCTCCCCTTCTCCAGGGCCCTGGAGTGTCCCTGCGTTAACCTCTCCCGTGCAAGGAACCCCCCAGGTTTTGAAACTTTAATGTCATAACCTGTTTGCCCTGTTTAAAGCACAGGGTAGGGCTGGGGAGCTGACAGATCCTGAGCAAGCTATGCCTCCAGCTACCCCATGTCTTCATGGCTCAGCAAAGGAGAAAGAGGGGGAAAAACAACCCTTAGAGCCTCACATTCTTCTGTCTCAGAGTTGTTTTTTTCCACTTCAAATATAGCAGCAAACCAGTGTTTGGATGCAGGTCTTGGCTCTGAGCGGGCAACTCAGTGATGTGTTCACAGCGTGTTCGTCTCAAGGGTTTGCTCCCAGACCTGAGCTCGTGTGTGAAGGCAGCTCACAGCAATCCCTGAGATGAAAAGGCTCCGTCCCTATCACCAGGCTGGCACCTCTCATCCTGACCCACATCAGCAAATTCTGTGCACACACACAGAGCTGTGGAGTTGCAAGTGCTTTAGCATACCTGCAGCTCGGCACCAACGTGCCTTCCTGGGCAGAGGTATAGGCCAGCAGTTAGGGCTGGATACAAAAATCACCTCCTTGCTTCATTGTCCAGTTTTGCATGCCCCTGCCACTGCTCATCCTCATGCAGACCCCACTAAAATGCTTACAGCAAGTGAGTTTTTGTGCTTGAGCAGACTGTGATGCCCTCTATGGCAAGGCACTGGGCACATACGTGTGCTATGCTGTTTTGCTGGGGGATGCTGAGCTTTGCTGCTCAGCCAAACATATGCCTGGAAACATGTGCTGTTTCTATATACCATGTATCTACACTCCTTTGACACAGGCATGGCATGAGGTAGTTAGGCCATACCTGGATGTGATGCTGTTGCTGTACATCAGCTATACAGACGAAAGAGAGATAAATCACATTTTTCATGCCACCAATGCTGTGTCCAGCACGTGTGTTCTCTGGAATTTCTATCACTCCAGATCTCTGAGGTGTCTGATGCAACTTACCACTTGAAAAAATAGTGCCAGTGTATTGGTTTGTGCCTGGATATGATAAAGCTTGTGCCAGGCTAAAAGACAAATGGATTCAGGAGTGGGGCACCACTGAAGCCCTGGACAGTGTCTGGGCTCCCAGGCTGCAGGACTCAGCCAGCCCACAGGTGAGGTCAAGTGTTATCCTCTGCATGTTTGCCGGCCAGGACCTGGCCCAGACCTGGTATGAGTAAGACGTCTGAGCGGTTGGCCAGAAAATATTTTAAAACCCACTTGAAGTGGCAGTGGGCAGTTACATGCTACCACACCTTGTTTTCTTCTGCTAGTCCCTACGACTCCTTCTGGAAACATGGTTTTAGCCCAAGTACAGATACAAGAGTTCTTTTGCGCACATGCAGGCACGTAAAGAGGTGAAGCCGTAGGACTTGGCACCTCCTGGGGAGGCAGCATGCAAGGCTCGGTGGCTCAACAGTTGCACACCACGTGCCCAAAACGGTGCCAAGAGCCTTTGCCTTTTGGTAGTGGCAAACAGAAAGCTGAGCAACCCAGGCACCCGACAGGAAACTGCAATCGGCGAATCATAAAGCAAGCCGGGCATGTTTTATCCCTTTTATTTTGTTTGGGGCTTTTTTATGACAAAAATAAAATGATAAGTTCACTTTGAAACTCGTTCTTGACTTTAGCACCTAGGAACTTAAAACAAAGTGGTTTATGGCCCACCCCCCCCCTTCGATATCTCTGCTTGCAGGTGGCAGAGACAGGCTCAGCCTGATAAGATTACTGATACAGGGCATAACTGCGGTACGGAGCAAATGTGCTCATTAAGCAGGAATCTTAAGAAGTTGGGGATATTTGCCTAATGCCCTCCTCCTCCTCCCCATCATCTCAGGGGCCA
Source organism: Aegotheles bennettii (assembly GCA_013398125.1). NCBI lineage: Eukaryota > Metazoa > Chordata > Aves > Caprimulgiformes > Aegothelidae > Aegotheles > Aegotheles bennettii. Next base: position 213,034 of record VZRW01003488.1, on the reverse strand, counting down.
GGCAGTGGCCAGTCACACAAGGAGGGAGAGCAGAGGGGCCAGGGGCAGAGCCAGGCTGCTTCTTGCCAAGGCTTGGCCAAAACTCAAGCAGGAACAAGGGGAGCAGGATTCAATAGGTCCCTTGTCATCAGGTTTGCAGCCCAGGCTGGATGCAAGTCCCAAAATGTCTTCAGGACTGGTCTGGTGACCCTAAGTTAAGCACGTACATCAGGCTGGCTTTGGACTGCAGGTCTAAAGAGACCACCACAGAGTACAGCCAGATCTAGGTTCATTGTTGCTCATACAGAGCAATAACTTGCTCTGGGGTTAGCGCGTGATAAACATCTTAGTCATCATGAGCAAAGATAGGGGAACGGGCCTGCAAGACACACAGCTCTGTTCCACCTTTACTTGAAGACCTACTGTTAAGCAACCAATTTTTGTTGACCATTTTAGTGGTTTAGTGGTTGCACTAGGCTTGTTTCGCTCTTGCCTTTTTTTTTTTTCAGGAGGGAATAAAACTGTCACTGTGAAAGGAAACTAGTTCCTCTAACCCATTTATCTCTATTTTCTGCTTTTTGGCTAAGCATTTTTATATGCTTGGATTCAGAACTTCCTCCTTCCTCATTATTATTAATTAAAATAGTAGTAACTGCCAGTTACTGGGGTGGAAAAAACGAGGGGAGGCACAAAATGACCGCCCATCAGGTATGGGGTGTTCTCTCCCTCCTTGCTCTGCTTGTTCCCTCCCTGATGGAGCAGATGAGACAGCTGGGGGCCCCAGGGCTCAGGATCTGCTCCACTTTCTGCAGTCTGGGGTTGGAGTTTTACATGTTGTTGGTGAGATATAACCCTAAAGAGCATAAATATGGATGGTTTCAGCTGAGCTAAAAGGATCACAGGGAGAACAGCTCCAAGACAGAGAGGAAATCTGGGAATCTTTCACCAAAAAAGGTTTCTGGCATCTAGAGGCATTTATTCACTACACAGCAGCAGTAAAACCACGAAGAGAGAAACACCTGGAAATTTAAAGTGGACTGCTATGATTCGGTATATTTTGTAACTTGATTTGACTATATTTCTCAGTTTGGCTCCAAACTTCCTTTGGGAACTTATCAAAAGTTAAGGACAGATCCCCGCCTCCATGGCTGCACCCCTCTCCACGTAGTGTGTCCTCTCTCCAGGGCAGCCTTCTCTCACCACATCTAGTCTGTCAGGCCCGTTGCAATTACTTAGGGCAAAAGATAACATGCAAACATGTCGTTAGTATTCAAAGCACCCTGCTATATCAGCTCTTGTAACCGCTATATAACAAAGCACAAAGACCACAGATTACAGCCTGTGACACCGGGCATTGCCCAGCCCTACAACTTGCCGGGGAAGCAATACCAGATGTAAACATGAAGGCAGCACAATTTCTTTTGCATGTTAACCAAGCAGCCAGTGCAATCACAGATGCAGGCTTGGTTTCAGTGAGCCTTCTGGTTTGCTCCTGCTACCTGTACTGGGAGATGTTTCACCTCTGTGTCTTCCACACCTGGGAGGCTTCTCCTCATACTCGCTCAAGTACTTCTTCTCTTTCATCTGCACAATCAAAACCACCAAGATTTTCCCCATCACAGGTCACTCAGTGCAATGCACTGTTTGGTGCTCTGCAAAACGCATCTCCATCAGCAAGATGTGGCTCAAGTGGACAGGGGGGAGATCTTCACAGACCCCTCACAAAAAAAAAGAGTGGCACCTCTTTATATGCCAAGCTGAGGGTTGTACAACTGAGTTGCAAGGTCATCTAACATGACAAAGCGCAACCCCACAAAGATATGAAGCAAACGGGGAAGGATGTACTGAAACAGAGAACACAAGTAAAAGCTGGGAAAAGGGGTTGGTGTGGCCTGAAGGGATGGAAGACAGGATTGAGGTGGGCAGGGAAGCACAAGGTTGGACAGGGTAGCGGGTTCAGAGAGGAACCAATGGCACAAACTAGCTCCTTCCCTCACTAGAGCCTCAATCACTGCCTCTGCATAGAGCTGTCACTGGAAGCGATGTACCTCCTGCAGCAGCAGAGACATGGCATGGAGCACTGCGGAAGCAGACCCCTTCTCCACCAGAGAGCACAGTGTGCTGGCCATAAACAGGGTATCAGTTGGGCCCTTCTAGAAAACAAACAAAAAACCACCCCAAGTGAAACTCTCTGACATTCCAGAAATAACAAATCTGCATCCTTCAGTGTCTAAATCACACAGGCGGGAGCTCAAGCTGGAACATGCTAGCTGGTTTCTGCCCTGTGCCGCACTTTAGCCAGCTCTCCAAAGCAAACCGAAAGCCCTGGCTCCTCCTCCCAGAGAGCTGAACAGCCAGCAATAAAGAAAGACGCCCTAAATTACTGCGAGCAGAAGAAGTCTTGCTCAAGGCTGTGTGGTGCCTCGGTGAGGATCCATGTAAAGCAGCCGGCATGAGAGGACGTGACACGACCTGCCACAGGAATTGTACTGAAACTCGGAGCCTGTCAGAGCAGGACAGCATCAGGGCAATGACTGATGAAGATTAGCCCAGATAGCAAGGAGGAATGGTATGTCAAAGAAGGAGGGGGGAGCGATATGGCTACAGGGAAGGGAAGGCAGGGTGGAGCCAGTGATTCAGGCTGGTGCCCAGCCAAGGTACATATATGTTAATTGAGCAATCCTGTTCCTCTGCTTCCCTGGCAGGTAACAAAAGGCATGCACACCTCTGTGGAAAGGATGAATGGGGAATGCTCCACCATCAGTGTGGAGTGGGTCCTCAGTAAAGCCCTCACCAGATGGCTCATTATTTATAAAATAAAATAAAATAAAATAAAATAAAATAAAATAAAATAAAATATGGAAAAAGGCCAGTAAGCCAACGGCAGGTGTATATGAGAAGGACTTACAGCCACTCATAGAGAGACGGCAGTGGAAGGTCCCACAGGGCTTTCTGGGTTGCTGAGGATGAGGGCACTCATGCTGCAGTGAGGAGAGGCTGGTTGCTGCCTCAGTAAGGGACACCACTTCCTTACACCCACGAGAGCAGAGCTGTGTTGCCAGTGTCTCCATCACTGTTGCACAGCAGGACTCTGCCATCCTCCTCCCCAGTGACCTCCAGCTCCTGAGCTGCTGCTTCCATGTTAGCTTTGGCTCTCAAGTCCAACATCTGTACCAAGCAATGAGTATAATTGTGATTTTGTGGCACAGAGGAGGAACTCAGGAATATGCCCTTGCTAAACAGGAGCTGTGCTCTGCTGCACTAGCAGGCTCGATGCTGTGCTCTGGCATAAGGAGTGTTACCCCTCCATCACAGCTTGGTTCTCCAGTCTGCAATGCTCCTCTTCTGTCACATACCTTTCTCTGTAGGTTGGTAGCTGATATGTAGGAGTAAAGCAAAGCTGATTGAATATCCCTAATTAGTAAGACATGGAAAAGAAAAGGAAAGCCCAAGCAAGATTAGAGATTCATGATCTAAAGTTAGGGTTTTATCAAGATCAGCAGAGGCCATTGCAATCATTGATGCTCACCCCCTACAAACCATCTGAACAGTGAACACAGTCTCATAAACCAGCACATAAAAGATAGTGAGGGAATCCTTTCTTGCCTTCCTAACTGTTATGTCTTCCCACATACTCAAATCTTCTTTTTAAAGTCTTTCTTCCTAATCATGTTTTGAGCAGGCCTTTGCATGACCCTTAATGGTGCTGAGTGCCTGGTGGGAGGGTTTCAGAGCAGCCCACACCTCTCTATCACAAAGCTGCAGTGCTGGTGCCCTTTGGGACCCAGGCTGTCCTCCCAGAAGGAGGACTTCGAATGTCCCCAGGGGTGGCTGGGGTCTAAAGGCGTCCTTGAAGGGCTCACACAATCTGTAATGACACATGAGCTGCATTGTCAGTTCTCCCTTAGGCATGCATTGGTTTTTGTTGCTGTTGGTATTTTTAGGTTTGTGTTTTTACATCAAATCCTGATGGCACCATTAGGATGCTAGGAAACACTCACCCCTCCAAGGCAGTGAAGAGAAAGGTATTAATTTGCTGTGTTACCCGCCCGCAGCCATACATCACAGCTGATCCTTTCTGATGGAAACACAGGACTGGGAGCAATGGAGCAACCAGGGGCAGGTCCTTCTGCTGGGCAACAGTCCTGCCTGCAGGAGGAGTGTGGCTGGGGCCAGCCAGCAGGTTAGCAAGCACAAGATGAATCCCTGGGGCCACAGTTGCTCCATCAGGGAAACATGCCACCAAGCACAAATTAATCCCAAGTAACAGGGGTTCGGGTGGCAGCTCAGTCTCCATCCTCCCAGGGATTTCTGCCAGCGTCTGCAAAGTCTAATCAGCTCTTAAGAGCACTTACCAAATATGAAACATTTGTACCTCTTCACAAAAGCATGTATTCCTCATGAGAGGTGTGCAGGGCTCTAGGAGCCTCACTGCCTTTCCATGCTGCTGGGAAGTACAGGGATGGCTTTCAAGGAGAGAGGCTGCATCAGGCTCAGTTTCCACTTTGTGGTTTGACCTTGCCTGAGGAGGACTAAAATACAAAATATGGCACCCAGAAATAAAGCATCCGTAGGTTTGCATGGCTCCATTCCTAAAGACAGTGTAAATCACAGCTTTGCTGATACCTGGCACTGGAACAGGCTGCCCAGAGAGGTTGTGGAGTCTCCTTGGCTGGAGACATTCAAACCCTGCCTGGATGCGTTCCTGTGTGATGGACTCTAGGTGACCCTGCTCTAGCAGGGGGGTTGGACTGGATGATCTTTCGAGGTCCCTTCCAACCCCTAGAATTCTGTGATTCTGTGATTCTGTGGCACAGGGATGGTAAAATGAGTAATGCATTGTAGCAGGGCTGCCCTAGACCAAGTCACATCCCAGGCTGGGAGCTCTTGGATTGCAGTGACCGATCAGTGTGGTTCTGAATCCCATCTCATCCTGTGTGAGTGTAGGCTACCAGCTCACTTGCACCCATCGGGTGCCAAAAATGTATCCCTTGGGGGAATAGGGAGATGGAGGTACCAGCATGAGTTGCACTCAGAATAAGACATGACCAAGCTGTACATTACATTACTGGGTATTGAGCACAGGCTGCACAGGGCCACTGACTTCTTTTCAGCTAGCCCAGATCCACCCAGACTAACGTCAGCCATGACTGACCTTCAGTACAGCACCCAGGATTCCCACTGTCCTTTCATCAAGTACTGTGATCTGTGACATTCAGGCAATGCAAAATGCAGCTTTTTGCACATGCGTTGCAATTCTTTGGATTGCCAGCAGGTCATCCATAGGCTATATCGTACAGGTGCCATAGCACATTTCAGCAAACAGCACCTTATCCTTCTATGAAACAGACATGATTAAGCACAGCTGACGCCCAGCATTTGCATGGATTTGATTACACGGCAGAGTGGACTCAAATCTTTCTGTTGAGAAGCCATAGAGAGAACATCTCATTTGCCTTCTCCTCCTTTTCACTTCCTGCCTTTGTGCAAACTAAGATTTCAACTGATGGTGCAATGAAAGACCCTCCCTTGGCAAAGCATAGCCCAGAAAGAGTGCAGACACAGGGAAATCACAGCTTTGCCATTCACACGATTTCTTCACTGTGGTCTGTCATGCTCAGGTTCCTTGGTGGGGTGTGCAAGGCAACTGGCAGCCCAGGTTCACAGGGTGTCTGCCCAGCCAACAGCATTTCTGCATCCTCTTAACCCAAAAGCAAAATGGTAGCAATGACCTGCCAAGAAATAATTGCATGAATTTTCATGAGCCTGAGTTTCCTTCCTTTCTTGCCTATCTCCATTATTTGACCCTTGGGGAAGAGACATAAATGAAGATCCCTCAGATAGTTCTGTCATGTTGATGGATCTATTTTGTCATTTGAATGCAGAAGAGAACTGATGCTTTCACATTAATTGGGTGAAATATGCTGTATTCCTTGAAGACTGATGCAAGAGCAGAGCCTCTGAGCTTTCTGTTTTGAACAGCTATACAACACCACAACAAAGTGGAACTTACCCTCCTCATTGTCAATGCAAATTATGTGATACCGGTAAAACATAAACATTTCTACAATAAAGATTTTGGCTATAAGCAGGAGAGAGTCTTGTTTTCTGGGTGGAAAGCATAAGCATCATGACTCTTGGTCATGCTTTGGTTTGACACCAGTTCTGTTCGCACTTCCTGAATCTCTGATTTACACACACACACACACAGCTTTACTCTTAATTTGGTTTTCGGCAAATGATCACAAACCAGCAAAGTGGGAAGGAAAAGGGAGAGAGAACATGCACACTCTGCAGTGGTAAGAGTATTAGCATGAAGGAAGGTGCAAAAGGCACCACTGAAGATCTGGTAGAGAGAAATCACATGCAAATACCTGTTTAGGTTTAGAGAGCTGTTTTTAGCATCAGTGACACCATTAGCCCTACTTATCCCATAAACAGAGAAATAGTGTGGAACAAGATTTGATCTCTTATTAAAGTAACATTCAGCAAAACTATGTTTCAGAGAGAAGCTGGACTCTGAAGGGGTATCTTTAAGTGGCACCAGACTCTGGGCAGTCAAAACATGCACTGCTCAGGTAGTGTGTGTACAGACACCAGACGTTGTGACACAGCTCACTTTTGGGATGTGCATATTTTGTGACCACATTTGAAGTACCTCTTTTTGAAAATGTAGCCCCAGGGCTTTATTTTATAGCTGCCTTTGGAGATAAACACTACCTCTAACCAGTGGAAGAATGCAGCTACGAGTGTGGCCAGCTGCGAGCAGAGCAATAGCTCATGAAGTCTCCTTATAGAGATCAACCCTATCATCCCTGTTGGTATAAATAAAAAGTCAAGGCAGAGGAAGTTGGAATGAAGTCCCAAAGGCCATGCAGTGTATCAGTGGCATGGTGAGGTACCTAGCTTGCAGACAGTGAGCTGTGTGCCAAAGAAGTCTCTGGAGCCACCTGTATGGCTGGATTATTCACTGGGCACCAGAGCAAGTACAGGGATCTTTCTGAAACTATCCCATTAGAAGGGCTTTAGCACATTTATAATACAGTTGCCTCACCCCTTTGGAGATGAGGTTTCATCCACCGAATTGCACCCAGCCTAGCCAAGCTCCTAGGGCCTTTCCTTAAGCACCACAATTCTGTGCAATGAGGGAGTAGGACTGGCGCAGTGCTGCCGCCCTCCAGCCTGCCTGCACAGGGATGCACCTGCCTCTCCCTTAGCCCAGCAGGACCTGCATGCAATGAAAAATAGCTTGGGTTTGGGGTTAGTTGGAAGGAGATTGTTTTAAGGGGTTTCTTAAAATTCCAAAACTGTCATGAGGGAAACTTTATATATATGCATGCACACACAACAAAGCTTTAGAAGCCTTTGGAGCATTCAAAAGAGGTTTAACGGCTGGAGTGTTGACTTGGGTGCATAAAGACACAGAGAAGTCAGTACCTACAAATGTAGATTATAATCTAGTGGGCTTCTGAAAGACTCAGTAGGTGCTCAGCTGCCACATGGGCCTGAATAAGCTAGCAAACCCAGCCCTCGGCCAGCATTGCTAATACGTACTTACTTCGCCAGTATAACATGTCTGAAAAAACATTTTCATCCAGGTTACACTCAGTAAAATGTTATAGCACCAGTATAGCTCCTTTGAAGAGATCCTTTAAGGACACAGGTAGCATGGGAAGCAGAAAACCTATCTGATATTACAGAAAAGATTACTGCAGAAGCAAAATACGGCAAACTCATGTTAGCAGTCCTGTGCTGTGAAATGAACTGCAGCTGGGGGTGACAACTTTCAATTCTCTGAATCATTCCTGGGTCAGATTTGCCGAGATCTCAAATCAAGAAGCAGAAACATGCCCCATGGTGAAGTTCCTCCTGTTCCTTTGATTTGCTTTACTCACACAACCTTTGACAATCAAAACTTCAGCTCCTGCTCAGCAATACTCCAAAGAGCTGGCCTGGAAAGGCTGCATGCTCTGCTTTGAAGTGTTTCTTATGGGTAAGGTTTATTCACTTTGGCGGTGGGGATAAAAAACACACATTCTGGTCTCAGTGTAATCTAAACTGAATAATAATTTCAGAGCAGTTATTACGGTAGATTAGCAAATGCAGCATGAGTATTTTGAACTAGTAGCTTATTGTATTCATGCTGTCAACAAGGCTTCCAACTTCTGTTTCCAAAGAAAGCTCTCAAGATAGGTCAAGGTCTGTGCATTTTTAGGGTTCAACCTTCATCCCTTCTTGTAAAGGTTGGCATCAGGCTTGTAACAAGCCACACTGCACAGGTGAAGCAAATGCCAAACATCTTTGCTGATGATTGATGGGACCATAGAGGTCCACCATCACTCCAGCAGGACATGGCTGAAGTGAGGATGGAGATGACCTCCGGAGATGAAGGAAGGAAGACCACTGGGACACCGGGGTGGGGTTTAGCCTTCCCACTGCAAAGTGGAGTCCATCCTCTGGCTCAGTGGTGACAAGTAGCACTTCTCAGAGGGAGAGCTTATACTATCACACACCAGTGTTGCATCCCATCCTCCTCCCACCCGGGATGGAGGGGACCTACAAGCCTGGAGACACCTACAAACTTGGGGGAGCAGTGAGGGATATGGGAACACCAAAGGCCATGTCCCCCTTGTCTGGGCCACGGAGGACAAGCAGTCAGGAGGGCCAGCAGTTGGCAGGGCCAGCCAAATAAGTTAAAAACACACACTCTCTCTCCAGTCTGACTCTTGTTTCCTGGAAGAAGTTTTATTGCCACTGAAATGCTTCAAGCTCTGTGAAGCCTTTGCCAGCTGGAATCCTGTCTTTGCACCTGTCTTTTTGTTTACACAAATCCTTTCTCTAATAGAGCTAATCACTCCGCTTTGATAAATCTGCCAGGCTCCGATACGAGCTCCCTCGGTGCTAAACAAACAGACCATTGTCTCGACGGGGCCAGTCAACCTGTTAATGGTTAAACTGGGAGAGAGCGGGATGGAGGGAAGGAGACATTTGCCACAGGCAGCCTTTTTCCCTGCCCCCTCTCTCCCCAAATCTGCAGGTTTCCCCATCCTTTGCTGGGGCTTACAGCTCTGCATGGATCTCTACTGTTATCCTGGGGCCTGAGAGTGGTCTCTGACTGCTTGGGGACATGCGGTTCATTGGGGAGCATCTAGTGATAGGGCATGGAGTAGCATGGCCAACCCCAAAAGAGGAGTGATGGGGGGAGAGGCACTTTTAGGATGTACAGAGGAGGACATCAGGCAGGAGAGAAAAAAGTTAAGGCAGACTGAGGAGCAGGCCAAGAAAGAGTGTGTCCTAACTAAGGATGGGTGACTGTGAGAGGAGAAATTTGGAGATAGAAAACTGAAAGCTTGGGCATAAAATAACAAAACCTAGTTTTGAAGCAAGGGATAGGAGACATTTGACTTTCCTCCAGAAGCTCTCCTTCAGCTTCAGAGACCTGATCAATGCTGAAACCCCAGACTAATGTAACACCAAGCAAGCATCGTGTTGTTCCCTTTGCTCCTATGTGCCCACATAACCCTACTTTACAGTGGGTGATGCCACCACAATTTTGCTGCAGATTTCCCTCCCGCAAGGAAGCACTACAAGAACTGCTCCACACCACAGGGCCTTGGCTGATTGTTTTTCAGCTTGTGCTGCCAAACTTTTTGGACAGTTAGCCACTTCCAGTGGCACAGGCTACCCAGACTCTTCTGAAACCATAAGATGAGCAAATGCAGTGGTTTTAATATGCTGTTTCATGGCAATTGAGCAATGTCTGCAAAATTCGATCATGCAGTCCAGTTCCAAGGTAGAGCCACAAACAAGCATTAGCTGCTGGCCCTTTGCTGGTATTAGCTGCATCTGTAGGAAGATCTTTGAATGTAATAGCCAGCAAAGCTCTTTAGCAAGTTGTAATCAGCCCCACAGTGTTACGATGAAACCAGTATACCGTTTACACTAGCTAACAAATCCATCAGCACCAGCAGATTATTTCTCAATTGCTTTGCTTGGGCCTGCTGTGTGCCTCAGGCTAGCATTATTTGTGTAAGCAGGCAGACAAGAGGTGCCCTGGGGACAGCTGTGTCAGCCTTGGTTAGGCTCCAAACACTGGACAAGGATTCAGCCCTGTGCCCCATCTGCATTTGTATCATGTCCCACATCCTTGCTGCCATCACATAACCCTGTGTGCCTTGATGTCCTTCATCGCTAAAAGGGAAGAACCAGCTCCCAGATTATTGCTGCTTGGAGATGCTGTGCAGAACTTGTACCCCTAGGGTCTCAACCTAAAATGTGTGTACTTGTGTCTCAATGCTTCAGGTCCCTGGAGCCACACTCATGAGAGGCAGAGAGATCTTTGGCCAAGATTTCACAGGTTTGGGGATGGAAAGTAGGGAGGAAAATGTCACCAGAGCTGCCAAAGCATTATCTGCTCCTGAGCTGCTTGCCATTTATGCCATGCACTTGAGACCAGGAGAGTAACTCCTCGCTGGGAGAGATGAGGTGGCTTGCCAGGAGATTGCCAAACCGGATAATTAGAGACTTGTTCATGCACAGTCTAATCCTTCTCTACTGCTTGTGTGGGTGCAAGAGCCTTCCAGGTCCTTTATACCCACCCCCAGAACAGGACAAAACTTGCACCCGAGGAGCTTGGCAATGCAGGACAGCTGTGAGGTCAGGAGCCTGGCGAGGGATTACACACAGTGTGTGGAGAGAAAACAGTAGCAGGAACCAAGGGTCATACAAGACGCTAAGAGGTTCAAACCACCAAGAGCTTTCGAAAGCATGCAGATCCTCATGCATCACACAGGAATGAAGTGGTAGGAAGAAGGCAGAGTGCATGCAGGGCTGGCACCCAAGGGGTTTGGGTGCAGGGGCTGGTGTCACCGCAGTGCCCACAGATTCACTCGCATGTCCCAAACCCAGCATCGCATCCTCTCCTGCTTCCATGGTGTGCAGTACCCTGCGGAACGCAGCCCCGCCGGCTCACCTTCCCAGCTCCTTGGGGTATGGGCACACGGCCGCACACGCGGCAGAGGCATTTTTTTTTCTTCTCCTTCCCCAAACAATTAATGTCAATGCGGAGAGGCAGGTGCTCCTGGCGCAGTGCCCTCCGTTTTGTTTACAGAACACTCCTTGAAGATTATTTGTGTTGAAATCTTTTGGCTTGTCTCTCTCTCCCTCTTTTTTTCCCTTCCCATTTCCCTCCCCCCATCCTGTTAGCATTCTTCCAGCCAGTTTTCGTGCCCCGCGGACAAGCCCGGCTGCAGCCTGCAGAGCGGCAGGGAGCCCCGGCAGGGCTCGGCCCCTCGCTCTGCCCCTGGCCGGGGGAAAGTGAAGAAGGGCTCCGCCGGCAGGGTTCCCCCATCGCTTTGTGGCCGGCGGGGAGTGGAGCAAAGGGGGCCATTGTCCAAGGGCTGCTGCTGACCCCGCAATTTCCATCTGAAAAGGCGCTTTCATGTGAAAGGGGCTGCTCCCCATCCCCTCCGCTTCGCTGCGCAACCCCGCCTCGCCCGCCGGACCCTTTTCACCCTTCTCCTCTCGCTGGCTGTGCGCTCGGGCTGCCTGCCCCCTCCTCGTCCCTCCTGCCCTTCCTCCTCTCCTCTTCCCCCCCTGCCACCCCGCACCAGTATCCTCCTCCTCTCCGTCTTCTCCTCCCCCTCGGGAAGCACCAGCGCGGGTTGCCCCGGGTGAAGGAGAGGGGAAGGAGATGACAACAAGCAGGGCAGCTCCAGCCAGAGCCTTCCAGGGTATGTGGGATGCTTGGCTCTCCCTTGAGCATGAAAATTCCCAGCTGTGGCTCCACAGAGCCTTTTGCTTGGCTTTGTTACCCACCTCAGCCATAGAAATCTTTCAACAACGTTTATAAAGAAATAGCACAGGTTCAATGGAATAAGCACGGTCTCTTTTCTTCAAACCCTCTTAAAAGCATGCCTTTTTAATGGTAAAAAGCATGACAAATCAGATAGCTGGCTGTATCACCTGCCTGAGAGGTAAGTATAGCACAACCAGGAATTTATGGAAAGAAAATCACCCAAGTTCCTCACTAAAAGCTTTTACTGCTTTTCAAATCCACTCACTTGGGTGCACATTTCTAACCATCACTCCCACCAGGTGCGTGGGGGTGAGGCTTCAGGAGCGCCCCTCGCTCCCATCCACCCCTGCTTGGTCCTTGATCTGCGTCACCCTTGGGGACCACGGAACCACCACCGCAGGCCCGTGGCATTTCAGAGTGAGTCACCCAGGTGAGACAGATTATAGAGAGCTTTATGGCTGTCTTCTCACCATTTCAGAAGAGAAAGTGGTCAAAACAGGTTTGAGGCAGCATCTGAAAGTTGCAAAAGATTGAGACAAAAGGCAACAATGCACTCATATCTTTATTATTTTAGTTTGTGGTTTTTTTTTTTTTTTTTAAAAAAAAAAAAAAAAAGAAGAAGTTGGCAGTGCTGAAATCTGTCATAGTAATTCCCACCAACTTCACCGCCATCAGTATTTCACCCCATGTGCTGGGGATGGCTCTGCTCAGCAGCAGCCCATGCTCCTCTCTGAGGTGCAGAGGGGGGCTTCCAGCAGCTCCCCATCTGAAGGAGAGTGTCATAAAATGCTGAGCGAGCATCACTAGCACTCACAGGCAGAAGGCAACCTTGAATGGCATCTGCATCCACTCAGCTCCTCCTCTGGGCTCCCAAGCAGCAGTCACCAGACTGAACTCTTTTTCTGCCCAGTTGCTGAGTTCTGGTGAACAATGAAGGATGCTCTGGATAAACTGTTGCAGCACTATAACTCTGCCAAATATTTCTCTGCCTGTAAAATAAGCAAACAAATAACTGCTTAAGTTGATCGGTAGGAAAAATGACACATTGCAGAATAAACTCCAGAGGCATTAAGAAACCACGTGGAGAAACTGCCCAGCACAAAACGACACATCCAAGCTTTTATGCTTTGCAAACTATAGCCACCACGTGAACAGGACAGCTGGGTGTAGTGTCAGTGGAGGAGAGATTTACATAGATTGATATAATGTTTCCAGCTGGGTCTTTAACAAGTGAGATGTTTACATCTTCATCTCAAAATGACAGGCCCTATGACTTTCTGTGTCCTCGTCATGGTCACATCATCTCTGCTGCTGCTGCTGGTGGTGGTGCTAGCCCAGCAGCCAGCTTTCTGCCAGCAAAATAAGTCTGGCTGTGTTGATTTTGGTAGCACTTTGTCCCATTTACCCTGCTGAACTGGGTTCAACATCTCTGGCAGGTTTATCACAGCAGAAATATTCCAACCAGCCAGGCAGCAAGGGCAGTCAGCAGCTAAGGCAGACAGCAAAGAACTGCCCGGCAAGCTGCAAGTGACTCCTCCATTCGGCCAAGGCTCTCAGCTGGGCTTGCAAGCCGGGAAATGGCTCATTTCATGGGTCAGATTATCTTCTTTATTTTTAGCTCTAAGTTTCATTTCTTACCCATCCCAGAGCACGGTGGGGTGTGCCTTTGCTGGGGATTACTGCACAGCTCAGATGCTTAAAGTCACCCTCTACAGCCTGGTGCCTCCAAACACCCCTTCAGCAGAGCAAAGCCCCCAGCAGCAGTGCACTGCTTGTCAGATCACGTTGCTCACACAAAGCACAGAGTGCTCCCACCCACCACCCCCATATTTCCCCTGGCGAGAGCAGCACTGCTCCAACACACTGTGCCTGGGCACAGCATCCCTCCTCACACCAGAGCCAGTGGTGTCTGCCCATCGTTCATGTAGCATTACTCTTGCAATACTCACTCTCTTTTGCAGAGAGCTGGTTTTTGAAACAGGCTGGTTTCAATGCAGAAATATTTCTTGCTGAGCAGAGAGGTCCATTTTCAGACCAAGATGTTGGTCCTCATTGAGAAAAACAGCTATAACACTTGGAAGAGGGACCAACAAGGCAGGCAGCTGACATGTCGCAGGTCCCACCTCGGCTGGTCACATCAGGGCAGAGAAGCAGCCATGCCAGCCCTGATGGTGCTGCCTACGTGCACACACAGAGGGCAACAGCAAGACTCAGCCTCCATAGCCCTGCATGACAATTCAACGGAGACAGGAGACCATGCCCACAACACAGGGTCTACCTCTGAGCCCAGCGATGCCAAGGGAGATGGGTAACATATATAGTGTGTGTGAATCCATCTGTTTTCATATTTGCATGGGTCTCAGGGGCAGGTGTTTTCTGGGAGGAGAAGCTGTCATTGTTGTGAAGTTTTTCAGGGAGTTCCCTCCACCCTTGTTGGGAGGACAGGGCTCCTCCAGGCTGCACCCCACAGGCAGAGGCTTTAATCCTGGGATCGAGCAGTTGGGCAAGTCAAATCTATGCTTCTGAGCAGCTGTTCTGCATCTTCTTCAGGCATCTCCATGCCAGTGTCAGGATGGGGCCAGAGGGGTGCCCTATTACAAGTCTCTCTTCTATTACAAGGCTCTCCACAACCAGGCAAGCAACTGAAGTGTTTCAATAACAGCTTCTATTTGAAACCAGAAAAAAAGCCAGCGAGCAATTTCAGCTAATCCTTCCCTGGGCAAAAAAGTTGTTTGAATACATGCATAGCTGGCTAGCTCTCCATGTGTGCACAGGGGAATGTTAACACACACACACACCCCCCAAAACAAAAAAAGAAGAAGAAAGCAGAGCAGAAAACAAGTCCCCCAAAGAGCAATGGAAAATGGTGGACGGGTTTTTGGCTGCTCATTGTTTTACCCGAGAAAGGCAGCTCCTCAAAGGACTTTCTAACTCATTGTCTGGACCCAAAACTTCCTTGTTAAAGGCTGCTGGGCTTGTTGCAACATATTCCAGGTGTGTAAGTGATGCCCTGCCTTGCGCCTTTCACAGCACAGAGCCCGGGGCCTCGAAGCGAGCAGAGAGGAGGAGGGAGGGAGAGGTGCGTGTGTTCAAATTAAATGAAGCAGAAAGAGAAAGCTGGAACCCGCAGTGCCTGGGGCACCACTAATTGAACAGGTTGAACCTGATGGCAGAGAAAGGGAGGCAGCAGGACCGATCTTTCAGCTCCCAGCTGGTGGTGCAGACTCAGGCAGAAGACAAGCTTGAAAAGCTCAGGTGGTGGGAGAGGGGGGACAAGGTAAGAAGGCAGCTTATTTGGGGCTGGAGACTTCAAAGGAAAAAACTAATTCTTCTTTAGCATGACAAAGGGAGGCAAGGGAGAGAGAGGGCATGCATACTCTTACTCCACTCTGCTTGCTTCTGAGGTCCCTAGCTATTGCCCAATACCCAGTGGGTGCCCCCCTTGCTGGGATCAGCTCTGTCCCACCAGGGATATGATGATGCAGGGATGTACCAGGGGCCCTAGGGGATCCTCCCTGGCCCTATCCTCCACAGATCCCAGATAACAGAGAATACATGCCCCTTTCTTCCCCAGCTGTGCCCCAGCTACAAAGATGTTGTCCAAAAGCCAGGGCACAGGTACAGCTGTATTCTCTTTCCTAGTCTTAAATTAAATAAAAACCACCAAAAATCAGGAAAATTCTAATTTTCAGGCTTTTTTTCAGGATGGCCTCACTAGACAGTTACCCAAGGCTTGGCAGCTATTTATCCTGGAGGAACTCAAGGTACAGGCTGATAACATTTTCCTCTTGGCTCTGATTTGAGGAGTCAGTCAAAAGGGCTGGTGGGACCCCGTGGGATAAAGAGGTCCTGAGGCAGAAGGGCTTGCCCTGAGAGAGAAGGAGGAAGGTGGGGAGAATCCAGACAGCACCACAAGTAGAGCAGCAGCAGAAGGACTCACAGGTGCCTGCATAGCCCCAGTGCTGAGAGTGGCCAGGCACCCTCTGTGTCCCTCCACTGTCCTGGGCACACCACATAGGCCATTTCCTGCTCTTAAATAGAAGCAACTCATTGGGAAGCTGGGAGACAGGGGAAGGGATGGTCAGAAATGCAGGAGCTTTGCCATTCAACAGACATACTCCATCACTTCTTAAGTGTGCCAGGCAAGGGCTTGTCTTCCTTTGCAGGGGTGATGGACAGCAGCTGGGGGAAATACCCTCAATTTAATTAGCAAATTAAAGAGCAGCGGGAGCTCTGGCCTTTGCCAGCTCCCAACCTCTGGGATTGCCATTTCAATCCCCAGAGGCTGCAGGAGCCGTCACCCGTTGACATTGCCCAGGGTTACAAGTCACAAGCTGTGAGGCTTCATATACTCACTCTTCCCCTGGCTGCCTCTTGCCCTGCAAGAGAGCCACTCTTTCACCTGTAAGGTGCTCCCTGTCACCATGTCCTACATGGGAATCGGTGGTGATGGGGCACAGCAGAGCATTGTGCCTGCACTGCCGTGATGCCGTTGGATCCACTACCTCTTTCTGCTCCTGTCTCAGCCCTGTTTGGAAAGAGAAATGGCTCCTTGGTGGGAGAGAAATAGCTCCCAAACTTTGCGATGCTTGCAGAGCCTAGAAGGTCATGCCTCTTTGGGTTTTCCTTTTTCCTTTTTTTTTCCCCTGCTTCTCCCTCTCTGTGGCCTCTGCATCACAACCCAGTGAAAAATAGCCTGAGGGGAGAAAACATTGCATTGAGGAGATGAGCCCTTTGCTACTAATGACTCTGGTGAAAATAGGTGACATGGTGACTCCTGTACCTCTTTCCCAGCCATTCAGTGAGCTCTGTGTGTCTCCAATACCCTGGGTCCCCACTGCTGGCCCCACGCAGAAGTGACCCAGCGTGGTCCTTGGGACAAGTTCCATGAACTCACCTCTGTCTCCTGCTGCTTAAAACAGGGCAGTTTGGGTGCATCCTGATGTGCACAGAACAGTTTGTGGGTGGTTTGTCAGGATCAGGGCTGAAAAGCTGCATCAAGCTCGCAGTGTTTTTGTGGGTAAGCTCTTCAGGGCAGGGACTCTGCCTGCCTGGGTGCTTGCTCACTTGACAGCACAGTGACTCCACGCTGCCAATTCAGACCTGTAGGCATTACTGCAATATAAACTGTGAATAGTCAGCATAATAATTAATAAGCATGCAGAAACAAAAATGTTCTTCTAATTTAATTAACATTGGTCTTCAACAGCTTTATCTTGGGGCGAGTGGCTACCTTGTTGGTGCTCTGCCTTCACACTGTGCCTTGCTTTCCATGGCTGGGGCTGTCTTTGGGAAAGTCTCTTTTCCACTCTAGCTCCTACCAAATGACTTTGAACCTTGCAGACTGCCCCTCACCTGAGAGAAAGGCTACAGCAAGAGAAATAGCAGCCAGAGAAGCCTGGTAGCTATCTTTACTTTGCCAGGAACAGAGGCTGAGTATATCCAGGAACAAGCATTAAAGCCGAAGGAAAACAAGAAGTGGAAAGCTTTTGGGCAAGCAAGGTTAGAAAGAGGGTCATAAAATCATGCATCATTTGAAGTGAGAACCTGGCAGCCCCCTGGAGCAAGGGATATATGTTTGTATACTGTACATGGTTCCCCTGAGGAATACAGTGCTGCAGGGGGGCACTGCAGGTTCAGGAGTAGGTGGGTGACCTGTAGGCTGCAGAGCCTCCCCAGCATAAACCACTTATTGGCTGGTGACATCCAAAAAAGTTCAGGTAGAGCTGGGGACCCACAAGCATTAGGTGTCAAGTCCTCACCCCTCACCCTGAGGTCACAGCTGGGATTCTGAGTGGGTCTGAGCAACATTCGGGTAAAATTGTCAGAGCAGGAGACCTGCCACCCAGGTGGCCAGGGACATTGTGCTGACAGCACTGAACACCAAGCTGAGATGGCTGGAAGCACACAAGGAGCTCCAGCCTTGCTTATGACTCCCCCCCACTTCACTTATCAGGGTGGCTGAAGGTTCAGCCCTTGACCCCTTGCAAGCAGATGGGGCGAAAGGCATCGCCGTGGGCTTGTGCGGTTCCGGCGAGAGCAGGGTGAGCGTTCACCCACCCCACACTCCAATCTCTGCTGCTTTGAAGAAGCACATCTGTAATCTTTACAAGGCCTTGGAGATAGGAGCACTGTGGGTACATGCTAAACCACGCCGGCCATCTGCTCCCTTCTCCCCGCTTTCGCCCAAATCCCTCCACACTGACCCAATCCAGGAGGCAGTTGTTGCCGTTGCAGTGAAGGTTCATAGGGCTGTTCCTGCTGACAGCGAGCCAGGTACATTCAAGGTCCTGGGCTCCTTCCTAAGGCAATTGGAAAGGAGGTAACAAAGGGGAGGAGAGCGGAGGGATGGCCATGCTGTGAGCCCAGGCAGCATCTGTGGCTGAAAGGGTGGCAGGACAAACAGATGAGCAAGGCTGGCACTCAGGTGTCTCCTACTTGACCTCATCCTGCCATCACCCTAATACTTTGCACCTTCAGGAGGTGCCCTGCTCTGCTGCAGGGCTTACTGGGGAAATATGGACTGGAGGGGCCACCAGAGCTGGCACTAGGGTCCAAGCAAGCATGTAATTCCCAGGGTCTTGTTGCTGCCTGTTCAAAAAGGGATATAAAACATACACAGTGTGCATTGTGGAGGGCAAAACGGGGAATAAAAGGGAAAACAGGGTTCTTGACACCCCAGCTGCCTGACTGAGTTGGGGTCTCAGTCCAAGCTGGACACTGCAGTGGCCTCAGAGGCATTTCCCAGCAGAGCACACCCTGGGCAGCATGAAGGGTTTGGACTTGTCAAAACAGGGCCAGGATGGGGGTGCTGGGGACTGGTGTGGTGTGGGCAGGCCCCACTGGTCTGCCAGCCGTGCCCTCTCCGTCTGTTGAGATGCAGGAGATAGGGCTGCGGCTCGCCCGGCTCCCTGGGTAGGCCAGGGATGCAGATGTACATGCAGGCTTTTGCAGGCTCAGGCTTCCTGATGGGGATCTGTTGTCCTCCTGACTTTTTAATGAGAACTTTTTGTATTCACCCCTGTAAAAATCAGGGTGGGGAGCTGTTACTTATTAACATCCCTTGTCTCCAGGGAAAGTGGGACAGGGGATCTAGTGGCAAAATCAGCATGAGATGGGCTGCAGCACACCATAGGATAGAGATACAAAGCACACCTACAAGTGTGTGTACCCACACACGTGTGCACGCTTGTCCTCTGGCTGTCTGGTGTGAGATGACATTGCCAACCCACATCTGCCACCACATCCTTGGGTCTCTGCTGGTCCTAGAAGTTCTTTGCAGCAGCCTGCAAAGCAGGTATGACAGCAGAGGTGCCAAAGTCCTTGCTGGTGATTAATACATCATGTGTACAAAGAAAGTCTGTGGTGAATGGAGGCTGGAGCCGGGATTAATTGCATACCTTGAAGTGGAGAGATTTATGTAAGGAAACAGACTTGGCAGGCTGCCCCCCTCCAGGCTGTGTTTACCTGCCTGTACCTCCACACCTGTCGTGCTGCAGCAGCAAAGTATTATTTAATAGCATTTGAAGGGAGATCTTAATAGTCATTCACCCTCTCTGCCTTGCGCCACCTTCCCGGGAGCCATGGTGAGGCTTGGCCTCTTTTTTCCAGACTCTTCAGGAGTCTCCTTGGGCAGCAAGTCAGCCCACTCCCTGCCAGCACTTGCCCACAAGGGCAGCCCCATGGGACCCTTGAAGCACCCACAATCTGAGGTGAGGAGGGATGGGGTGGCTGGAGAAGGAGATGAAACTGGCTGATGCTGGAGGCCGTCCCCTGAACTGAGGCTAACCCAAGTGGCTGCCCCAAAATGCACAAGCAAAACGAGCCTTCCTCCTCCTGAGTGTGAATACACTGACTGCATGGACAAACGTTTGCATGCAGATAGGTCTGCATGTATACATATGTATATAGATATATGAACAACACAGTTCAAAATGTTCATCATGTCCATTCAAATAAGAGACAAATATCTGGTAAAACCCGGTTCAGAAGTGCTCAAGCATGAGGCTGTTTCTTGAAAGGGATTTGGCTATTAATTGCAGTTCGTTTGTTAATTTGCATACTTATCAGCAAGGGACAAGACCAAAGAAGGCCCCACAGGCCTCTAATGGGAGCGCATTCAGCTTTATATCCTACGAACAAAGCCTGTTGGTGATTATAAGCAAATGAGGGAGTGCTAAGGACTGTTGGAGGAGGGAAAAGAGAAGTTCATCCCACCTGCCAGAGCATGATCTCTTCCACCAGATCTTCCGTTCTGGGATTACAAGCCATGGGTTGGTCTCTGCTGAAGGTTCCAGCTGCTTCACATACTCCCAGGCTGCAACAGCTAGTGTGTGATCCATTGGATGCTCACCCCGAGCTGACAGCTCAAGGACATCAGTCTGAGTTCAGCCAAGCAACCTCAAATGTAAGCACTTGGCATTAGCAGAAATGCCCTTTCCACCCCTCTCGGTGACAGGGATGAACAATCCCAGCTGAAGCCATTAAATGGCATTGTAATAAACTAAGAAATCATTGCCATAATTTCTTGAAAGCAAGGAGTGTATTTCATCCCGTGCTGGTACAGCACTAAAAGAGCCATGGTTGCCTGATACTACCCAGACAGGAGGGAAAGCAGGGAGAGGTCACGTGAAACTCTGTCCCCTCAATAGTTGCCCAACGATTTTACACTTTCTCTTCTCCAAATAGATCTCACATCCTGCACAAGGCAAGCCAGACAACTTCTTTGGGCACCACCGGTGCCACTAACCTCGACTGTCCCAATCCTGCTTCCCTCCTGCATTATTGAAGGAAAACTCTGAGGTTAGGTGGGTTTTTATTTTAACCCCTGCAGAACAAACTTCAAAGGAGGGATTGAGACCTCGCCATTTCAATATGAAAAGACCAGGAGACCTGTTCTCCAGGGCCCCGTACATACGCATGCCGCCTCATTTCACCCGATAATCTCAGCAGGGGTCTCCAGAGTGGGATGGATGGCCGAGAGGAGTGGGGGACAAGGTTCCCCAAGGTTAATCACAAACTGCATTCATCACAGCGGTGCCTGATTGATGGGCACCATGAATCACTGCTCAGATAGACTGGAGGTAAAGACAGGAGCACCAGGGGGGCTGTGGGGACAGGGAGAGGGTACCAGGATGGTAGCAGTGACACCAAGCCAGTGTGACTTGGAAGACAGTTGCCACATCTTCTCACCTACAGAGAATATATATGATCAGGGTTCTTTAAAGACAGAGAAGTGTATCTGTCCCTTCACTCACTGTGTGATACATACATGCCCTCCTGCAATGCAAAGGACAGAAGCAGAGGCAGAGAGAAGGTCTCTCCAGCCCTTTGAAATTCCCCGTGGCCCTCAGGGAGGGTTCAGGATTTGGGATTTTGGCAAGGAGGAGGGCTCAGGGCAAGGTAGGGGTGGGCTTGTCTCAGAGCCATAAGGCAGTTAATAGGGTTTACGTCTTCTTTATGGACTGAAATCTATCTGAGGTTTTTATAGGAACAACAAAGGCAGTAAAAGCCACCCAAGTGAGGTCTAATGAGGAGAGTATTTGGGCAAGTGACTCCATTTAGAGACTGGAGACCAGCAAGTGAATTTTCTGTCACTTCTGACAATCTATTTTTTCTTTCATTCTGATCCTAGCTGATGCTCACATTTCTAGACAGGCTCTGCCTGCAGTAATGGGATTTGCATCAGTGTTAACTACTTGGCTGAAAATGATAGAGAGGGCTTGCAGCAGGGCTTGACACACTGCAATATAAACTTCTGTGTTATGGAAGCAAGCTGTGATTTCCACTACAGAGGTATGAACCATGCTCAGGCAGCTGTGCCAGGAGTCTTGGGGTGATCTGCTTGTCCCACTGCAACTGTTTCTGACATGGGCTGCAGGACAGCTCATGTTGCTAAATGATCTGACATTTCTCAATTTTGTTCTTCCTCCCACCTCCTGATGTCCCTGGCCTTGGCCACAGGAGTTACTGCCTCAAGAATGTGTGTAGTCCTTCTCCTAAGCCTCTTGTCCAAAGCAATAAGAAAGAATGTGTGATGTTTTCAGACTTTGTTCTTGCAACATCCAAGGCAGTAGCATTTAAATCCCATATGACTGCTAGAACATGAAAAAGACATTACCCAGCTTTTGCTGGATGCCTTTAATGCCATTTAAAGATGAAGGCTTGATGGCCAGTGGATGAGGTTATGGACATTTTCGGTCTAATTTGTGTTGTAGATCAGGTACAGTGACCACCAGTAATACAGTGGGGTCCATTTCCGATACTGCCTCAGATACATTACTGCAGACGCAATGCAAAGGCCACTGAAAGCTACAGCAACCTGGATTTCAGTGAACTTTGGGCAGATACATGTCATTTCAGAGATGACTTCTTGGATGGGGGCAAGTGCTTCAGCCTCCATGAGCACTCAGGTATATAGGGCAGGAGGCAACTCATCCACCCGTGACCACCTAAAGCTGGCTACAACTGATGCATCTACTCACCACAGACCCACCTACAGCCGTCAGGAGGGACAAGCATCACCCAGAGGCGGCTGATCCCATGGAAAATAGTCATCCAACAGCAAGCAGAATGAATTGCTCTCAGAAAATGCCTCTGTCTTAGTGGGCTATTAAAGTAGATGACTAGTCAAATGACTAACTTCAAGTAGACACCACAGTCTTAGATGGCTGAAGGGAGATATTTGGGCTGGATTTTTATCCTCTCCCGTTGCACCCAAGAGCACCTCTTTCACCAGAGGTTGTTGACTTTCAAACGGAGTTTTGGCAGCCTCCACTGACAGAGAAGAAATCATCAGAAAATGTGGGTTTCTTTGATTTTATGATATCCCTTCCATAACTAAGGCTGTCAGGCTTGTGGACATGGACATTTTTTAAGTATAGACGTCTCTGATCTCCATGTAGGGCCCTGTAATTCAGGAATTATGCTGAATTAACTTATTCAATGTCAGTTACCTCCTCCCAGCAGCACGTCTTTCCTTCTCTTTGCTCCTGTCCAGGACCACATTTAGTCCTTTCACAATAAGGATGTTTCAGTGTGTTTTCTCTCAGAGAGTTAAACATCAATAGCTCTATTACTTCAAACCCCTATTTTAATCTGAGTTACATTCCCTGTGTAGACCAGCATTAAAAAAAAAGGTAAGATATATATAAGCCCCTGTTAAAGTGAGTGCCATCATTGCCCAGTTGCAGTGGGTCTGGGCACTTCCAGCCTGGTCCATGGCTCACAAGGGTCTACAGAAAAATTCAGCTCCATTGGGAACCTGTGCTTAGGCTTGCTCAGCAGCTTGGCCAGCCTGGGTGAATTGACGTCTTTTACCATCACTACCTCACTTTTACTTCTGGATCTTACTCCTGCCTTTCGAAATCTGCCTGTTGAACTGCGTCAACAGGGATGAGGGTGGGCTGGGCATCTTGGAGCAGGCGGCTTCTTTGCTTGGAGGGAGGCATGGTCCTTGAGCCTGGAAACATCTCTAAGTCAGGGTTGTTTTGCCATCCTGGGTGCATGTTTCAACGGCAACATTATTGTAAAACAGCTTTGTGTTTACTTTGTGTACAGAAAAGATAAAATCAGCATTTATATGCAAACATGAACCAACAAGGAATTTCAAAATCCTGCCATTTCACTCCTCTGAGAAGGAGAGCCAGGGTTATTGTGTAACCAGAAACATCTGAAAGCAGGGGATTTTCTGGGTCTAAATTCAATTTAGATTATAAGAGGCTAATTTAGGATCTGACTGTATCACCTTGGGCAGCCAAAATAGGATCTGAAACACATGGAGACAAGGACTTTGGGGTGGAGAGTTCTCCGTTTTGGACAACACGGGGCATCATGTGGGTCTGAGCTCTCCCTTTGCAAATAGAGATGGTGAAGAAACAAGAGCCAGATGATCAGCTGGGGTGAGCCACCCAAGCCTGCTCTGATGTCTCTCTGCCCTGGGAAACTGGAGGTGTTCATGAGCCCACCCCAGCCCTGCCTTTCCAGGGCAGCCAGCATGCACAGCTGGAGCAGAGCTCAGCAGAGGCAGGGCCAGCTGAATGTCAAGGCCTGAGAGCACCAAACATGTAGAATAAGGGCTTTTACTGGGATTTCATAGTTGGAGCACTGTATCATGCCTCTGTGCATTGGTGATTGCTCAGGGACACATTCCCCAGCTGGGGGGCTGGGAAACTGGGGGGTTCAAAGCAGAGAGCTGCTCATGGTTTTCTAAAAGAAAATAATACCCACCATAAAAACTTCAGGGCACAGGTGTTATCCATCTCTTGGAGATCTTGAGGCCTGTTAAGTGCCCTGGAGAAAAAGGCTGACTCCATTTAACGCAGAGCTTTAGCCTTAGGCATGCAGCCTCTGCAGCAGTGAGCATGTCCCTGCCTCTGGCTGATCAGATCTGTGTGCCTCTCGCTCCTCTAGCAGAGCTACAACAGGCCCAGGGCATCTAAATATCTTCACTGGCTTTAAAAATTGTATGCCAGGAGAGCCGAGTGCCATGGCTGCTTAAACCCTATTCTAGGAGAAAAATAACCCTATGGGAAACGCTTGCAAACAACGCCACCTTCTTCACCACATCTAACGCTGTGCCATCGCTCTCAACGGCTGGTTCAGCCCATGGGCAGACTCATCCGTGGCTTCTAAGTAGGAAAGTGAGGTGCCCTGCACCAGCTCACTGCCTGCAGGGAAGCAAGGGGCTGGCAAGACAGGGTGTGTTTCTCAGGTGACCTGAGAATGAGAAAGAGGAGTGGTGGGACGGGTTGCAGTGCTCGCTGAAGGGACCCTGTTGCACTGCCATCCCTTGCACCCAGCAAAGGTGAAGCCTCCAGGCAGAGCCACAACCCCAGCAAGCGATTGAGCTCTGCCAAAGTGAGTGGAGACTAATAAGGATTTATAAACCAGCAGGAACCAAAAGGAAACAAATGCAGGGGAGGAAAAGCCAGAAGGGAAGTGAGCAGCTCACAGGCACAGCAAGACAAGCAGTGGGTAGGCTCTTGCTGTGCCCAGACCAGCAAATGTGGGGCTTTTCCCTCAGCAAACATCTTGTGTGCAGGCTGTGACTAGATATTTGCTCCTCAAAGGCCCACACAGCCATGCCTGAGTGCCCTCAGTCACTCCAATGCAAACCTGGCTCTGCATCCTACCATGGGCCCGCTGCTATGGGCATTTCTGGTGGAAAAGGCAAAAGCTGCAAAAGCTCTCCGCACCCGTTGGCTCATTGTGGGATGCTGGGCAGGCTGATCCACCCTCTGCCAGACACCACCCCCTGATAACATTCCCATGCTGGTGCCCCTAGTGCCACCCCTGCCTCACAGATGTGTAAAAGGGAACATCTGCCCCAGGGCTGTCCCCCTCTGGTGGACACTGTCCCTCCCAGCTGCCACCCTGCCCTCACCCCAGGGTTTATTTACCTGCGGGTGTGGGGATAAATGGGGATAAGGAGGTAGAAAAGGTCGTCTGGTTGGTGGTCACAAAAGGGGACATTGTGCCTCCAGGGAGGGGGCGGAAAGGCCTGGGGAGACAGGGACACTTTGATGTAGTCTGGTTGAGAGGGGGGGGGGAGGAGGAAGGGAGGGGAGTGAAAAGAGGAGGGGGAGCAAACAGGGGGAGGAGATGACATAAAAACCCAAAAGACAACAAAACCTCTCCCAGCTGGGACACAAGTCAGGACAGTCCCTTTATTTAGATGGATAGAGCCAGGCACAATGCAGGGCTGCCAGGGGCCAGCCTGGCCCTGCCCCCCCCTCAGCCCTTTCAAGCCCTTCCTCCTCCCTCCCCCTCCCTGCCTCTCACTTTCTTCTTTTTTTTCCCCATTTTCTTTCTTTCCTTCACTCCCCTGCTCCACCTCCCGCTTCCAGCTTTTTCTCCCGTGGTGTAAGGACCAAGAAAGGGAGTGGGTGATATATGATGCAAAGTTAATTTGAAGTAGTGGTGAGGAGCGGAAGACAGCAGCGGCAGAGAAAAACGGGCTCAGGAAGCCCATGAGGAGACCCCCTTCATACTCAGGAGCCAGGACGGCTGTGTTTCAGCATGGTTTTTTGGCCCCCACGCATCCACGCCTCTACAGATGCCCCCCAGCTGCTCTTAGGGTGTTTGCTGGGGTCTATTTCTTGCCCTGGGGGTGGCTGCAGCCTGGGCCATTGCCCCTCACATGCATGGGCTCATTCCTTGCTTGAATCTCCTTGACATTTCTAGCCCATTGGTAAGGAAGGAGGTCAAAAGTCCTAATGCCTCAAGTCAAGACACGAGGCGAGCAAAGAAAACCAAAACCCACCACCGAAGATATTCCTTCCAACTTGCTGGTTTTCAGCTGGCCACCTGACTTTTTCCAACGTGGACTTGCTAGCACTTTTTTAAGGTAGAGGCACAGCTCAGGATTTTTCTGGTAGCTCAGATGTCGTCACTGTGCTTTGATGCTATAATTCAGAGTTTCCAGAAAACTGAATTTTTAAAATAATTTGAGGCAAAGTGGAGTCTTTGCTTCAGTGAACAGTCTGTTGTACATTTTGACCATGCAGAACTTTGGATGTGTCAATAAAATGTTTGACAATTTGGAATTAAAAGTCATTCACAGAATCACAGAATCACAGAATCCTAGGGGTTGGAAGGGACCTCGAAGGATCATCTAGTCCAACGCCCCTGCCGGAGCAGGTTCACCTAGAGTACATCACACAGGAACGCATCCAGGCGGGGTTTGAATGCATCAAACACCTCCTAAAACTGATCATTTTGTAACTCAAGTGCTACACTTCTAAAATGCTTCTTATTTGCTGTATCTTACCAAAGAAAAGAAGCTCTATGGAAAAAAAATCTCTATACAGACAACAAATTATCAGGGGAAAGAAAGCAGCAACAAATTGCCCACTTAGTTTATTTTCAATAAATAGCTAAATCAGCTCTGATAAACTAATAGTCTCCCTAATGCTCAGCTCAGAACTTAGTCGGAAGTTCATTACTTGTTTTGTTGCACATTAACAAGCAATGTTTGAAATTAATTATTTTAATTCTCCAGCACAAGTCTCAACTCACTTCTCTTATTAAAACAGAACAAAATGAATCTAAATGGACACGAATAAATTCACACAAGAAACTGACTTTGCACTTATCTCAACTCCCCTGGTTTACAACAGTTAGCTAGAAAGGAGCTATACAGCTGTTTAGAATGCTTCTGTTCAAGCAGGCATGGATTGCAACCCGCTGGCTGGCTATGCCGAAGTTCGCTCTGAAGCCAGGGCTAATCCAGCCATGCAGCTTGGCTTTCTAGTGGGATGAAGTAGCCTATGCTGAGCTTTTTCAGCGATGCCTACGCTGCTCTTCACTATCTCTGTAGCGACCGCCCTCCGCAGAGGCTGAAGAGAGCAACCTCAAGACCTGGTTGTCGTACCCTGTACAAGGATGCAGTGATACAATGGTGCACCGGTTAACAGTGATGATATTTCATTGGGTCAAGGCTGACTGGTGAGATGTTGGGATGGGAAGGTGGGAGCACAGTGCAGGTGGCTGTTTGGTTGACTCACAAGGAACAGTCCTCAATCCTGTGCCGCCAAATGCAGCAGAAGAGAACAACTTGCAGGCAGCCTGCCTCGCCTCCCACCCCTGGCAGGCTCAGAAATCCTTGTCTCCTTGTCCAGAGCACAAGAAATCACCTGCAGGTGATTTCTGCCAAGTGCACACCAAGTGCAGCCCCTGTCCTATACCCCAGATCTCACCAAGGGTCCTGCCCATGTAACACAGGCCCAACCAGATATGGGATGTGCAAGACATGGACACTGCCCTTGCTTTCCATCAGGTTATGCTGCACAGAGGGGGTTGGTTATGATTTTGCTGGGCCTGAAAGAGTGCTCAGAGGTCCCCTTAACAAGTTGTGTGTTTCTCTTTAACGGCAAGACTTGCCTGCTGGCAACCATTAGCTCTCTTCAGCATCATAAACAGAGTCAAATTCAGCTTACACCACGTCTGAACTTGGCTTAGGCACTAGTTTTTCTGCCAGTACATCACTGTTTTCCACTCCAGTCAGCACTGGTTTGAAGTTATTACTGTCTGGTGGTTGGGGTTTTTTGGTGGTGTACGCATCCTAAATGAGCTTTGTGGTCTTCCCACTTCAAAAGCATCTCTGCTCTCACCCCTCTTTACCGGCTGTCCTCTAGCAAGACCAAAGACAGAAGGGTATAAACTATCTCAGTAGCACCCCAGGTCCGTGCAGCACGCAGGGATGCAGCCTGCAGGACAATCATCTGGGCTGCTGGAGTGGGGTTTTGAGGGACTCACGCAAGGAGACGGTGCAGAGTCTGGACACACTGAGACCCCGTCCCCATCCTTGCCTCCATTCAAATCAGACACAAAGACAGTGAATGCTGCAAACTTCAAGCTGTTTAAAGGAGGTTTCACCCTCTTCATTGCCCAGTTTGCTCTGGTGCCAGGTTTCTACTGAGCGAGGAGAAGCAGTGATAGGAGCCAACTGGCCACACAGAGCCTTCTTGGCAGGGAATTGCATGCAGGTTCTTCTCTGAGGGGAGCAGCCGCTTCCACTGACACCAATGGGTTTTCCCCTTCCATATAAGCGAGCCCATGATGAAGGCAGGGTAATGCCAGGGATGTGGGAGCCAGCGGGAGGGCTTTGTAGGTACTGTGCTGGTAAAAGGATGATAGTATTTACTAATGCTTCAAAACTAGATTTTTATTTACTTAGTGGGTTTCACCTGCTCTTCCTGCATATACTCTGCTAGAGGGACTGTGGCTCCTTTGTGGATCCTTGAAGGAACTGTGTGTGTGAAAGTGGGAAACACAGAGAAGGAGTATTACAATTGGATTCCTGTTATGTGTAATGTACACCATTGTAACACTTCCTCCTAGTATTTAATATCCTGACAAAATTCATCTTTTTCTTAAAAAAAAATAATAAATTAAAATCTTGAAGTGCTTCACTCAAAGGAAAGGTATTTGCTGTGTTATAAAAATGTCAACATTTCACTTACAAATTGGTCATTCTTTTGGCAGTGACTTTAACAGAAAGCTCCCCTTGGGGCTATCATGCCTTTCTCTGTTGGTTTTTCTTCCCCTTTAAAAAAAACAAAAACAAACAACTTAAAAAGCAAGCACAATTTACTGGGGCTGTGGACTGGGTAACTATTGTACTGCAGGCTTTAAGTGGCGGGGTTGAGGCCAGGAGATGAAAGGAGATCAAGAGGGGAGAAAACTGAGGCTTCGCCAGCAGCAAGGTGGATGCTTGTAGGTCAAAGCTTGAAGCATTGCCCTGGTCCCTGCAGCCAATCATCTTACCAGAAGTTTCTCCTTCTCTGCTCTTTATACCTCTGATCTTACTAACACCTACCCATAAACAGAAGCGTTTATAGGGTTGGCGGGTCTTAAGTCACCTCTCTGTGCTTATTGCTCTAATTTAATGCACTATGCCTTCCACTGCTGATCACTTTCTTGCATGTTTCTCCTTTTCATTTCCACGTTCCTCTACATGACTCTTTATTTCTCGTCCATTTGTAAAACAACCCTCATAAATTGAGCAAATAATAAATGTCTGTCTTGTCTTGGGTTTTTCCTGCTCGTAGTGTCTGGATACTGGTGGTGGAGCCTACCAGCTGGCTGGGGTTTCCCTGAGGATCTCTTTCCTGCCTCCCCTGTATGTGACACAGCTGTGCTAGGGCTTGTATGTGTCACTGCAGTTATTCTTTTGTTACCTTGTTGTGTCCTGGGACAAAAGAGAGGTGACAACAGGATCGAGGGAGCAGACAGTACTCTGCAGAAAATGAGGATTTGTTCATCCTGATCTGAACAATGATCTCTGGCTGAGTGTAGGCTCTCAATAACAGGGGAGAATCTCCACTTGAAATGCGATGGAAATCCCCAGTCTCTGATGTTTGTGTCACGCTTTCCCTAAGCTAGGAATGCTGATGTTCCCCTTGGATATTCCTCTCGTGATGATGGTGACAGCAAAGCAGTCCCTCTTACTGGGAAGAGCCTTAGCTATGCCACTCCTCCTGTTCTCGTACTAGCTTTAGCCTTTTCTTCAGTAGATCTTTATTGTGGGAAAATAATGGATGGAAGAAATTACTTGGGATATAATAAAAAGTCCAAGCACTACTAAGTGTAAAAACTCCCAAGGTCCTCACTCAGCTACAGGAGCAGCAACTCACTTCTTCAAGGAGCAAGCCCCAGGGATTGGCTTGAGAAGACCCATGGTGAGGTCCCAAGGTATGGCCTGAAAGCCATATGGCAGAGCTCCTCTGTTCATGTGTGCCAGGGCATGCACACAGCTCAAAAGCAGCCAGGGGTCGATGGTGTCCCCAGGTGTGATGTGTTATACTGTCTGATAACTTCTTAAGGGTGCAACATTAACTTGTGATTACAGCTGGTGCTGCTTTAATATTCTTAGTCCCATTACTCCCAGGTATACCTTTGGCTAATGTTTCATTGATGGTAGTTTCTGGGAAGAAAACCAAACCCTTGTTGGCCAATGCCCGAACTGGACAAAGTCAGGCCAGCTCTGCCTGCTGTTGGCTGTGCAAGAAAGGGGCTGCCTTTCTCTCTGCTACACACGCTCCCAGGCTCCTGGCCCACAGCCAGTCCAGATAAGAAATGACTGAAAATTGTTACTGTTAGCTGGCTATTCTGTGACCTGCATGAAAAGAGTGAAATGACCTCTGGACTAGTCTAGGCACACAGCCGTCTGCCCACAAACCATGGCAGGCAAAAAGCCTTGGTACGCAGACCAAAGGCTGGCAAGACAAGTATTTTCCTGGCGGCTGCTCCCCACAGATGGGAGGGGAGGTAGAAGCAAGCTGATATGCAGAAGTTCGCCTCGCTGCCTGCTGTGCTTGGACTGTTACAAGATCTTTACAAGGTGTTAATGTAAAAGTGAGTTGTTATAAATTGAAATTAACTGTTGGGTGAGTGGGACCTGTAGTAAAGCTGCTATTTGCTGGTGGTACCATGTGGTGGTAAGAACAGGAGAAAGCCCTCTTCCCTTGGACTCTTATCTCTTCATATGCTCTGAGGCAGTGGTCTCCTGGAGACCCCTGCAGTGCCAGGACCCTGCTGCAGCCACTTGCCCTGCAAGGAGGGATCAGCAATGCCATCCTGCTGTGGAGATGCTGCAAGGTACCTTTGTGCCTGATTCCTAGCATTTCTCGTGGTGTGCAGGCCTTCAAGCAAGCTGCACTGCCCATTTCTACAAAATTACCTTCTTAATAACATGAAGAAATTTGGAAGGAGTGTAGCTATGGAGCTGAACCTGAGGTCCCCCATGAGGGGTGACAGCATCATTCAAACACTACAGTGCAATAATGTGTCATTCATTGCAAAGACCTATTTTTACCATGTGCTGGTCTTTATATGCTTTGGGCAACAAGCAAAGCTCCATCTTGAGCAACTCGAAATGCCAAAGGAAGGGATTGTGGTTGAAAATTGAAGGGTTCTTCCAACCCAAGGAAAGGAACAGCTAATCCTGGCACCATCCTGTAGCTTGTTTCTCCTTCACTAGACGCTTCTGTGACCTGTGAAATGCTGCACAGGAAAATGGGAACCTGTTGGTGGATGTAGACGTGAGAGGTTTACAAATGTGTTTTGTATCTGCACATTGACAAGCCTGTGCCTTGTGGTGCCCTTGGCTTGTTGCTGCCCTTCTGTTTTCCTTATTTCTCCAAACTCCTCAACGTATTTCTGCCTGAATCTGACTCTTCTGCAACCTCTGTACCTTAGGGCTGGGTTTATATCTTCCTGGTATGATGGCATTTCCATTTTAGGCACTGAATTTCTAGTTATACAT
Organism: Aegotheles bennettii; assembly: GCA_013398125.1. NCBI lineage: Eukaryota > Metazoa > Chordata > Aves > Caprimulgiformes > Aegothelidae > Aegotheles > Aegotheles bennettii. The sequence continues at coordinate 181,490 of VZRW01003488.1, read as the reverse complement.
CTAAAGAGAAAGGACATGCTCATCAGAGACAGAATCACAGAATCTGTAAGGTTGGAAGAGACCACAGCAGGTCCTCTGGTCCAACCTCCCTGCCCATGCAGGGTCATCCTAGAGCACATGGCACAGGATTGCATCCAGATGGTTCTTGAATATCTCCAGTGAGGGAGACTCCACAACCTCTCTGGGCAACCTGTTCAGTGTGCGGGAACTCACACAGTAAAGAAGTTCTTCCTCATGTTCTGGTGGAACTTTCTGTACATCACTCTTTTTGGTTGGCATCACTGAAAAGAGCCTGGCTCCGTCCTCTTGACACCCACCCTTTAGATATTTATACACATTAATGAGGTCCCCTCTCAGTTGCGTCATCCAGAGGCTGAACAGGCCCAGCTCCCTCCACCTTTTTTTGTAGGAGAGGTTCTCCAGACCCCTGACCAACCTAGTGGCTTTCAGACACTTTTTTAAACAGGCTCTTTTAGACATTCCTCCTCCCTGCCATAAGTGTTTTGGGTAGCAGTTAAGGCAGGTACCCAGGCTTTCTGTAAGCCCTCACTGCAGCCCTCTGTTAGTGGCAGCTAACTCAGACACTGAAGGTCCCATGGTTATGTGGAGGTGGCGCCTCCAAGCAGAGGATGCACCTGGCTCAGAAGACAGATCTGGTGTTACTCTTGCTGCTTACAGGTGACTCCTGGGGTCAGAGGACTTTCTTCTCCAAGCCTTTGCTCTGACAGTGTTTTGCATAAATGGAGCAGAGAGGTCTAGGGATGAGCTTCTAACCTCAGGAATCTTGAACTTGGTCCAAGCAGTTTTCAGGTAGCATCAGCTGAAGATAACAGGAGCGAGCCGAGCTGGCTGAAGGTACCTGCTGCCTCAGCAACTGCCGAAGAACCTACCTTGCATCCTCCCTAATCCTTTCTTAAATGGGCAGAATGATTAAATACCTTGGGTTTTTTCAAAGTAAATACGACATTCCTGATTTCCCCCTACTTCATTTCTACCCAAACACTGACTGACAGCATGAAGGTAACTTGCAATACTGCTAAGATCTAGTATTGTTTTTCATAACATTATTACTGCTTAAGTGAAAACTGTTCATGGCTAGCTTCTTGCCAATATGGCTACAGCTGATGCTGCTTTAATGTTGCTGCAACAGTATCTTGGGTGATCTGATGAACCTAGTAATGATGCTGGAAGTCACTTGACAGAGAGCCAAACATTGCTTTTGGAAATACAAAAATGATCAGTGTTGTTAGGGAAGGAAAACAAACATCCTGGCAAGCAGTAGTAAAATACTCTAAACAAATGCATGCTGTCATAATGGGACACTTGCACAGATAAACACAGCAGTCCTGCTTTCCAATGACTTGGAAAAGATGGTACGCTGTTTCAGGCTGGGAATAAAAATGTGGGAATCTGCATGGGTTTATGCCTGACTGAATTTCTGCAGACAATCTGTAATGATTAAGCCCCTAAAACCCCAGTGAGGAAAGGTACCATGTCACTTCCCCCCCAAGCCCTGTCTGCTGCTGTGAAGTGTAACGGATCACTTAACACCCAGGTCAGCTCACACCTGTGGGGCTGCTGGAGAGGCATACGCAGCAAAACCTTTGCAAGCAATTTCTTAAGCACTTGAATTCCCAAAGCTTTTGAAAGGGCTTGTTTATTAGAGCAATTGTGATTAGGGAATGAACTTGAAGAAGATAACTATTGCACTTGCTTGCAGGCTCCTAAATGCTACTTGCTGTTAGAGCCTGTGTTTTCCCATGGGTTTTTTTCCACTTTTAAATGGAATCACATACATGGCATACTCTTACAGATCTGGATTAGAGAGCACCCACTGCAATTACTGAATTTGGGACTGCTAAGGGATCATCCTCCTGAAAACTTTTACCTTCCCAGTACTAATGCAGCAGAGAGATTATACACAGTCCCTGCAAAGTAGGTCAATTTTAATAACCCTTTCTGCTTTGTTTGCTCAGCATATTCTGTAGGCCAGCCCATTTTGCTCCATTCGACTACTAACATAACTAGAGCTACTTAAGGGCAGTAACAGCTTCTGCTGTAGTTTTTCATGCCATCATGACTGTTTTGTTTTAGAGCAATCTGTCTTACCTGTCTCACCTCCACTGATGCAAGTCTTCAGCATGAGCCCATGTCCTTTAGGACAGAGCTTAGTAATCTCTGACAATAGTTTCTAAGGAGCAATTCAAGTTTGGTTATTGCCTTTATCTAAAGTCTATGCACATGCAGCTGAAGACAGAGTAGTCCAGAGCGGGACACTGTTGGTTATGCACGGTTTTTGAATGACAACACTGTTGTCAGAGATGCTCCTCCCCTGTATAAAGGGGTAGCTGCCAGGACAAAAAAAACTTTAGATACCCACTCCCTCCTTACCTTGCCATGGCAGGGTAAGGGGCAGGGGCAGCACAGCCTGCAGCATCTTCTGCACATCCAGGAAAGGAGTTGTCAGCACTGAACCCACCTTGTCTCCTATACATCTGCATCTCCCCATACATCATTTCTGCAGTACTTGCACCCAGTGCTGAGTTCATAAAACTGGAGGTTATGCTGTGTTGCTGTGCTGCTCCTTATTCCCTCCTGCATATGAAACTGCCTCCTCCCTCAGACAAAAGTTACCTTGGACATTTCTGGCAAACACAAGTACCTCAGAGCCCCAAAGCCACTTATAAATAGATTTTTATTTATAAAGTCAATTTACATAAAATATGATACTCTTAAAAACTGCATATGTACAACTTAAGAAATCCTAACAAGTGCATACAAAAATGCCTTCAAAACATCTTTTTTTAAAAAAAAAACAAAAACAACAAAAACTTCCATTTTCAGGTAAGTGGACCTTCACACCAGGCAGACTTGGACACCATGTTAAGACACAACATAACTTTACAGTCTTTTACCAAAGTGTTTGGAGAGGAAAAAAATAACAAACACCTTTTTCACTAAATCATGTATGTTCCCAAAACATTCTAGCTGACAGTGTTCAAGAACAAGGGAATAGGACTTGCTAAAAATAGAACCATCTCCTCACCGCATTTCTCTAAGGTTTCTTGTACAAAAATAAGTCTTCATACACCAGTATTCCCATAAACAGTTCAAGTTACATATAAAATAGAATCTGACACGATAAAAAAATTACCCCCACCCCCCTCCAGAAACAAGGAAGCATCAAGTGGTTTTAATTTCTTTTTCTTCTCCCCCTCCGAAGCAACACCAGAAAGCAGCCGTCGGGGGTGGGCGGGGGGACCGGGGTCGCTCGGGCCTCCCCTCCGCCGGCAGCTCCTGCCCCGCAGCAGGCAGCGGAGCCCCGCCAGTCACTGACACCATTGCACTTTCCGTTTCCACAGCCCGCAGACGACGGGTGAAGCCGGCGAGGGAAGCAGCCAGCAGGGTCCCGCCGGGGTGGGGGGCGAGTGTTTCGGGGGGCTGCTGAGGAGAGCAGGGCGCTGAGGTACGGCAGCTGAGTGCGGCTGCGGGGAGATTCGCAGAGAGCCCCGATGGGTCCGTGCCCCGCTCCCCGGAGCGCCGGGGGCAGCGGCACCCCCGCCCCTCCGGCTCCCCCCTCACCTCCCGCCGCGTCAGTAGCTCCCGAGCCAGCAGGTGAAGTCCAGCAGCTCCCGCTCCTCGGGGCTGAGCGCCACGTCGTAGCCGCTCTCCTCGGAGGAGCAAGGCGAGCCGGGCACGGAGGAGGCGAAGGAGGGCGAAGCGGAGGAGTAGCTGCCGCCGCCGCCGCCTCCTTCCCCGACAGCCGCCCGCGCGCGGCCGTCGGGGAAGGCGGCGTCGTGCTCGTCGAGGAGCCGCTGCAGGGCGCGGATGTACTCGACGGCGGAGCGGAGCGTCTCCACCTTGCTCATCTTCTTGCTGGTGGCGCCGTGCGGGACGTGCTGGCGGAGGCCGGCGAAGCCCATGTTGACCAGCCGCACGCGGTTGCGCTCCCGCTCGTTACGACGGGCCACGGCGGCCGCCGCCGCCGCCCCGGTGCCCGGTAGGGCGGCGAAAGCCAGGCGGCGCTTGCAGCGCAGCAGCTCGGGGGAGG
>VZRW01003488.1:130307-176715 GCA_013398125.1 Aegotheles bennettii | reverse complement strand
GCTTCGTTACGTGTGAAAAAAATAATAATTCAGAATGTACAAGAGCTGCGTGAGCCGCTCACACGGGCCGTGCTCCGCAGGGCCGCCGGTCAGGCTCACACGGGGGTTTCGAGGACAAAAGCGTGGAGAGGGGAAGGAAAATGCAAAGCTTTTGTGGCTCCGGGGTTGTGCCCGGGCTTCCCTCGCCGTGGCGAGCAACCCCGCTCGGCGGCCTGTCCGAGCTCTGGGACGGGAGCAGGGTCAGGCGCTTCCCGAAAGCTGAAGTTAGCGGGGAGGACAAAGGAGCTGCTGCTTTGTGTCCCAGGAGCTGCGGTGAGAGAGAACTTGCCCAAGTGTTTGGCTAAATAAGCAGGGTGGATGGAAGGTGCTGCTGCCCAGGGGCTGTGGTCCACTCTAAGCTTCAGCACGCTTGCAAGATGTGCTGTCCGTGGGGCTTTGCTCCTTCCCAGCCTTTAAAAAAACCCCGAAAACGAGTGTGATGCTAGAACATCTCCAACAGACCTTTTCATTGGCCTCAATGGGGTCAGCTCAGGCCCCTTCTGCCTTGTCCCCTGTGCCAGCCACTGCACTGGTGCTCATGCAGCCCCTTCGTGTGTTCTGCAGGAGGTGAAGGGTGCTCAGCCACTTGAGGGTTTGCAGTAGCTGTTAATTGGGGTAAGATACTTGCCTTCTGAGGGGTCTCCCTCCACCCAGAAGCATGTGGGCAGGGAGATGTGGGGTAGTTCAATTATGGGACCTTGGGTTTTTTTGGCAGGGAACATAACCCCTTCCCAGGAAGATGCTCAAAGCTGGGATCTCTGGCAGTAACCTGGTGGCAGGGCTATGTGCATGCCCATGGCAAAGACACCATCACACAGGTAGGTGCCAGCAAGGTTCTGCAGCAAGATGCGGGTATCAAAGTAAAGTTCTGTATGCCCTTGGCTACCCTGAAGCCTGGTGCTGCTCCTAGGGTGTATGTAAGCCAAAGCAAAGAGCCATCCATGATTTCTAGATGTGACACAGAGGAGGCTTTTTCTATCTGCGTGGGGTATTTAGGGAGCAGCAAGGTTCCACCTTGTTGGAAGAGAAATATTTTTCCTGGGGATCAATTGCAATGGCAGTGGGTTGAAAGAGCAAGTCCTGCTGCAGCATCGCAAGCAGCCAGGTTGGAATTCCTGGAAGTGACAGGAAGGAGCCTGCAAGTGCTTCTTGTGTCTGGAAATCCCTCTCAAGCACATATCAGGCTCAGCACTGGTGGTTTTTTAGTCTTTCTTGGCCATGCTGTAGACCTTAGGGAAAACAACATGAGCAGCTGCATGGCTCCCCTGAAGGGTTTGGCCCTGGAAGAGCAGCCCATGGTGTGCAGCCCATGTGGGAGCTTTTTGCCTGGTGGGTTCCTGGGAAGCACAGGGGAGCTGCTTGCACTTATAAACGTGCTTGTGTGCACGAGCGGTCACTGGATCACTTGCTCAACTCAAGCCACTTAACAGTGGCACTTGTCTTCAGCATCTACAAAGCTGGCTGGGCTAGAGCAGGGGCTTTACCCTGTCCTCACTAGCAGCAGTGGCTTAGGCAGAAAGGGCATTACTGCAGTGGACTAGTATCGATGTCCATTTATTACCCCATCTTTAATTTCTAATGCAAGTCTTTCTCACAGGAAAGATGAAGCTGCTGTCTTTGAAGCTGTTCAGGAGGGAACCTTCTGTATCGAAGAGCCACGCTCAAGAGTAATAGCTGGGTTTTTATTGTACAAAAATAACTACAGAGATTTTTTTTCATTAATAATGCACAGTTCAAACACCAGTAAATCCAGTCTCAAGGGACAACTCGCAGTCTTCAGCCCCAGTGATTCCACGCTCAGCTCAGCGACAAACTTGACTTGGACAAATAGGCTTCAGGGCTGCTGATGGCAACACATGTTTCCAGCCAGATGTGGCTGTTGGGTCTGGGCCTGAGCACAGCACAAAGCAACTGCTTCTGCTTTCTTAACAATACAGCTGGGTTCCTGAGAGTCTGGAGGAAGGTAGGTACATCTCGTACTGTGAGAAATGCAATCTTGTTTGAAATCTCTTCATAAAGTTAATGACTATGTAAGATCCAGTAGAACAAGACATCATTAAACACTGTCTGTGTTCACAATCAACTTCCTGATTGTAATCTGGGGAGAGAGCATTCAGCAATGTGCTACCCATCCCCAGAGGGTGGGGAGAAGAAAGTCTCCTGTCCTGGCACAGGGAAGGCAAAAGTGATAAATGCATGGTTGGCGTGGACGCTTTGCAGCCCTATTTGGCTTTGGCCAGCATGGTGCAAGGTGGGTGAACTCTGCTCAGAAGGAGGGTAACTCCATGGTGAAGGGCCTCTGAGCCTGATGCTACATGTTATTTCTTGTGTCTGCCAGAGGTGAGGGCAAAACACTGCCGCCTGAGCTGACATGTGTGTTGGTGGGGACACACTAGATGAGGTGCTGGGTCAGTCCCTCCATGCATTATAGGCAGCTGACATGAGCTTCTGGGTTTTTGACAAAACTTTCTGGACCTCAGTGGAAAGCAACAGAGGTACCGTTGTGATGAGGCTCAAGAGGGCAAATACCAGGAATAAATGGCGAGAGGCAGCCAAGCAGCCCCATTCTCCCAGGCAAGCAGGTGAATCCCCACTTGCCAGGCTGGGCTCTGCTCACACTGGTTTTGCTGAGAGCAGGGTTAGAGTTGGGTCTTGTTAGGTCTGTCCCAGCACAGCTGGCTCCTGGCTGGTTATGGTATGCAATTAGATACCACATGGGAAAGAAAAAAGAGTTCAGTTTATGTAGAGGGGTGTGCTTTAGAGCTATGAGTACAGTTGTTTCAATTTCAGGAGTGAAAGAAGTTTATTTGAGTATATTCTTTGAAGGGAACAATTCTATGATTCTGTAACTCCCTGTCTTCAGCTTATGCTCTTTTCAAATGTAATCTTTCTTGGGCTTGATGAACTTTTTTTAATAACTCTTCTGACGTTCTTTTTGCTAACCTACAACTGATTTCAAAATGCCTGGGAATGACTGGAGGATTTCTGAGACACACTTTGGAAATAATAATAAATAAAAAGTCTTTGGGAGATTTTATGTTTTCTCTACAGTTTTGCTTCATCTAAGGCAGCCTCTCGGCAGCCTTGTTTCCATTCACAGCAGTCATGTGGTGCATCTGAAGCTTGGCAAAGCCCAGCAGCTCCCCTTTTTCTCCTCTCCTTCTTTTCTTGAAAAGAGACAGCCCTGGGTTTAAAAGTTGATTTTTGGCTTTGATTGTACATATGTGCTGTATGAATGCTAAGCAGCCTTTACAATGCATCCTTGTGATGCACCCAGGAAGGCAGACGTGGGTTGTGAGGTCTCCTTGGCTTCCCATTATTCATATGGCTTTGGTGTGGTTTGATGGACATGTTCTATTTATGAGCAAGCTCTAGGGTGACTATAGTCATGTTATGGGCAGTAGCTGAGGGACCAAATGGGCTGTGCCAGTGAGACCTGTAAATCTGCTGCATTTGGAGCTATTTTCTACTGTGGAGGAGAGTTATTTTCCCTAACAGTAGTGCGGGCTGACAAAGGAGGAAGGTCCCAAAAGGTGTCAGGGACCTGGCATGGATGTGTCCTGCCTGGATGATGGGTGTAGTTTTGCCTCCTGGGGCAACCTCCTCTCCGATACCTCCAGCTCATCCTTTTGCAGGAGCACGTGTAGCAGCGCCCCAAAGCTGAGGGGAAGGTTTCTCTTACCTGCTGCCTGGCTGGAGTCCAAGCAGCTGGGCCTGGGGTGCTGCTGTTGCATCATTGGTGACTGTACAGATGGAGCAAGAGCTGGAAAAGTGAATGGCAAGAAAGCACTAGCATGAATTCAGCCTCTTCTCCATTTATGTTTAGTCTCCCAAGTTCACCCCGTGCAGCATTAACACATCAAATCCCCCAGCTCTTTCAGGACGTCCATCTGACAGTGTGGGCAGCATTTCCATCCAGCTCAGAAGAGGGTTGGAAGTTTTTAGCTCTGCAAAATATAGATCTGGCTTTGTTCCCTTTTTTAAATCAATCTCTTCCTTCTGGATGTGGTGGCACGTCCTTCCAACACCCGTGCAGCTGGGGATGCCAGTATGTATTTTCACAGCCCAAGAGAAGGCTGCAAGCTGCCGCAGAGCTAGAGGAAGAGGGCATCTGGGCTCCCTGGGGTAATTTCAACCTCACTACCCTCTTTCCGTGCTCTGGCTGATAACCAGAGATAAGGGAGGAAGCTGCAGACAGGAACTGTGGTCATTTCTGTTTTTTCCACTGGGTTCGGGAGCGATGAATTGTGCTCTTGCAAAGGGGAGCAACTGATAAAACCTGGCAGGGTGGGCAGGAGGCCGAGTCTTGCTGGAAAATCCACGCTGCCATCCAGCCCATTTGCTGGCTGCAAGGATGGTTCCCCAGCATGCCTCCAGCGCTGCCTCTCTTCCCACTGGGATGGGACTGGGGAGGCACCCTGCTTCTCGCCAGGGCTCCCTGGGCAGGGAGCTGCCAAGGCAGGCATGTGCCAGTGATACAGCACCCAGAGGAAATTTATTCCTGGTCAAAGTGAAGTGTTGTGAAGACCCCCTTTCAATGGCCATAGTTAAGATGAGCATGCATGCTTTCCCTGCACTCCCTTTGGTAGTGCCCTTGCAGGTGCCCTCAGTCAGAGCCTAACCTCTTAATGCCCCAGACTTACTAATGCTACTACTATTGTTTTTCTTTCAGGGGGAAGGAGTAACTTCTTTTGCTCTTTATTATTTTTTGATGTTAGAAATTCACATATGTTCTGCCCCAGAGAGAAATCTTTCAAGCCATAACTATATGGGATAAAGTGTGAGATGGAGGAAAGAGAAACACACAATGTTTCCAGCACAGCCCAAGGAGCAGTTAATCGAGGGAGCAGACACTAAGGCCAAGCACCAGAGGTGGGAGAAGCATCCGAAGCATCAGAAGACACAGGCAAACTACCCAGGAATAGTTATTCACAACCAAACCAGAGGAAACATCTGTTTAAACCCAGGTATTTAAAGTTACAAGCCTGCTTTGAGAGCTTGGTCAGGCAGTGGAGGTGCCTGTTTTCATGGCTGAAGACAAAACGAAGTAGAGCATCTTCTGTGGAGAGACTAGGAGCACTTCCAAGGGGTATAGATGACAATTTTGTGACTTCTCAGGTGGTCCTGCAGGGAGGTGCAAGGCTCCTGCACGGACAGAGGAGACCTTTGGGGAACTTGGACGGGAACTTTTCCCTTCAGAAAGACCACTTGAATCATCCAGGCCTTCGGTAAAGGCTTCTGCTGGGCTGTGGGGACCTCTAGTGTGAGATCTGGCTTTGCGCAGTTCTCCAGTAGCATGCGTTCTGGGTTGGGGAAGGAAACTCGGGTCTAGGGGAAAATGAGGATGGGCTGCATGGTTTTTACTCGTGTCCCTTGCTGTGAAACAGGCCCCAGGTGTACTCACAGTGTGCACCACGGCGACGCCCTTGCTTCTAACTCACTGTCGCTCTTGGTCGTGCTTCTGTAGCTGGTTTTACACACGGCTATGCTTCATACTTTCTTGCAACTCCTCCAGATTCAGCCTGTAACTCCATCTGTGGACCAGCCCTGCTACTGTTATACCCATTCCCTTTTGGTGGTCATTGCCCTTGAAAATGCAGGTGACAACACACCTGTCTGTCCCATAGCACCAGAAGAAATGAGAAGTGCTAACAGCTCTGCATTTAGATGCATTCCTAACTCCACCACAGTGTTTTATAAGGCACAAGAAAGTGCCTTATAAAAGTGTCCACCTGGCCCATGGTGGGGACCATGTGGACATGGTCACCTTGCAGCTGTGCTTCTGTCCCTGGGGGGGTCTGCGCTGCTGCAGGTGATGTCTGATGTGTGGCTGGGCATCAGCTGCCTCCCCAGCCTGTTGCCCTCTCTCTGTAGTCCTCTCCACACTGCTCTCCTTCCCTGCTGTCCATCTGTTGGTCTTTCTCAGGCGGTTTCCAGGTGGTGGCTGGAGGAGGAAGGTCTCTGTGTGCACACGGGTACATCAATGTCTCCCACTGGACATCAGGGAACCCCACCAGGACAGGGACCCATGAGCCACGGGACACACTCGTTTTGGGAAACGGCTGTGTCAGCTCTCACTGGTGTCTCAGGAGGTTGCAACCAAGACATTTTGCAAGAAAGCTTGCAAGAAATCTAGTGATGTAGTCAAAAAATCATGACATGTTTTTTCCTGTGCACATGGCTTTGTGCAACTCAGTTTCTCTTGCTTCTCTTTGCTCTTTTTTCACTCCCCTCCTCCTTCTTATTTGTCATATTCCTGTAGCTACAGTTACTGATGGGGGATGCTTTTACCTTCCCCCCTACCCCCATACCCCGGGGGGAGTGTAACTGTTTTCCGTTATTCTGTTTCACTTCTTTTCCACGATCTAGCTGTGAAGCTAAGGATGATTAAGGAACTCAGTCGTTCAGTCTCCCTTTAGTCAGATTGTTCTTGAGGCTTCTTTGCAATTCACTTTCAGGAAATATGCATCCATCAGGCAGCTGATTTTGAAAACCAGAAGTCACCTGAGTCTTCTGAGGCCATGGGTCTGTGGGGTCCTCAGTACTAGGAGAGGTGGAAGGAGAGTCAAAATGTCCATGGATGGTGAGGGTCTCCTGAGCAGGGGGTTATATTTACATATAGCCATTTTCCTGAATAAAATACTACTAAAGGGATTTTTTCCCTCATCTGCAAATAAAAGTTTTAATAGAGTCTCAGCCAAAAGTCATTGCCATGTGGTGGTTTTTAAATGAGGAGGGAAGACTCTTACGCAGACCCATTTGGGGTTTTTGCTGTCTTCTTTAAACAACAGCTTCTTTTTTTCTAAATAACATTCCCCTAAACTTTTTCCCAAGGTACAATTTATGCAGATTTAAAAAAAAAAAGAAAGTTAGTGACAATGTTCACTAAGCAAGACTGAGTCCCAGTGAGAGAGAAAACCAGGGTATTTTGATACTGACTCTTGATTAAATGGTTTCAAAAATCTTTGAAGGAGCTTTACTCTGAACTCTGTGAAAGGCTGTTTTTCTGGATGCCTTTCCTCCTTTCCCACCTGTGTGTTTGAGCTCACAGCAGGCCAGCAAGAGCCCGGGCAGAAGGTGACTGCTCTAAACAGGATTTAACAATCGGGCAGGAGGAGGTGCACTGGCACGTGGTGGGGACTACATTTCCCAAGAGGCCCTGCTGTGGCCATGCCTTCCTTTGGTGGAACCCCAGACTTTATCAAGATCTGGAGAGACCAACTGCCAGCTCTCTCTGGGGACAAACAGCCATGGGACCGAGATGTGGGATGAGGACCACCAAGTGCCAGCTGCTGGTGACCAGCCTCTGTGTCATGGTGAGCAAGCAGGTTTGGGGGGATCTCTGCAGAATCGAGGTGAACCGTTGCCTTTCCCAGCCCCGCTCAGAGAGGGTCAAGTTTTCCCACGTTCTGTTTTTCACAGGCAGAGAGCAGGCAAAGCAAACTGCCTGAGTTATCGTTGCACCCTGGGTGGTTATCACTTGCTGCCAGCATTGTCCCCCCTCCACTGATAGTCTTCTGGTTTCTCAGTGCTGTCAGGCTGCTGCAGCTCTTTCACAACACAGTGATCGCCTCAAAGGAGGAAGGAAAGGTTGCTGCCAGAAGAATGGGTGATTTTCAGCAAAAAGATATTTGCTCTTGTCTCCTTAGAGCAAAAGAGGGAGGATGGACCTGCTGCAGTCACGCTTGTTGCTAGGAGCGTGGTCGGCTGCAGGTGGGATCAGTGAGAATATGAAACCACAAGGCTTTGATGGAAGTAGGTGTGAGACCTGTGGATCCACACTGCAGAGCAAAAGCAGTTCTAGAGATCCTTTTTACCAGCTTTTGAAGCAAATTCAAGGGGAGCTTCTTGACATCTGCTCATGGCAGAGCTGATGGGAAATGGTGGAAACTGGGGAATGCTTCTGCTGATGTTTTCAAGATGCATGTGCTTGTTGCCTTTCCGTTTCATCAAAACTTGCAAGCTTAAAAAATACTAATAATCTGTATTTAGTTCAAAGAGGGTTGGTGGCTTGGAAAGAGTGTAATTAAAAGGTGATGCCTTATTTTGGGCCCCACATTAGATTTGTAGCTTGTCAAAATTTCAGGACCACTGGCTGTAGAGGCTGTACCTTGTTCTCTCTTCCAAATAGCAGAATAGGTCATTCGGAGACAATCAAAGGAGAATTGGTCCCAAACATGTTTAGAGGAGATGCTAAAACACAGCTGCCATGGATGGCAAGAATTACATTATCGCTGTTGGGAGGATTCTAGACTGGTGTTTCTCAAAAAACTGAGCTAAGCAGTGTTGCACTTAACATTTCGCAGGGCGTGGATCAAGGTACTCAGTAATGCATGGCGTGAAGGTAGGTGCCACAAATTAGGTTATTTATAAGCAGAAAATGCTATGTTTTGGGTGTATTTAGTCTCCAAAACGCTAACTCTGCAGCAGTAATGATCAGTCTGCTCTGGAAGAAAGTATCGTACAGTGGGGATTACGTTGACACCAGACTTCCACATACACGGATAGCTGCCTTGTGTTTCCACATGGTAAAGGCACAAAATTCTGAAACCTTATCTTGAGACCTAGGAGTGGCCTCACATCTTGTATTTTCCAGGTTCATTGCACTAAAGCTGGAGCTGTTTTTAACTGTCTTGCTGTTGGTACCTCTGTCTCAAGCTCTGCCACCAGTCCTGCTGCAAGTAGCCCTGCTCTAGAGCCAGGCGCCATCAGAAATGTTCCCTCTCCAACACCTGGACTTGCTCTGGGCAACACAGAGGGTAGTGTACTGGTAGTCACCCCATGCCTTAGTCATACCAGTGTTCTCAGGCATCGGACAGAAACACAGGCAGCCCAGCAGCATGTTGTAGAGATCAAAACCAGCATAGACTACCTAGAGTAGTACAAGACTCAGCTCTTTGCACTCTACAATAGGAAATACAGCCAACAGCAGGCAATGGGACTAGCATTGCAAAGAGCAATGCAGAAGTCATCATCCATGCCTGAAACCACTCTCGAAGGTGGCAACCCTCATAACTGCACGTGCATGCTCTGCAGAGTGGGGTGGGATGGCATGGGTGTGCTGCAAGAGCATCAGTCCTCTGGGCTTTGTTCACATGATGTGAAATTCATCCATGAACACTGGTGAAGAGACCGTGGGCTGCATGATGTCACGTGCACTCATTATGCAAGAGAGAAAAAGAGATTTAGTGTGTTTAAGTGTCCAGGGTTTATAATTTTATGTGCATTTTGGGGTACATGCAGTGGTCTTTGGATGATCAGTCTGTCTCCTTCTGCATGAGGCTCAGGAGTATCCAGATAGACCTCAAAGCTTTATACGTACTCAACAGGAGCTGCTGCCTTGTCAATCCCTTCCTAAAAAAATTCTTTTCCAGCTGCTGGGGCTGTCCATTGCCACGCTGAGCACAGTCACCCACTACGGGCTACATTTCACCCTCATGAGTGACATCTCCATGGAAAGCAATTCATACAGGGTCATCCACCATGCAGGTACGTCACAGTCGCATCCCAATGAGACCTTTGGTGAACCCAGGACCTGCAAAACCCCAGAGCTGTCAAAGGAGATGCAGAGGCATTGCAGAAGGAGGCAGGGCCTGGCTTTTGGAGGATGCACTAGGGTCAACACTGTCCCACGGATGCTTTTTTCTGTACCAGGCCTGCACACCTGGCACTGAAAGGTGCTGTGGGACCACAGGATGCTCAGGTGCTGCTGTGTTCACTCCTGTCCCTCTATTCACCATCTCCTCATCCTTTCCCTGTGCTGCAGTGAAAGCTCAAGGGGAGCTCAGCCACAGACAGACCCAAGGCTGCAGTGGAAGGGCTCTGGGAGCATGGGGAGAGGAACTGTTACAGGAGTTGAAGCGGAGCATAGATAATTGAGGCTGGGAGGAGAAATGCATGGAAACACCCATTTTTGGAGGAAATGTGGGAGATTTTCCCTACACAAGGGAGAAATATAAACTGAGTCTCAGGTACGAGGCTAAAGCAAAGGAGATGAGAACAGCCCAGATACTAAAAGACTCTGCTCACCTCTGCTGCACTTGCCTCTGTTGCTTCTCCTGAGCTAGACTCTGGGCGTAAACATGCTCACATCCTCTCTAGATCCAGGTTCTCAATTTCAGTTTAACTGGGCAGGTATAAAAACTATGTTAGTCCAAAGTTAAGGTACAGCCCCTCTCCCTTTCCTGCACACACCAGGGCTTCTATAGATGGCAGGGCTCTCCCTTCCCAGCCACCCCCTCCAGCACTGCATTCACTTGCTTTGCTTGCAAGCCTTAACACTTTGCACGGTCAGCCCTGAGCAAGGGCTGCAAAGGCCTTTGCACCACTGTGGTCCCTGCGCCCTGCCCTGGCTGTGACCCTGCCTTAGCCAGGAGGAAACCGGAGGGTGAGTGTTGCCCCCGATTAGCTGCTCACAAAGCCCTAATAGTGGCTGTGGGACAGCTGCTGCGCACCAGCACCCCCTGTTTGGGGGGATCGTTATCAGAGTGCTGAAACAATTGACAGCCTGCGGTCCCTTGGATGGACCAACTCCCTTCTAGGGTGCTTCACTTTGCTGGAGCTGTAGGAGCCACTCAGAGGCTCACAGCCCTGCCGATCAAGCAAAGCATACACAGATGGGGGGTATGGAATATATTACAAAACACTTGTGGTTCTCAACCTGATCCTCTTGGACCAGCTCCCCAAAACACATTTTTTGGCACGTCTCTGGGGGAAAGCATCAGACCAGCCTCTGTTAGCCCTAAAGTCTTAGTGTCTGACCGAAGCTCTCACGTCCAAATTCCTTCCAGCTTTCTACTTTGGGATCTGCCTCAGCATGACCCTGATCCTCGCAGCCCTGCTGAGCTCTGCTGCCACGGTGCGGGAATCGCAGTGCCTCACCGCCATGGTGTGTATGGAGGGACTGGCTGGGAGGGGCTTTTTGTAACCTTGGGCTGATACCTTAAAAAGTGGTGCTGGGGGCTGTTTTGCATTGTGCCCAGGAGCATGCACGCCTCAGGAAGGACATCTTGTTGCTCCACGCTGTGCTGCAAGGGGACATGTTTGTAGAAGGGATGACCTTGCATGGCTCTTCCAGCTGAGGGTTGCATCCTTCTGTGCTTTGTTTCTTTTGCCAAGGTGCTGTGTATGCAGCTTTCAGAGCAGGGTCAAAGGGAGGTGCTTATCTGCCAAAGCAGTTGCAGTGATGATGATTCCCAGTGTAGTATTTTTTCTCACCAAGTGAACACATGGTTTGTGTGGGGTAACCATAACAGTGCAATTTTGAGACCCACGTTGTTCCTCTGACTTGTGACAGCAAACTTAGCCCCCCTCCTTTTCCCTTCACTGCAAACATCCACCACAGTGGGGGTGTGAGGCATACAAAGCACGACAGTAGACAGAGGGCTTTGGGCTGGACCCTCAGTTTCAGACTCCAAGGAGAAGGTGGAGTGGTACCACTAGAGCCGAAATGCAACCTTTCATCTCTCCATCATCCACAGCGAAGTGCCAGTTCGGACCTGGACCACGCCAGCATTAGTGAACTGGACTGTGAGCCTAGGTCCATTTAGAAGCACAGCCTGCATACAAGGCCTAGTTTGAACAGAGCAGCTTCCAGCCTCGGGGCTGGAGGGATGAGAGGAAAAGTGCTACGCCCTGCCTGTTTGCCCATGTTGTGTGAAGGGCAGGAGTTAACAGGTAGGTTGCTGTGCACGAAGCCATGCTTAATATAAAATAATCATGTTGCTGTCATACATAAACTAGCTTTCCAGAGATTTATCTAATCTATGTAATTGGAGAGGATGACGGCGATGGTGGAAATGAGGCATGGACACCTTTAAAACTTAGTGCAAAGCTGCTACTGAAGTTAATGTTTTCACCTTCTCAATATGCAGTCCTCCTCTCTCTGTCTGAGATGCTCAAAGGGGCCTGAGGGACACAGTCCCATGAATACTGCTAGCGGAGTATGGATAATTCCCCTCTCTTTTTTGAAGTATACTCATGTCTGCCTGCAGTTACCGCAGGCAGATGGGTACATACAGGCTAGGGGAGATTTTTGGGGCTGCCTGAAAATAGAGTCGAACTTCTATGTAATGTTTATTCGGTTGCTTTACTCCATGTGCAGTATGGTTTGGGACATGCCACTAGGTAAAGGAGATTGTTAAAACTACAGCTGTTTCCTGAAGGAACAGTTGAAGAAAAACATACCCAGTGAACTCCAGTGTTGTTGCCTCTGCTCCAAGGGCCACCTGATGCTGCTCTCCTTTCCCCGTGCTATGGGAATGAGGACAACCAGGTCCTTTCCTCCAGCCCCTGTGGACTCCCCCAGCCCGGCCGGTTTGGTGCAACACAGCCAAGCTCCGGCCACCAGAGAATCCCCTGTCTGGCAGAAACCCCAATCTAGATATTTACTGTTCTCTGTGGCTCCTGGGGCATCCTGATGACCTTGCTTTAGCATTCATAGTTAGGGTCCTCTGGGGGAGGTGGCCGTCTTCATTTTAGATCTCTGGCGATACCCCTGCAGCGAGGACACGGCACCATTCCGTGTGGGAAAAGGAGAAAGGGTGAAGGTGCAGGGACGGGTGGAAGGGCAGGAGCTTCCCCCGCGGCCGCTGGAGGGGGCCAAGGGCCCGCCGAGCCGCGGCTGCTCCGCATGTCCCCAGCCCTTCAGAAACTGAAGTTACCGGGGGCCCTTGGGAAATACCGAAAAGCTGCTCACCAGCCACCTTATTCTCTGCTCCTCCTCGTTCGAGCAGCTCATCAGCATCTTAAATCGCACAGGGGAGCTTTGCTTATTCCCATCAATTCCCCCCTCCTGCCCCCCCGTTCTAACTGTTAGTACCTTCCAGCAAGGGCCAGCCCGCTGCTTGCTGCCCCCCCAGTCCCTGCATGGAGGTTCCTGTTCCATCGACCCCCTCCAGCAGGAGGAGCAGGCAGGCAGAGCCAGCCCCTGCCGGCTGCGGTGGGAGGAGATCGCAGGCGCAAGTGGGGTTCAGCCCTCGGGGCTCCGAGTTTGTGGGTATCCCTTTCTGTCCTGCTGATCCCCTCAGGGATGTAGCTGGCAGAAGTGTTCAGCTCCCTGCTTGTAGCTTTATTTTTTGCTTGTTAGTAGAGAGGATTTTTCTCCTTCCCCTGCTACTGATTTTAAAGGAGTTTTCCTCCCCTGCAAAGCATGTGTCTTGTTTAGAAGACCATTTAATTCACTCTTTAATCAAAGAGGGGAAACACCAGAGTATTGGTGCCTGACATCTGTGGCTGTATAGGAAGCCAAGCTGCGCTCAGGTGACTTCTGCATCAATGTGGCTAATCCACCACAAAGCCACTTGGTAAACCAGCTACCCTGGGGAAATTCTAGCCAGGATGCAGATGGGCTTAAAGGAGCATTATCTTGGTCATTGATCTGTTGGGTGGATCCCATCTCCTTCTTGTGCCTCAGTTTCCCTACTGGTTTCTTTTTTTTTCTATTTAAATTATAATTGCCCACTCTGCCTGGCTATCTGGGGCGTTGCGTGTATACAGAGGAGGGACCTCAGTCTCTGCAGATCTTACTGATGATAATGGGCACACAGTGGTTAGAAACCAGAACAGGTTAAATTGGTTAAAGTACACACATCTCAGTAGTTTGTCCTGTAGCTGAATTAGCAGCATCATCCACCCAGATCTGACAGATGCCACTGTGCATCCACTGATGCCTGCAAGGAAGCTGGTTCTAGAGAGTAGCTAAGAACTTAAGGATAAAAAAATATGTTCTAAAATCCTGGAGTATTATCCCCACAGCTCTTCTTAAATAGGGACAGTACAGACAGGTTTATTGACTCTTCTCCAGCTACAGTTCTGGCCAACCCCGCTTTTTGGTGATCCATGGTCCATCATGCAGTCAGTCGTGAACATAAACATCCTGCAGCTCTCATGGCCTCTGAAGGCCATGTTGCTATTGAAAGGGAGCAGAAGGAAGGAAAACTGCAGTTTTGCTAGTTCTGCTTGTACAAAGGAAAGACTCTATCTCCGGTGGGGTTCAAGGCACTGTGTGCTGGTATCTGGTCAGACAGAGAAAGGAAAGAAAAAAAAAGCAGGGAGCAACATCCCAACCAGAATATCCTAGCTGAAATGCTTATACCTGAACTTTCCAGTCTAAAAGCACTTGTCTAGAGCAAAATTTGTGTTCAGAATGGAGGAGCTGTTCCAAACACCAGTTCCAAACAATTTCTGTGGTAAAAAATCCTTAGTGAATGCCTGCTATAACCCAGCTTTTCACCGAGAGTGATGTGCCAGTAGGGCCAACCCACAGCACAAGCTGTTTGCTTTGCTGTTCCCAGGTGTATCACTGTATGCAAGTGTGTAGAGGGTCCTTAATAGTACTGCAATACACTTCAGCATCTTGCTTTCTCAGTTAATCTGCCTCCTGTGCTCTCCCTCGTGGTGCAGCACTCCCGAGCAAGGCATCCATGTACCGGTGCTCCATGGGGAGCAGGCGTGGGCAGAGCTGATGTGCTCAGCTGGAGATGAGGACGGATTCCTCCTTTGGACTGTGATCGCTGCCTTGTGTTTGCTATGTGGAAAGAAAAAGATGTTGTGTACTTTTAAATGAACTGGGTCAGGGATTGGGGGATGCAACCTGATGGATGCAATCTGAAATTAGCTCCCCCCTTCCATGTCCCTGGGCTGTGAAGTCTGGCAGGGAGCTGGCCCTTGCAGTGGCCACAGTGGCACCAAAAGCAGCTAGAGTTGAGTAGGGCACAAGTCAGCTCCTTCCTTGGGAACGCAGAAGTTTGGCAGAGCTGCTGAACCCAGTCTGAGCCAAAGGATCCCTCCCTCGACTCATGTGGACCCCCTTAAACGAAGGGGAAGTGTTAGAAAGGTGAATTAAAAGATATACCCACCAGCAGACAAGATGCTGTTTCTGTGTATTCTGCCAAGTCTCTCAAAGATAAATTGTTCCTTGCAGCAAGGATGGAAACAAGGTCATTCATAAAAGAGTAATTGATGTCTGGCCGGTGACAGCCCTCCACGGGGCTGGTGTGGCTGCCTCCTGCAAAGGAAGCTTGCAGCAGCCTGTGGCTGGCTCCAAGGAGCTCCAAGGGTCTGAGAGATGATGAACCAGACTCGACCCTTCCACATTTTGTATGCAAACTACATGTAGCCTTTTTCTTTTTTCCTCCAAATGCCTTCTAATGTAATTAGAAAGTTGCTTTTCCAAAAGCCTGTTGGCTGGGAAGGAAAAAAGCAGCCTATAATTCATTTATAAGATGTTCTCAGATCCATGTAATTGGTCCACACCAGCTGGATAGAGCAAGAGCTTCCCAAGGGGCTGCGTCTCAATGTTCCCAGAGAACCTCAACAGAAATAAAGGGAGAGCTGATGCTGGAGGTGAAGGACTGAGGTGTGGGGTGGAGCTGAGGAAGGGAAGATGAGAAGGAGGATTTTAATTTGCTGGGGTTTCTGACCCCAGAGAGATGTCAAAAGTGCTGGAGCTGGGAGGGGAAGAAAAGGAGAGCGTGGGAGGAGGAATCTGGGTGATGCTGCTGGCACGCTGTTATTCCCACTCTCCAGGTTCATGGTGGGTCCTCTCAATTAAACCCTTACTGGGACGATATGTGGAAGAGCTTTCACATTGCTATCAGTGCTGATTTTTCATCTGCTGTTATTTTCTCGTTTCTTCTTGTCTTTGATTTTGGTGAAAACACTGACCTCGTTGTGCTATTTGTTTGGGGGAGAAGTTGTTGGAGGAGGTGCAAAATGCAGGATCTGGTCCTAGTGAGGAGCAACCTGAAATGCCCATGTAACCTCACCTCCTCCCCCCTCCAAGTTGCGCTGTACCTGCAGGAGTTGAACCATCTACCCCAGCCAGGCCTGGGTTTGGCCATGCAGTGCTTTGGTCTGTGGCATCTCACCCTGTGTGTCTTCCCCATCTTCGCTACTTGTATCCCCCTGTCACGTCAGTGTTTGATCAGACTTTCCTTTTCTTTAGGGTCCCATTTCTCCCATTATCCCATTTCAGCTCCTGGCAAGGCAGCGAGTGATCTCACCACCTATATATGGCCAGGCAGCTGCCAAAAAAATAAAAGGAGAGACTGGACATACATAATTTAAGGTTTTCCGTAAGAGCCGTACCAGGGTTTTCCCCAGCGTCTGATGCAGAGCCTGAAACAAGGCAGTGCCACAAGACTGGGCAAATGCCAACAGCAGTCTTGTTCCTGGAGCAAAGCCCCCAGGCAGGACATTGCCCTGCTGCCAGCAGAGAAACACAGCAGGCAGCAGATGGACAAGAACCAGCAAAAGGCAGTTTATTGGCATGTTCTCGTTCTTTTCCAGGATTTGAAGTAACACATTTTCCTTTCTCACTGCATATGGAGGAGGGCTTGGCTTTTTTGAAAAGACATATTTTTTAAGCGAAATTTTTCTGGTGAAGCAGAATTGGTAGCAGCAATGTAGAGGTTGACCAGAGGGCTACCTGATTGTTGATTGACAGGGCAGCCCTCCTGGTCATCACACTCAGGTGCTAATTGTTTGATGATAATAAAGCTAAATTGCCTAACAAGAGGGTGGACCATAAAAGGCAGGGCTCGAGGCACTGGGGTACCTTCAGTGCCTGAGCACTGGGGGAAGGAGCAGGATGTGCTCTGCAAGTTGGAAGTTGAGCTACTACTCAACCTATGATACCAGCAAGAACATCGAGTGCTGGGAAGGGAGGCTGGCTCTGTGCACCCAGTGCTCTGGGGCAGCTTGCTACCAGCTTGGGATTACATTGCCCAGCTTCGCCTGGATCCCGGACACATCGCCTTGCCTGGATCCCCAACACAGCAATGCTCTTCTTCCTTTCCTTAGGATTGAATTTGGTAAACTTTCATGAAAGATTTATTTTTTTCAAGTGATTTCAGCTATGTCATACTATTAAAACACTCATAGAAAAGAAATAGAAACCAAAATAAGCTGCCATCAGTTGGGTAATTTTCCCCTGCTACATAACTTGGTGCTGGAAGAGAGACAGACTTATGGAAAAACTTGCAAGGGCAATAATTTTTGACTGGTGCTTATTCATCACCTTCTGCCATCCCAAGACTAATCTGTGAGTTCATATTTGATGAGCCCATTTGGCCTTCAAATGCTTTACAGGCACATTTTTTCTTCCTTTTCAGTTTTGTTTTTTGTTTTTTTTTCTGAACAAGATCCTTTAGTCCAGCTGTCACAACAGGCAAGTGCTGTTTACATCAGCTTGGGTTTTTTTATCAGATTTGTTCAAGTAAAGAGACAATGCATCTAACTTCCAGCTCTGCAAGCCTAGGGAAGAAGGCAAAAGTCAAGCCATCTCCTGCATCGTTGCCGTTATTGTTTAGACACTTCAGGGTCAGTTGCTGGCCTTGATTATGTTTCTGTCATCCTTTTGTCTAACTGGGATGGTGCTGATTTAAAGAAGGCAGCTTGGCTGTGCAGCTGCCACCTTGCTAACAGAGTCAGGTCCAGCTTCTTTTCCAGAGCATGTTGCTTTCCACCCCCTTTACTTGCTTCTTTATGGATTATTACTGTGGGTTTTCCTCTCTTTGAAACTGATAGCTGAGTTTTAAATGAGAGGGCCTGAATCTGTGAGTAAGGAGATGCTATTCCAGGGCACAGTCCTGCTGCAGAAATGGAGCACACTGTAAATGTGTTTTTCTCTCCTTTTTTATTTTTTTTCCCAAGAGGAATTTGGACAGAATGGGTTAACTCTTCCACAGGAAGCTGAGTGCTTTTTTGGTCAACCCTTTCAAATGGCCACAGTGTAATTAGAGGGCTCCTGACAGAGAATCACATTATTATGCATCTAATTTCTTTTAGGTAACCAGCATTATGAGGGATACTAAAAGAAGGTGACGTTTAGCTCTGACTTTAACTAAACTTGCCCAAACGAGCATATTAAATACACCCCCATGGTGTTTTCAAATGAATGTTTTTCTCCTCATGTTGTAACTGATGGTATTTTTCCTCTCCATCCTCAGGGATTTTTCTGTTTTGCTCTGGCCTTCTGTGGATTGATCCCAGCTGCCTGCTGGAGGTACACACACAGCATGGAGGTAAGCTTCGGCTGCTAGGAAATACCACTAGCATCTTGTCAGATGGAGAATTCTGTAGCAATGATTTCTCCCATAAAAGGGACATCTGGTGGTAATTAAGCCATCCATGCCAAGGTCTATCAGATGCATGCTCTGTCACATCCGTCCTTTGCAAGAATGGAGCTGCCTTCATCAGCTGCATCTCCAATGGGCTTGTCTGAAGGGAGAAGCCACAGAAACCCTCATGCAGGGACAAATGCTTTGTCCTGAAGGCAAAACAAAATGCAAGTCTCATTTTAAATAGCTTGCGGATATTTTTTTCAGGGGATCTTTTGTTCTGTTTGGTTTTAATTGAGATGCCTGACTTTTCAAAAGTAATTTCCAGCCAGCTCTAATTCCTGCTAGAGTCAATTGGGAGCCTCTATTCAAAGGCAGTGGCAAATTGTGACCATTCGGGTTGTGTCTGACAGTGGCCAGGAGAAACACCCAGGAGGTGTGTTTATTAACCACAGCAGTGGTACAGTAAAAATATTAGTGTGAAAAATGGTGGTTTGAGTCGCTGTCATGCTGCACCAGAAAGAGAAAATTGTTTGAGGTCAAATTTGCCAGAAAGTTGGGACTGGAATTGTTAACCCAGGACTTGCTGGTGGTGTGGTAGATGGCGTTGGAGTCACACGGTGCTGGGGAAATGGAGTCAAGGCATGCAGAGTTGCACATTGCATATCCAGATATCCTTATCCTGGAACTGGGATGGCCTTGGGGCTGGGGTAGCAGGCTACTGAGGAAAGCAGAAATTGAACTTAATATTTAGCAGCCTAAAGAAGTTTAGACTTTTTTTTAACCCTTTTCTAATCTGATATAATTTGCTTTTTGAATATTTATTCCTCTTCTCATTCAGAGGAATTTGTTGCTGTTTGGTCTTAATTCCCCTTCCTGCATCCTCACGCTGAAAAAACCCCACATTTTAAGAGACTAAGGTGTGCAAAAACATAATGACCTCTTTTTTTTTTTTTGAAAGCAAAACACAGTTATTTTAGGCAAGTATCCAAATTATCTAGTGGTAATTCAGATTAGCATTTGAAACTTTGACAGAGGTTTCATGCAGCGGGTCAGACCTCATCTCCATTTTGCTCCACCCCCAGCATTTGCTGCAACCTGCAATGCTCTGGCCAGCAATGAGGATATGGGTGATGTGAAAGATCATCCCAATGGATTAGGGTTGCATTGATGCTGCCAGCTCATCTCTTTAGGGTTACAGAGGTTCTGGGGGACTGAAGGTCAGTGTGTCAGGAAAAGAGCATCAGAAGGGATTTTGTTCTGTGCTGTAGGAGCGTTCCATCAAAACCCCAGAGACTTGATCCATGTTAGGATTGTGGCAATTGCACTTTCTAAGGACAAGAAATCCTGTCCCGTAATGGTTCAGTGTCCTGTGCAAAAATTTAAATCTAGTCCTCTTGGCAGCAGAAGTCTAAAGGACAAAGTCAAGGTTAAGGTGAGGAGTAAGGTCCTGCTTCTCTAGAAAGTTTGTCCAGAGCTGACCTGTGGCCAAAGTAGTTGAAAATCCTTTGAAATATGCAGATGGCCACGCTGGATCAGACCAAAGGGACCTACTCTCAGACAGGCACACCCACTGTTAGCCAAGGCAGGAGCATGAAAACCCAGAGAGTACAAAGCAATGACATTTCAGATGCCAACACCTTGTGACTCAGGTGCCTGCTGGTGGCACCTGCTGGTGCCTTTACCTTTAATGCTCTTAGTGTATTTTTCTTCCACGAATTTGTCAAGCTGCTTTGGAACTGTTAGGGTGAGTGCTGATGGTGCAGCAGCATCTTTTATCTCCACACTTACCTGGCTGAATCAGAGCTGAGAAACCCATGAAGAAAAGTCTTTCCACAGCTTCTGCATATATTTTCCCTGACTTCAGGCAAAACTATCAAAATTTGTTATTTTCCCACTGACAATTTAATATGGAAATAATTTTGTTTTCATGACCAACACTGAAGGAAGGCCTTGAGCACAGACTCCTTCTTCTGCAGAAGTTTGTAATGAGAGATTGAAACAAAAGCTGTGTTAGTAAAGGAGAAATGGCACCAGAAAGTGTGTCTGGTTGGCCTTGTGAAATAGTGTTAATCAAATAGACCATTTAGTTATACTTTTTAATCCACAAACATGGAGTAGGGTATAAAAAGGATGCAAGAAATTGTTGTATATTGGGTTAATACAAGGATGTGCCATTCAGAAAAATATTTCGCTGAAAATATTTGAAGGAGAATGACTTTCTCTGTATCTCTCTTAATCACTATATCTGTTTTTACTTCAAATTATTTTCCTGTTCTTTTGTTTTGAGTGCCCTGCCCATAGATGCGCCCATGTGTTATGATTAGCTTTAGTAGTTGGTTGAGTTTCTTCAAGCAGAACAGTTTACACTAGGCAAAATGAGGGGGTTTGTAAATCGTTTACCTTCTGGGTTAAGAAAAACATCAGTGTTTCTGACAGCTGAAAAAAATTAAATACCATTAAAAACTGTCTTGCAGTTTTCTGCTTTCTAAAATGCAAAGAGAAACAGGGAATATAAATGAGGAAAGACTTGATTAGGATGGTCACTCACAAAACATACAGAAATTTGGTTTCACTGGAAAGGTAACCTGGCTCACCAGTGGCAAAAATGCAGATGTGAGAGAAATGCAGATGTGAGAGAGAAATGCAGATGCAAGTGACCCTCCAGAACAGAAAGATGGGTAGTGCAGTGGCACAGAGAACCAAATGGAACAGGGGGAAGACTCTTGAAGTCTCATTGTAGAGCCATTTGTTTGTCAAACTTTCTTAAAATAAAGGGACAAATTAAAGCAGGTATCCTCCCCCAGCCTAGTGCGTGTCGGTACTATCAGAAATAGTTAACCGCAGTAATGCGGGGGTAAAATTAACTCAGGCAAATTGACAGTTGTCTGGTAAGCCTGATGGGATGTAGACAGCTGCTAAAAAGGAAAGAGAATTTGGGGGGGTAAAACTGAATGTGGATTAATATGCCCATTACATGTCTGAATCAGTGCCTGTGAGAGCACGGAAGGGCTACTGCCCCCGCGTTCATGGCTGAAACAAAAAATTGCATTTTTTCCTTGCAAAATACGTTGACATTCCAGTGAAAAACCAGACAGAAAACCAGCCTGTTCTGTTTGGAAATGCCAGCTGGGAGTTGGCATCAGTTGATCCCGTCCGCTCCCTCCCCACAGGCGAGGTGCTGAAAGCAGGCAGTGCTGGAAGCAGAGCCCTTCCCTTCCTCTGCAAGCCAGGAGATGGGAGGTTCCTCCTGCACCAAACCATGGCAGATGCTGTCAGTGATTTACTCCTAGATCAAAACAAAAGTAAAATAAAAAAAATTTCTAAATTTCCTTCATAAAACAGATCCTTCTTAGAGAAAATTATCTACAATGGAAAAGCTCAATTTTCAGTTGAAAAATTGTTTTGATGGTTATTTTCAAGAGGCTGCACACAGAAATATCCTTTGAACATAATGAAAGCAAGATGCCTTTTTTTGCCTTTGTGACTCTTTTAGAGATGTGTTTACAGTACTTCTTACAGAAAAGCTGCACAGGACAGGAGAAAAAGAGTTATTTGTAAATATGCTATATTCTCAGATATGGGAGCTGCAAACAAAATGTGAATCTTCTCATTTTCTGTTCTTTTCTGCTTTTGTGACCTTCTGTAGCTCCTGAATGAATTCCTTCAGACAGATGCCACGTGTTTTAATTTCAAGTTACCTGCATCCCAGACAGTCTTAGTGTCACCTGTGTTTATTCTTAACATATGCCAGACACACAAAAATCATTAATCTGAGGTTTGTTGTGTTTTACCCTAAAAGGTTGATCCTCTTGTTTGCCACTGTAATTATTCCTGCTCGACTGATCCATCCATCTGGCCAATGAATAGGTTTTGTGAGGTCCAGGCCTTCTCCTTACTGTCTTCTCAGGCTGCTTGGCATCCATCTGTCTGCACTAAAGCACATTTAATGAGGAACTAATAAGACACTCATTCCCAAAGTATGTTTACTTGGTCGGTTCTGCAAAGAAAATGGTGATAAAAGTGGGGAAGAACTAATAAGTCAGAGTGACATCCCAGATCCTCTCCCTGTCTTGCCAGCATGCATAATGAGCCTTTCTGTTAGGATCTACCACCAGTTTACAAAGAAACATTTTGCCTCTCAGCCAACTGCACCAAAGGTGCTGCTGTCGCTTGCAGAGGTGTGAAAACTTCTCTGGGCAGGTCAGCTGCTTGGAGGAAAATCTGAAATGAAAGTATTTGTAATCTGGAGGTTGTTGAAGGACCTTTTCTCCTGCTAGCTGTAGTCCTGAGCTATTTGTGTTTCAGTATTTTCTGCCTCCTGAGCCCCATCCTCAACTGCTGCTCCAAACACTCCTCCTTCACCTCTGTCCCATCGTGCCCTCAAGCCCATGGCTCCAGAAACACCCCACCCCAGCCTCCAAGCCCTTGTGAAACTCCAGTGAGCTTTTCTGTCCAGCTGGAATCACTTGAGAGTGTTGATGCCATTCCATGCCTGACCTGCAGACAAGGGTCTCACAAGGGTGAGGAGCATGTCTGTTAGTCATTCCCAGAGCAGTCCAATGTAGCTGGGACCAGGCATGTGGAGGAGATACTTATGCCACATCTGGTACAGCTGGTGGGGAGGCTGCTGCTTCCTCCCCCTTCTCCCCATCTTTCCTTCTCTCCTTGTCCTTTAACTGCTGCTTTAAAAACCTGCTGGAGGAAAGGGTAGCCTTGTAGCTACAGTATAAAAGACTTTTGTTACCCTTGCTAGCCAACACAAAAATAGGTTTGGGGTTTTGTTCTGAGTCCCACTGGGAAAAGGGCCAGAGAATTTTCAATGTTATATCATTTTCTGCTGTTCCCCTTCACTACTGCAGCTGAGAAGACCCTTCCAGCAGCCCTGCGATGCTGGTCCTGTAAGCTGATAAGGATGGCAGGGTGAGTCAGCAAAAATAAAATTGCTGCAAGCCGAAAGGAGTTTTGCAACAGAACAAGCTTTTAATTACAGAGATTTGTTTGCAGGTAAACGTTAGCCTAAAACCAATCAAGTTATGATTTCCCAGCTTAGGGAAAATTTGAAACTAAGCCCCGGTTCAAAAAGTTGCCCACGCTTCTGGCATAAAGGCCCTATTTCCCACATCCTTCGGATGAAGAGGTCACTTGGATCTGCACCGGCTGCAATGTTATGGTAACCTCTTAATTTTCAAATGGTCTCTCAAGCTGCTGGGTGGTTTCAAAAGGAGTTTTCACCAGTGGCTTTTGGCTCCACATGCACAAAAAAGCATTAGCTTTTGTGCTGCACTGCATGTACTCGGAGAATAAGCATGAGGATTTAGCTTTTCATGGGATAAGAACACAAACCACCCATACACACTCTGGTTCTTCTGCAGTCCTGATTGAAACATTCTTCAGAGGAACCTCTTTGCTCTCCCTTCCTCGTGCTGGGAAGGAGAAATAGAGTCTTTCATGCTTTGTTGGTGAGCAAGGTGGTATCTTTTGAGATGGTGATTTTCGGACAGGGCTTGGGGCACAAAACTGGGCTTAACAATTGCAGCTGTTAAATAAGGAGCATTGCTACACCTGGGGCCCATTCCTGAAAAAAAAGAGCAGCTTCCCTGCATATGGGATCAGTACTGGTCTTCTCCTGTCTGCAGTTTTTCTTCCTAACCAGCACCTTTGCAATGCTAGATATAGCATTGCCTGGGTCCCCAGACGGCGAATCCTGTCTTTGCGTGCTCAAAACCACCATGTGTATGCAAGCAGTGACCCAGAGCTTCCCAGGTAATTTCTTAAGCTGGATTGTAGAGGTCCTTCCAAGTCTGTGGCTTTTCCAGGGTGTGTTTGTTTCTGTTGCTCCCACTAGCAGTGTAAGCTAGGGAAAACTCTTACAGGGTCCAGTCCCATCTCATCTGAAGGCAATGCTAAAGGCAGGCTTAAATCCTAGAGATTTTCATGGGACTGAAACATAAACTGAAGCCATATTCAGGTGCTTTCTGAAACCAGACCCAAAGGATACAGGTAGTTCCCTTTTGTCTCCTGATTCAGTGGGGCTGAGTCAGGATTGTAGTCCCGCACGGGTGTCTTTCAAGAGCATTTTCAAAAAGCAGTGATTTGACTGCCTAAACACTGTGAATAATCTGATGTCCCCCTTGCTCTTGCTGTTATTCTGCCAGGCACAATCACTTTAAAGTAAGCACTAACCCAGTCTCTGAAGTCTACGCAGAAAAAAAATGGGGGGAAACCCCTTCCCCTTCCTTAGTGTTTGTAAATATTGTCTTTTTCCTAGCGTTGTCATCACACAATAATGGCCCGCTCCCCCCAGTGAGGTTCTGCTGTCTGATGTGCTACACAGGCATTCACACTCACGGGTTTTATAATTTATCACTGCCCTGATGCTGAACCCAGGCAGCCCTGTTTCAGCCGCTTTCCTTGGCAGGGTGTTAGCTGGAGCTCCCATCTCCAGCAGCATCAGCTGTGGTACCTGAGGCCACTGGGATGGTTGCTGTCACTTCCTGTAGCTGTAGGATGCTCACCGCAGCTGGGCAGCCACCAGCAGCTCCAAGGTGACCATGCTGCCCTGGGGCTAGCTCTACTGCTTATACAAGTTGTCTTAGGCTAAAACTGTTTTCAGTGTTTTTCAGTGCTTTCTGTTGGGAAGCAGTCTTGCCTGGCTGTGGTTTTAAGTACTATGGGTGGGAGAGGGAAGATGTCTGAGATAATTTGACCACAATGTTAGGAGGCTCATAAATTGCTGAGTACTTAAAGTTTGTTTAAAAAAACAACCAAACAAAAAGCCAGTCAACAGGTCAATGTCCAAGTGACAAGTGGTGTTCCTCAGGGGTCAGTATTGGGACCAGCGCTGTTTAACATCTTTGTTGGCAACACGGACGGTGGGATCAGGTGCACCCTCAGCAAGTTTGCCGACAACACCAAGCTGTGTGGTGCAGTAGATACACTGGAGGGAAGAGATGCCATCCAGAGGGACCTTGACAGGATTTAGGGAAAAAACTTGTTTGGTGCTGATTAACTGCTTGCCTGGGTTTTCTGTGCTTCACAGTAAAGCATCTGGTGCTCTGCCACAGTCACCAACCGATGCTCCTGACTGCATCTGAGTAGGGCAGAAGTGGCCTCAGGGGTTTATGGCTTGGTTGAGCATGAAGCTGGGATGTCCCATGCCCGCTGGCTGAGTGGGTTGTAGAGCATCCATACAGCTAGACTTTTGCTGTTGTTTTGGGTGGGGAGATGGGAAATGAGGAGAAAGTGAGCAGTGTAACAGCTCAGTACTTTCTTCTGTTTTAAATATTTTGTGCAAGGACGTGATAGAAATGCTGGGATCAGAGAGTTTTTTGACTGGGATCAGAGTTTTTTGAGACTTCACTTTTCCTGACTTTTTTGTTTCATTAAGGTTTTTGTTCCTTCTGCATATTCGTTCAGTGATGGACCAAAAGATGGTCAGGGGTTGCCTGGTCCTCTTCCAATGCCAGGAAGCAGGGTGAAGTGCATGAGCTCTTTAAAAACAGAAATTTTACATGTGTGTCTATATATGTATATAATACATATATTTATTTATACTGGAAAGAAAAGGTGAAAACTGTTCAGCTAAAAGCCTCATCTGGCTCTAGCTCTTCTCCTTTCAGCTGTCCCCAGTGACCACCAGCAGTCAGAGTGGGAGCATCACCTTCTGGTCTTTTGTAATTTTCCCTGGGGGACCTCAAAGGCCACTTGGGTTTGCAGCACTGGCCAAATTTCTGCAGCTGGGATTGATTGGCTTCAGGAAGGCTGGAGAGGAGGGGAGCTGACATGATATTAAGGAAATCTAAAGCTGCAGCAGTTGTACTGACTCTGTTAGACACAGCAATGAAGGCCTGGTTGAGCATGGGGCTGGGGGGAGCCTCTCTTGCCATGTGCTTGATCCACACGCTGGAAGTTGCTCTGCAACCTGGCTGAAGCATCCAGAGCAGTCTTCCCTCCTCAGTTTCACTGCAGTTGTGCTGTTGCTTTAGCCAAACCCAAGCAGTTGCACCTGCCAAACTCCCCTGCCTCCTTTCTGTCACGCTGTGAGCACATGCATTTTTGCACGTTAGGGAGGAAGACAGTGAAATGCAGAAGTGTCTTACTGCAGCAAGGAAGGACTTCAAGTGAGTCAACCACTTTATTTCAGTTTCACATCTTAACTGACTAACTTGCAGTTTATAGCTCAGTGAGGGAGTATGCAGCAGCTGCTGCTGAAGGGATACTTGAGTGAGTACATCCCTCTTGGTGACACTGCAAGAACATGAAGTGCTGAGGTTGCTGTTTCTTCTGAGGCTATGGCACATCTGCTTGGTTTGGTACCTTGGAGGCATGAAGAGCCACAGGAGAGTAGGATCCTTCTTCTGCTTGCCCCATGCTCACCTTCCTCCTCTGGCATGTCAAGAGTGTTCCTGTTAAGCAGAAAGGAGAGGTCAGCTTGTTTTTGAGACAATCCTGACATCTCCTTTCACTCTGTTCTCCTTGAGCTCCAGCTCCAGAGAGATTTTTGGCCAACACTGTGGCAAAGATGGCTCACTGAGTAGGTCTCAGACTGTTCTTCTTGGTATGAGTCTACATCAGTTTTTCAACATACCTCAAAGCAACCAGCTCAGGTTGCCCAGGCATGGGCATTCACTGGCAGTGGGAGGGGGGATTCATTGACACCTCCAGCTTACAAAGGAATCAGGAACCGGAGGCTGACCTCCTCATCTTACCTTTCTCTTCCAAATCCAGTTATGTCACAAAATTATCCTTGATAAATAACGCAAGTCAAAAATGTAAATTTTCCTCCTGAAGGAGGAAAGACTGAAATTTGCTTTGGTTTCTAATAGCCAAGGGCAAGAACACTAATGACTTAGAGT
This sequence comes from Aegotheles bennettii, assembly GCA_013398125.1. Classification (NCBI taxonomy): domain Eukaryota; kingdom Metazoa; phylum Chordata; class Aves; order Caprimulgiformes; family Aegothelidae; genus Aegotheles; species Aegotheles bennettii. The sequence continues at coordinate 149,756 of VZRW01003488.1, read as the reverse complement.
AAAAGCCTTTCTGCAGTCACAAAATTCTGCTTCTTGGGGAATAAGGGATTTAGAGGATGATAATCTCAAAATTCCTTCTTTCTTTTACTTTAAGTGAAAAATGCTACTCTATTGAGTCATCTGGAGTCAGCTGCATCAATCTTAGTGCTGATTTTCCATTTGTTGCATCCAACAACACATTGATATCATCCCTAAATGAATGTTTCATTAAGGAATGCAGACAGAAATGGGAGACAGCAATTACTTGACTAATTTAGAGCTGGAACATTTCACCCAGCATGTTCCAGGAAAAGAACGACTGTAACGTGTGACCTCCATATCACTTGATCTGGAGATTTTTCTTACACCAAAGCCCAGCTGATGCTTTATCTTCAGGGCTTGGTGTTTTTAACCGACAAGCATCTCCTTCCAAGGGAGAACTTTGTCCAGAAGCACTCCTCCAGCACTGGGTCATAGCACGTCACTAGGAACAGGAAAATCCACTTGACCGTAGTGATACTAATGTATGAGGGGAGTGTAAGACCTTTTGAAAAGAAGCCCAGACAGACTTTCTCTTCTCCAGCTGTACTGGTCCATTACATCCTAACTACTGTCTGAGTAAAGAGATGGGGCACAGCTGTGGTTTTCTTAAAGCATAGCCACTCATATCAGCATAACCACTCAAACTCAAAGGCATCCTGTTGCGTAACCATGAGAGAAAGCACCCTGATTATTTTTAATTTTTTTTTCCTTCCAACACTTGGTGTAAGAAACGGAAAAAGAAAATTATTTAGAGTCAGTGGGCTGAAAGTTGCCTGTCAGTGGAGTGTCTGGTGGGAATTTGTTGAGGCTTGGACAAAGCAGTGTGGCAGTCTGGCTCTTCCTTGTGTTATGTCCCAGATCAAAGGAAAATAGAGGGATGAACTTGCATCTGCTGGATAAAATAATGTTGCAAATAAGGATAGGTCATGAAACCACCTGGTGACTTTGTCTTGTGCTTTCGGGTTTTATTTTTTACATCATTAGGCATGCATGAGTTAGCATGCCATTTTGGGCTGGACAGATGCTGCCATGCATGATGGGTGCTTCAGAGCTCAGCTGCAGCTCTGAGTATAAACATAACCCCGTTCCAGGCAAAAAAGTTGCTAAGATGATAGTTTGTTAGTGCAAGCTTTTTCTCTCGTATGTCTCCTTGTTAAACCAGGCTTCTCATATGCTCTGTGACATGATCTCCTGCACAGAAGGAAACAGCCAGTGATAAATACTGACATTTAGTACTTTATATGTACCACTGAAATCTTTATATGAGAAAGCTCTCTGCAGTAATCTTTGAAAACAGACCACCACGTTGTATGAAGACAGCAATTTTCGCCTCCAAAATCAAATGATCCTAGAAAAAATCAGAAAGATGGTGTGGAGGAACTACAGTCAAATCGCTCTTTAAAAAATGGTTTAGTAGTTTGGTATTCCCTTACCAGGACCTGAATAGCGTATTCAAATAATAGCTGGATATAAATACTGGATAGAATTGCTAGATAGAAATGCTGAAAATTACTAATCAGCAAATTGTACTCTCAGACTTGCCCAGACACACATCCTAAAAGGAAATTATTGCTATAAAACATTTTACACTTAGTCCTTTGTGCTTTCAGTTCTTGGAGGCTGCTTGACAAAGAAAAAAAAAAAGTAAATATCTGAGAAGCCAGCTCAGAAACAAGCTCAGAAACAGGGTGCAACTCAAGTCTTTGGTAGTCATTATGTACCTGGAGATTGCCCTCCTCACCACCACCATCACTGTAGTTGAGCTGGCTGTGAAATGGTGACTGTTTGTGGTTTTACCCTTATTGTTTCCAACAACTGGTATAATTTTCTGCCATAGCTTTGTTAGTCCTTCAGTTCTCTCCTAGCCACCTTTTTCCCTTCAAACAGCCTTACTGTCAATGTTTAATGTCATTGCATGGTACCTCAAATAACAAGGAAGGCGCAAGCATGCACCACTGCATCAGGCAGGACCTCTCCTGGTCAAATCGATCCTATCATGGTTTCGTGCAGCTGACAGGAGCTTGCCAGTCTGGCAGGATACAGGGAGCAGCCAGCAGCTGCCAACATCTGGGCAGCTCACCTTCCCTCCTCCCAGGTTGTTCAGTGCAGCACAACCACCTGAGAAGCTGCTGAGAAGGCCGCAGTTGGGCCCTCAGGCTTCTTACCAGGACAAAACACTAATGAGCTTTGACTTTCCTGCATAGTGGACTGGTTCTGGTGGCACGGCAGGGGAGCCTGTGATGGTCTTTGCAAATGAAACATGGACAAAGTCTCATCTTATCTTGGTTTAAACTGAATACAGTTGTAAAGTGAGCAGCCAGATCTGGCCCAAACTCACTACCGGCAAGGCACATTTTTGGTGAGGTTTGGAGGAATGTGCCCAGGCAAGGCAGGGGGCTTAAAACTACCTGTCCCAGCACTTCCCGGCCCAGTGTTCAGTAGACCTGTAATGTTAAGCTTCTAGATTCCTTTAAATCCTTGAACCCTTGCTTGAAACTCCTTTGGTTTGGTTGTGGGGTTTTTTGTCATCAAAATTTAGGCCTTTCAGAGGGAAGCTCAGCATCCTGAGCCTAATGCTAAATAGGAAAAGGCAAAAATCACCATTATCTTACCAAAAGCCGTATGTATGTTGTCAAAACACAAAATATTCCTGCATCTTAGACTGGGGTTGGGATATTCAAAGGGTAAAAATCTCTTGTGTTAAGAAGCCAGCTGCTCTGTTCTTCCTTCCTTCCTCAGCAACACCAGGCCATAAGAGGAGGTCAAAAAATTGTTCTTCAGTGGAAATAAATGCTCTTTTTATTGAATCCATTTATCTGATTGCTGCTGCTGGAAAGCTGTTTCATGGTCCACAAGAAGTTAGAAAAGCTTGGGTGTTTCCCTTTTTATTGAGGTTTAAGGTTTGCTCAGGGCAAGGATGGTGCACATCTGCTAGAGATCTTGTCTTGCTGCTGTGCCCATGGTGCTCGCTGCACTCTGACACACTGGGGTGGCAAAATGAGCATACTCCCTCCTCACCCATGTGGGCAGCTCAGCATCGTGCACCTGACTACAGAGGATTTTTTTCTTGGCTCAGAATATCTGTGCCCTGTCTGTTATCAGACCTTTCTCATTAAAGTTGGTGGCCTCCTGCCTCACCTGCTGATTTCTCCATGATAAGTGACGGAGCATCCTGGGGGGACAGCAGCTTTGCTGCAGAGAAACCCCCAAGCTCCTCTACTTCTATGGCATGTTAGCTGTGAAAATCTTCTGATGTGAGCCTTTAAACTCTGTTTCTGGTGGCACGGGGTCAAGTTGGATACAACTAATTTTCTCAGGCTCCCTCTCTCCCCTCCCTGGTTATCCTTGGTTAGTTGCTTGCATTTTGGACAGCTAGGGGGAGAGCAATATTGCAGTGATGGCTGTAATCACCTTGAATGACACCAGTTTCACCCCGAAGCACATGGCTTTGGGGTTGTTTTTCTCCTAGAGTAATTTCCAAGCACGGCCCCTGAAGTCTGAGCTGAAAAGCCTTGCTGAGAGATGGCTCTGCTCCCAGAGTGCCATCCCTCTCCGCACAGCCACCAGCTCCTTCTCGCCAATCAATTTTCCCTCCTGAAAGCCAAGTGCTGCCTGCAGGCCCACTCAGATCAATGCTGGTGAGGAAGCAAGGGAAAATGAAAGGAAGAAATAAGGTTTTGCCTCCAGACGCTGAAGGCAATTGTCATATTTTTTCCCTTTGAAACCCAATCGGGAGTTGACTGGGATCTGTCAAGCTGTGAGTTCTCACACGTTTGGTAAATATTTAGGGACTGATTCACCATTGAATCGCTCTTATTTTTTTGGCTCTATTTGGAGGAACTCCTCCATCACTCATATAATGCCAGCCATATGAGTTGCTCTGACCTTTTTATTTCAGCATTTCACAGTCATGCATGCCTGTCCTCACAGTCACCCATCAGGACCAGGATATGGTGTCATCCCTGCCTGGCAGAGGAACTTGGAGGCACACTGGTCACAGGCATCAGGATTCTTCTCTGACCCTAAATCCAAAACTTGCCAAAAGCTCCAGCCATCAGCTGGTGAGACCCTGGTGTGATGCTAAAGGGTCCACATACAGCAGGTGGTGATACACATGCAGCATTGCAACCTCACCATACCTTGTTGCCTGGTGTGTTGTACACCAGCTCCTGCTGCTGTATGGCCGTTGTTTAATAGCACTACTTGTCTGGCTATACCTGGGAGACCTTATGGGGAGATGCAAGAGGAGCACATTTCCTTCCAGAGATGGCTGCAGTTAGTGTTTTCTATGTATAGATCTCTGCTTTCATCACAGGTGGAAGACAGCATGATGGATGTGTACGATTTTGTGTACGAGGAGGTGAGGAGGAACACCTCCAACTTCAGGAGGCATGAGCTGACTGCCATCCACGAAGCAGTAAGTTGTCTTTCAGCCTTAGCAGAAAACCTTGCCCTGGGGTATCTTCCTGATGGTTTCAGCTGGCTGGGGCTTGTGCCTGTGCTCTGTCTCATGGATGCTGCAATGCTGTTTTCCCTTGGGAACTGAGTCCTCCAGCTTGCTGTAAAATCTGCTCCTTCCTTCTTACCCTTCCTTTCCCAGGTTTAACCAACCAGATTATCAACAGGAAGAAAGGGCTACCTACCTGAGCCTTGCCCTAGTGCAAGATCTTAAAAACTTCTGCACTATAAGTTTGTCGTGGCAGCCCTTCTGCTGTGCTCCTTATCTGTGGTAGAAAATGCATATACACCTCTCTGGCGTCCCTGGTCAGGTAGAAATGGGGGTAATTCCACATTGTCCAGCAGAAGTATTTGGACTTGGTTATTTCTGTTTGCCCTTGAGCCTGTGGCTGAGGAGTGCTGGAGGCTACCTGACCTCTTGCAATGCTGGAGGCTGCTAGCAAGCTTCCCAAAACCACCACCCAGGATGCTGTTGGCGCAGGGGACTTCTCTGCGGTGGGTCACAAGATGAGCAAGGGGTGGTTGTCCAGAGCACAGGGAGGACACTTGCCCTCAAAACCACAGGAGATGAGCGAAGATGTCCCCCACGGTGAGAAATTCCCGAGTCTCCACTGAGTAAAGGAGATGCTGTCTCCTCATGCAGTAGAGCCTGTTTGGGTAGTGAGTTCATGGCAGGCAGCAGGGCACCCAGGGAAGGTCAGCTCTGGTTGCCTGTTTCCAAACACCTCCCACACAACTCCCCTTATCCTTTTGTGTTTTCTTAAATCAACATAACAAGTACTTTCTGAAGCTGATTTCATCTGTGCTTCTTAAAACACAGAAAAGGGCAAAAGTTTCTAGTTGCAACAACGGTGGTGGCCCTCAGAGCCATGACTAGGTGTGGTGGTACTTGCTCTGCAAGGTTGTAGAGCAGCACACCCAGAGGCCCCTTGTCAAGAAGGACCAGGCATAATACCCAGCTTCATCAGCTGCTTATTTTAGCCACTTTAATTAATGGAGAAACAGTCCTTCTATTCCTTTTCTTTTTAATTCTTAGAACCATAGAATCATCAAGGTTGGAAGAGACCTTCAAGATCATCCAGTCCAACCACCTACATCACCCCTAAATCACATCACCCAGCGCCACATCCAGGCGCCTGTTGAACACCTCCAGGGATGGTGACTCCACCACCTCACTGGGCAACCCATTCCAATACCCAATCACCCTGACAGTGTAGAAATTTTTCCTAATGTCCAATCTGAATCTCCCCTGCTGCAATTTAAAGCAGTTTCCTGTCATCCTTTCACTGTGGGCACGGCAGAAGAGAACCAACCCCCACCTCACTAGAACCTCCTTTCAGGGAGTTGTAGAGAGCAATGAGGTCCTGCCTGAGCCTCCTCTTCTCCAGACTGAACCACCCCAGCTCCCTCAGTTGTTCCCCATAAGACACATTTTCCAGTCCCTTCACCAGCTCTGTTGCCCTTCTCTGGACACGCTCCAGTACCTCAATGTCTTTTTTGAAGTGAAGGGCCCCAAACTGAAGCCAGCACTCGAGGTGCAGCCTCACCAGTGCCGAGTACAGGGGAACAGTCACTTCCCTATTCCTGCTGGCCACACTGTGCTTGATGCAGGCCAAGATGCCATTGGCCTTCTTGGCTATCTGGGCACACTGCTGGCTCACATCCAGCTGGCTGGATATTCTGCTAAAGCTCCAAGCTGGCTGGTTCACCTGCCTATAGGAAACCAGCTCCACAGTGAGGGTTTCTGGGGACCATCTCCATCCCATAATAAACACTGGGAACATGAGTCTGTACATCCCTGGATTTTCCAGAGCAGCCACTATGAGAGCTGGTGTGAACATGAAGTCTTGGTCCCAGCCCCAGGCAGCAGTCCTGAAGGAGCACAGGCAAATCTGGGGCCAGATCCATCCACCTCCTCTGAATTTTACCTCTATTGCTGCAATTGTTTTGCTTCTTGCAGCCCTGGTAGTGTAACCCTGCCTGGTGCAGCAGGGAGGAAGGGTGGCCCATTGCCAGCAGCTCCTGTGCCTGGTGGACAGCTGGCAGACCTCTCCCTCTCTTCCAGTTCCAGTGCTGTGGGAAGCACTCTCCATTTGGGGACACGGCCAATGTCGATCTCAAGACGTGCCCATCTGGCCAGGTGCATGATGCAGGACAGGTAAGGGAAAGGTTTTTTCCACCCCACAGTGGGGTTGTGCCACTACTCACTAACTGTTAAAACCTCCCTGGTGTTTTAAGTGTTAAGGAGAACTGTGGCTATTGCATGGTTTGGGGGTGCTATAGGTTGGGGTTTGTTTTGTTGGGGTTTTATGGTTTCAGTAAGGAGGTGTCTCACCCGCAGGAGGAGGCCTGGTGGATTAGCAGGTCTCAGACCTGCAGATGTGGTTTCCTTCACAGCTCTAGGAAGCCTTTGAAATGCTTGTGTTTGCAGCCTGTTGCTTCCCTCCAGGTTTCTCCTCATCTTCTGCCTCTTCAGAGAGTCTGAGACATCACGGGCATGTGTCTGAGCTCAAAAAAACTGTTGGACTTTTACATGTGACACTAGTTTTGAGGCTTAAAAAGTGTCCCACTAACAGTAAATGTGGAATTTGCTGTAATTCCTTTCTCCCAGGGCATTAAATAAGTATTAAATGAGAAACTCATGAAGCAGGATGATGACATCCAACAGTAGTTTCAACAAGTACGCTTCATTCCTCCTCTTTGCAGTATCTCAGTGAAGCTCATGGAGAAGCCACCAGTATTAGACGGCCTCTGTGCTGAAGCCACAATGTAGACTTCATACTCTCTGAGCAAATCTATTGTATGATGATTTTTCTTCCACTGGAGTAGCCAAATCAGCTGAAGTAGCTAAAGGCGCCAGCATCAATATGTATGCTGTCCCTAGGAAAAACAAACCCATGTTGCTACAGCTGTACAAAAACGTTGTTAGGTGAAGATGTCAGGCACTAACAGGACACTGTGATGCGCAGGCACACGTCAAGCTGCGGGGCAGCATTTCAAAGCGCTGCCTCCAGGAACGTCACATTTTGAAGCAGGGTCGGACTCGCTCGAGGAGCAGGAAGGGAGAGCAGAGCAAAACCAGGCACCATAGGCGTGTCTCTGTTCCCACGCTAATGGTTTGCATTTCCTCCTGTGGTGGGCTGGGGGAGGTGGTGGGAGGATGCGTTTTGCAGCCCGCAGGACCACAGTTTGGTAGCTGCAGTACATAGACTCTCTGGCTTTGCAAATCACTCTGCAAATCGCTTCATCGAGGGCGTGCTCTTGCGTTTTTGAAATGGCTCTCTTGGCTGGCACCTCCTGGAATTCCGTGGGGCCACTGGCATGCTTAAGGCTAATGTGTATATTAATGCTTGTGACACCTTGCAAAATTGAGCTGTTCAGTAGTATCTTTGGGGAACATATTTATATGTTCATTATAATGTGCTCTACTTTTCCATCTTTTCATTTCCCTCTTTCCATTTTCCAGTGGGTGGAAAGAAAAAAGCTTGTGCATGACCACACTTACCTGTGCGCACACACATCCCCCACAGTCCAAGAAAATCATACCAAGAAAATCGTAGGCATATTGTAGTAATAGAAAATATATTGCAGGTGTTTGTCTTCCCAAGTTGCAGCAAGCAGCAGAATAAAGGAGAGCTTCCCATGTATCCCCACCCTTGCCTCCCTTTCTATCTGGGGTTGCAGCAAGTGCTGTTGTGGGAACGAAGTCCTCCACTGATATGCTGCTATACTGCAATGGATGTCTCTCTCCTCCCAGGATTGCCTGCGAGAGATCCAGGACTTCCTGAAGAAGCACATGGACTTCATTTCCATGCTCCTGGGCATCACCATCGGCTTCATGGTAGCTATGTCTGCTCCTTCGCGTTTTGCCCCTGAGAGGCAGGCTCCAGTGGGGAAAGCATATCCTAAATTAGTCCCCAGCAGCTAGGAAAGGGCCATGGCTTGTTTCGGCCAGGCTGATGGATGGAGGGGTTTTCCAGCAGCAATAGACTTGCTGCAGTTTTTCTGCCCAAACAAAGCACAGCAGCTGGGAATGGGGAGCAATGGGAGCAGGCTGTAGCAGCATTGCCATTTCATGCACCCAGGCTCACCTGCACGTCTTCTCCTGCAAGCAAGAGGCTGTGTCACCTGGTGCAGGGTTTGCAGATCAGGTAGAAAGCTGGCAGCAATTGTGGAAAAGGAGATGCAGTAAAAGCTCCATATTTTGGGAAACTTGCTGCCTCTCCTTGCCCAGTGCTTGTTGTTACCTCCCAGCTCAGCCTGGGAAGTTGATTTCTGCAGCCAGACCTGGAAGGTCTTGAAAGCTTCTGAGCACCTGCACTGGAGCTGGAGAGCTGTGCAGAAAGAGACAGTCTCTTCCTACTAACGAACCCAGTAGGGTGCATCTCAGGTATTGGGTAGACGAAGCACAGGCTTGTAAGGAGCAGGCTGCAAAGGAGCAGTGTGTTGCCTGGGCTCCCAGGGGCTGTCTTTGAAGGAGGATCTTGCAGAGGAGGGGTAAGATCATCTTCGGAGGATGGCTTGGGTAGAAAGGGTCTGTACTGAATTTGTGAGTCTTACTTGGGGGAGGACAAAATTAAAAATGAAACACTGAGAGAGGAGTGTGGTGAGGGAGCTCGATGGCTGCATGGGGACAGTCCCTCTGCAGCTGGTGAGCACCGCTAATTAACACAAGCCTGCTCGTATGTGCACCCACTGCTTGGCAGAGGTGTGTCACTGTAATTACCTCTACATGAGGGCCCTGCACGTGTGGCAAAACACACCAGAAAAGAGTGAAGCACTTCAGGAGACTCCTTTCTTCACCACGAAAGGAGATTTGGTCTTCTGTGATGTCTCCATGCTCCTCCATAGCTGGCGCAAACGTTCCTGGCTGAATGGGTATTTGGAGATTGTTTTACAACTTGTGTCCACTTTGGCACTATTATGAGTTAGAAGACTCTTCTCCATCTAAATAGAACCCGGAGGAACAAATAATTTTGTATTTTATACTGCTAGTAGTAAATTAGGAAAACAATCGGGCATTGCTATGGAACTATAAAGTAATTTGTGAATATTTGGTGTTGCTTTCTAATTTTTCTCAGGTATAGGAGGAATTTCACTGCAGCTATATTCAGACAAAAGCAGGAGCGTTTTTATTATAGGTATCCTTTTTCCACAGCTTGATGCTATAGACAGATAAGGCAGTTGTCTTTGAAGCATGTGCTAGAGGAAATCTCACTGCACAGTTCACCATTGTGATGGCAGGATGCAAAGGAAGAACGGGACAAGGGCTATAGCTGCTGTGATGTTACTGTCCTTCAGCCAACAATGCACACATGTCCCCACATCAAGCAAAGGCACTTGCATGTTAAGGCAGACTTTTAGGAAAGAGTATGTTGTTACAGCCGTGTTATCCTTCCCACAGCAGCCTTACCTTTGATATGTTGCCTGTGTAAACCCCAGGGTGCGATATACAAGGCAGAATATCACAATACAGAGGAACTATACTGTCCCCTGCATTCACAGCCGTGCACGTGCGTGGGGGGTGGGGTTTGGGTTTTACTAGGGGGTTTTTTGTTTTGTTGGGTTTTTTTACTCCAAACAATACATGGGGTTTGTTTTTTTTTCTCCCTGTGTTATCTTCACAGAAGGCTATTATTATGAGAGAGATATGTTTGTTTGCATAGAAGAAGGTTTTGTGGCAGCAGTTTGAAATCTGAATTTCCTGGTTTCATCTCATTTCTTGGTATTTTTAGGACCAGGTTTGAGCCATACTGTGCTAATCCCAACCAGATGCTTTGACCACGTGTTGGGTTTTTTTTTCTCCTGTGTTGGAGTTGGTGTTCACCATTTTACTGGAAAAACAGCTCTCAAGAAAAATGTCACACCCTGATACATAAATTCAGAAATGCCAGGTGGACTAACAGGCAACATTTATGATTGCTTATTTGCACAGATGGAGCATCGCAATCGGTTTGGCATTTAATTGTCTGCCTGTCTCATTTATTTCCTTTGAGGTTTACGGGATGATCCTGACTTCGTTCTTCTGGTTCTCCATCCACTTCAGCAGCAACCTGGACCGTAAAGGCAAATACATCCTGCGAAAGAGGTAGAAACCTGCTGCCCAGGCATCCCTACCAGGTAGAGCCAGCTCTTGGTGCAGGAAGGTGTCTGAAGTTTCCCACAAGATCCCCTGGGAAGGCGTTGCTTGGGGTCAGGCAGTGGGATGTGTGTTACATGTTTCCCCTTCCTGCACTGCTAGCTGTCGTGCATTTCTGAGCTGGTCGGAGTGGGAAGTGCTCTGAGGAGGAGCAATCCCACACCTTCGCCAAAAATGGACAAAGACTGAGACATGCACCTGGGCCTGGAGGTGCAGATGGCCTCCCCACAGGACGTACAGGCTGTAGCTCCACAAGCAGGACACAAAGAGCCCCTTAGGACAACAATGGAGAGAAAAGCTCAGCAAAAATCACAGCATTAAACCAAACTCCTCTTGTGCTGGCATCTGAGCAGTTCCCTGTGACCCCCAAAGATGGGGGTCTCTAGGAAGATGGCTTTGGATCACAGCCCAGGACAGATCTTGTGCTATCAGCCACATACATGGACACAAAGTGTGTCATTGCTGATGGGAAACGTGCTCTTCTAGCCTGGACACTCATATTGATTGACTTTGGGCACATTTCTGGTCATGCTCAACTATGTAGGCATCCAATGACAGTCAGCTGTTTTCTGTTTTCAAATATTTACAGAGCTTTTGGTAGAGATTAGGAAAAAAATCAGAAAGCAGTGAAGAGCTTTGAAACAAATTACCAGCATAAGGATGTATCCCTCTGTTATTCCTCCTTGCTAATGCAATACACCATAATTTTTTAATTCTTAGAATTCAGTCAACCTCCTGGAGCTTGCTGCCACACTGGTTTCACAGGGGCTTGTTCAACTTTCAGCCTTAGCTCTGTGTTTATCTAGCTTCACTAACCCACCGTGCTGCTGTGCAACACAGAAGGACTTTGATATTACATATACACACAGGACGGAAGTCTATGTCTATAAGAGAACAGGACTGATGTCCAGCCAGGTCAAACAATACAATGTCCAACTCCACGTCCTCTTTACATCACCTTATCAACAATAAACAGAAATTTTAAAAGCCTCAATCAACTGAAGAACTTGGCTCTCAATCTAGCTCGACCAACGGCTTCCTGGAGTGCTTTGCCCTCGTTGCAAGGAGGCAGAGCCACTTCTAAGCTGAAACCCATCATTACAATAGATTTAACACCTTCAGGAAAACCTGCTGTAAGCTATATGGCTATGTGAAATGTCTGTTGAACCAACAATATCTTTCCCCCCTCTCCTTCGTTGTGGCTTTTAGCCATGGAAAACAGTAAGTAGCAATTGTTTATTGAGATAAATGTAGAACCCCCTGTGCTGATGTTCAGGACAAGTCCTGGCCCTCAGGCAGGGGCTGCTACACATAGAAGTACAGCAATAAAGCCTACAGCACCTGGTTAGCATTTTAACATGGCTGCAAATATCTTGCATTGGAAAGAATTGTTGGGGGAGGGCTATTGCCCCTCATCCTGCTCCTTTGGAATCAGCAGAGCTTCAGCACTGACTTCACTGGAAGCAGGACCAGGTTCAAACTGCTCCAGAGCATTATGTAAGCTACCTCCTGGCAGCCACCAACACACCTCAGTCTAGCAGGGATTTAGTGGTGATATGCACTTGCCAACTGGCCCACTCTGTAGCAGTGGGGAAAGATTCGTTTCTATGTATATGTGTACTATTAAGTATATTGCTCTCTGGAGAAAGACATACTCCCTTGTGAGCTCCAGCTGCTATTGTCCAGGCCACTGCTATTATTATTCCTCAGGCCAGCTGTCAGCTCATGTGACTCATGGTGGCTTCAATAAAGATGAATTTCTTGCAAAAGGCCATCATTCCTTCTCTTTTTTTCTGCCTGCTTTGCTCGGGGGGTTGCGTCATGGAGAGCCCTCAGTAATTCTTTCAGTGCTGGGAAGAGATATTCCCCAGGCAGCTGGTGCTCGCCTGTCTCAGCAGTGTGCCTTAGCACCCAAGAGGGAGAGCATGGTGTTTGTCCTTTGGAGGAGGAAGAGGTGCTCATCTGCCTCATCCTGCCCTCAGCCAGCTGCTGGGGGCCAGGCAGGTACCTTGTGGGGAGTAATGCAAGGAGGGACAGGAAAAAAGCTTAAGGACATGTTTATTTAAGTAAGAAAGACTGAAGTTTCACTTTCTTAAACATTAGGTAGTCAAGTTTTGCCCATCACTCTGTGTTGGCTGGACAACAGGTGATGTTCTGCCATATCAAAAGACATTGACGATCAAGCAAATCAGTGGAGCCTGTTGTCTGTGTAGGATACCTGCTTTAGCCTCATCAACTAGTAGGAAAGATCTCTTTTAAAGCTTCACCACAAGGGCTGCTAAAGCCTTAGGTGCTCCTCCTTCCTGGGTCAGTTTTTAATGTAAAGGAATGATTGTGGACAGGTGATCATGATAAAGAAACCTGAAAGGCTGTGGTATCACCCTCCCCTAGCTCTAGTTTCCCTTGAATCACTTGCCATCACTGAAACTTCATCAGGAGAAGCAGGCACCTTATCAGTGCTGACTGTGTAGGTGTGCGTAGCTGCTGTTTTCACACTTCTCTAATGATTTCTGCTGTTTGAGGCAGAGATGAGAATATGACCTGTACCAAACCATCTCACAAGGGGGTAATGCTCCTGGAGAGTCATCGTTTCTTCTTCCCAGTAAGCAGCAGAGTGGAAGTATGCAATTTCTTGGCCAAGGGAGCTAGAAGTTCCCTTCCTTCTTCTGATAGCAAACCATGGGCTTTAGGTAATTTTTTTAGTACAAAATGCTCCAACAAATTATAATTTAAAAAAAGCAGACCTTGTTCTGTATGCACACGCCAGCCATCCCACTATCTTTGTTCCCATTTCACCCACTGCTGGAGTTCCTCTGCAAGAAGGAGAGTTCCCCTTTAATGAGCAGGAGGCAGAGCAGCACCTGGCAGGACACGTGCTTCTACCAGAGCTCATGCTGTGTGTAGCAGCAAGGGCTCCTGCCGCTCTGTGATGGCATCCCACTGTCATTTTCTGGACCAAGAAAGTGGGTACTTTCAAATGCTCAGTTTTTAGAAACCTGTTGCAGAAAAGTGCAGTGTTACCATTTTGTTTGCAGCACCCAAGGATGTCTGGATGGAAGCTCCAAGGTGGGCAGATGTCAAGTGGTTTTTTTCACACCTATGCCATCAAAAAATCCCTATCCTGCAGTCAATGTGCTTGCACTTCCCAGTCCCTAATTTGCTGCTCGCTATGGGCAAATGACAGCTCTTGTGCAACTAGAACAAAACCCCGGGAACCAATTTGTAAGCACTGGCAAGTGTTGAGAAGAATGAGACAGATTTTGTCTGGATAAGAGCAGGGAGTTGAGCAGCAGCCAGGCTAGGAAACACCTGCAGACCTGCTGAGCTTTCCTAGGGCTTGCACAAGTGGAAGCTGGCTGTTATAAGATGTCAACACCCAAACTCTGGTAGAAAAGGAATCTCTATTTATGTAGGCATAGGCAAGAGAAAAAAATAGAGAGACCAAAGGTGCAAAGTTATTTAATTGTGAATTGGCTCCAATTAATTGTGAGTTAAGCTCCAGCAATTATCAATTAGTTCTGCAATCACAGTTTGGCCTCTATGGGTATGCATTAGCTTGTGCTCATGCGTTACCCTTTTCCTTTTATTTTAGACAAACCCCCCGCCCTCTCTGAGGACACAGGAAGAGGAAAGAACCTAAGGCTGGGTGACGAGTCTTACCTTGTGAAGATCTGTCCCTGAAGAACAGCCATGAGCAGGCTGAAAGCTTAATGGTGAGAATCAGAGACCAAGGCAACACAGGAAGGAACCTTGTGGTTGATGCCTACTACAGACTGCCCGATCAAGGGGAACCTGTTGATAAAGCCTTTCTACTCCAGCTGTGAGACATCGTGCTTCACAGGCTCTTGTCCTGCTGGGGGACTTCAATCACATTGATATGTGTTGGAAAAGCAGCACGATGAGCTGTAGGCACTCTAGAAAGTTTCTGGAGAGCATGGAAAATAATTTCCTAAGCCAGGTAATAGACAGCCCTACTAGAAGGGATGTGATACTGGACCTGGTGGTCACCAATACAAGTGAGCTAATTGGTGACCTCAAGATAGGCGGCAGCCTGGGCTGCAGTGATCATGCACTGGGTGAGTTCACCGTCCTGAGAGGTGTGGGCCAGGCCAGGAGTAAAATCAGGACCCTGAGTTTTAGGAAAGCAGACTTCCAGTTCTTCAAGGACCCCCTGGGAAACTGCCCTCAGGGACAAGGGGGCAGAACAGCGCTGGCAGATCTTCAAGGGTGCTTTCCATAGAGCCCAGGAGCTTGCGATCTCCTCCTGAGGTTCAACAAGGAGAAGTGCAAGGTCCTGCACTTAGGTTGGGGCAACCCTCAGTATCAGTACCGGCTGGGGGATCAAGGGATTGACAGCAGCTCTGCTGAGAAGGACTTGGGGGTACTGGCAGACGAAAAGCTGGACATGAGGTGGCAATGTGCCCTCGCAGCCCAGAAGGCCAACTGTATCCTGGGCTGCATCAAAAGAACTGTGACCAGCAGATTGAAGGAGGTGATTCTGCCCCTCTACTCTGCTCTGGTGAGACCCCTCCTGCAGTACTGTGTCCAGCTCTGGAGCCCTCAGCACAAGAAGGACATGGACCTGTTGGAATGAGTCCAGAGAAGGGCCACAAAAATGATCAGAGGCCTGGAACACCTGTCCTGTGAGTAAAGGCTGAGAGAGTTGGGGTTGTTCAGCCTGGAGAAGAGAAGGCTCCGAGGAGACCTCATTGCCACCTTTCATTACCTAAAGGGGGCTATAAGAAGGATGGGGACAGGCTTTTTAGCAGAGCCTGTAGTTATAGGATGGGGGATAATGGTTTTAATCTGAAGGAGGGTAGGTTTAGGTTAGATATAAGGAAGAAGTTTTTCACCATGAGGGTGAGCACTGGCACAGGTCGCCCAGAGAGGTGGTGGATTCCCCACCCCTGGAGACATTCAAGGCCAGGTTGGATGGGGCCCTGAGTAACCTGGTCTAGTGGAGGATGTCCCTGCTCCTGGCAGGGGAGATGGACTAGATGATCTTTAAGGTCCCTTCCAACTCAAGTGATTCTGTGATTCTGTCTGTGACTACCTATGGGGCTGGGGAGCATCAGCCCAGAAGCCTGTTATGCTGCTCTCAATCCTTTTCTGCCCATGCACTGCTCTGGTCCTGCTCTGCCAGCATTGGCAAAGCATTAATTTCCTTTAAAGCTTTATATAGGGCTTGGTGTGTGCCCTTGGGTGACCCAACCACAGTTTGCATACGAGCCAGGGGACCTTCCCAGTGCCTGCTCTGAGAGCTGAAGATGCTGCTTCTTCAATGTACTTCTCATGCAGAACTGCAGGTGAGGCTGCTCAAGGATTCTACAAGTTGGGGTTTTCAGTACCTGGAAAAAAGCCTGCGGAGCTCAGAGCACTTGTGACAAGCACAGGTTAAGTAATTTACTGACTCTTCGGTGGCAAGGAGAGTGGGAATCTCTCAGCCTTGTAGTGTGCTGGCTTGGCTCCAAAATGTTTTGCTATTTCCTGCCCTATTGACTGTGTGTCTGCCAGGTCCCACTGCCGCCAAAACAGAACTTCCCCATAAAACAGCTCCTTTGCTGTGCAACTCTGATTCATGCCTGCAGCAAGCTCCTCAACAAGATACTGTTGAGCAAGTCCTTCCGAAGCCTTGTAAGTTGGCAAATTTGGGTGGACCTTGGCAGCACTAGGGTGGTAAGGCAGCCATCTCCTACCAAGGTAGAGCTGTCTTTCCAAGCTGCCCACATAGGAAATATTTTTTGAAGGTATAGTTGATAGACATATTTTTTTAACCAGGTGTAGAAGCAATGTGTTTGCAAAAGCAGCTGGCTGTAATTCTCCTCTAGAAATGCAACCAGAGGTGGTAGATGCTCCACACAGGAGATCACTGAAGGCAGGTAAGGTCAGAAGCTGCTTTGAATACATAGTCAGATCACACATGCCCTGCAACTTTCACGTGAAGTATCATCACGATTCCCTCTTTTAGTAAAATGCTTTATTTGAGCTAAAAGGGATTTTTTCTTAACTGTGTAGTTCCTTTTCTGGGAGGCTGAGCTACTGGCAGTAAGTGCAGACTGCTGGGAAACTTAGCACGGGGTGGGACGGTGGGGGAGAGCACAGGAGCGAGGAGGGGCAGCCCTGGAACAGCCTCTGAGTCTCTTCTGGAAAAACACACATGGTGAGTGTTTTGCAGCTTTCGGCCATAGCTGCCAAGCCCCTGACCGGCTGCAGGCCAGCCAGTGAGGCTGCTCCACTTCCTGCCCTGCTGTCCCTCTCACCCCCAGCACAAATCCAGTGCTGTCGTCAGTCACCCAGCATTTTGGGGGTCCATCAAACAAATTAATGCTGGGAGGTAGGCAAGCTACGTGTCTACCCCTGCCAGGAGGGTCGTGAGGAAAAAAACCCATCTCTATCTGGAAGAGATACAGGGCGGTCACTCAGGTTGCAAGGAATTGGCACATCTTGGGAGAAATACTTTATGCGGAGCCTGGATGTGCCCACCCACAGCTAATACCCTCCTGTCTACCAGATGCTATTCCCTTAAACTCCAGCAAGTGTAAAGGAAAGGTCCTTCCCAGCATCTTTGTCAGGACGATGCATATCCCTGCACAGCTCTCCCTGGAGTCACTGGCAGCCTGCTAGCTGGGTTGTTTATGTTATCCCAAGGCAAAATCCCTCCTCTCTCGCCTCAGCACCACTAAGTGCTTTTGTTTAACCCCTGTGTGCTTGCTCACGGACATACTCGCTTTCTTTTTGGACCCGTCACACCAGCAATAAGCTATTCCAGTCTTTATTCACCTACTAATGAATTATACATTGATTATACAATAGAAGCTCTCTGCATCGATGGGCTGGGCTCCTGCTCTCTCACATGGCATCTCGCAAAGCGCAGCTAAGCCCAGCTGCAGCTCAGCCCTCTCTGTCACCCTGAGAAAAATGAATATTCACTTTCTGGGCTCGTGAGCAGCAAAGAGGGAACGTCTGTGCAGGACGGGGAAACCTGCTCGGCTTTGCTCTCCCTCTCGAGTGGGAACTGATGCTGCCCTTTCCCACCCTTCCTCCTCCTTTTTACATAACCTGACCCATTACCATAGATACGTTGACATAAATATTTAAAGATGGCAGGGAGACAGACCAAGCAGACAGGAACCATTTGTTGAGTTTATTAGAAACAGAAACTTCAGGCGCAGCTACAAGTCTCTGCTTGCCGCATCCCCCCCAAAGGCTGTGAGGCAAACGTGTTCCCCTGGGCTACCACAGTGCTTCAGCTGGATTTGCAGAGCCCAGGCACAGGGATTTTCGGATGAGCAGACACCAGCCTCTCCCACTAGGGCACAGAAGTTATTCTGGAGATGTACCCTTAGATACGTGGATGAGATTCTTAATTTTTTCTACTCAAGTTGAAGACATTGGCTGGCTCCCAAGATGATGGAGCTCCACCCTTCCACTGCTGTGGGCCAGTCCATGCCCTGCAGCTTGCCTTTGCCCTGCCTTGAAAAACAAGGGGTTTTTTTTGCGGAGTGTTGGCTGCCTAGGAAATTATTCTTATGCACTCTGGGACTATTAGCCACCTGCAGGATGAATTTCTGAGCTTCTTTTCATGCATCTCCAAAATGTCCTATTTAAAGATTCTTGGTGATGCTGGTGCTGTCTTGGGCTTTTTTACCACCACAGGTAAATTGAAAATCCAGGCTATTTCTGTCATATTTTCCAAAGAAAAGAAGATGCGGTGGTTCAAAGCTAACTAGGACCTCACCTGCAAAATGACATACATTTTATTCCTGTGGTTTGTCCATCATTTTTGCTCTGGCTGTGAGGAGAGCAGGGAGATTGCCACTCAAACCCAAGCCACGCAGCCAGAGAACCACATCAGCAGCTACCCTGTGGTCCCCAGCAGGCGAGGGACTCCCATCTGCTCTCCCAAACCTCCTGGAGACCCTGGGTGTTAGGTGTTTAGAGCCTGCCCTGATGCTGATCATTTCACACCCTGGTCGCCAGCTCTCCAGGCACGCACACGAGGTGAGGAGGACCCAGGGCTGGGAGGCAGCTCCAGCCACATCTGCTCTACCAGACCCCGGCGAGTCATACCCGTAGATGTCAGCTATGCCAAAATCCACAGGCATGACACTGACTCTTATAAACACGTTCACAAAAAAATCCCCAACACCCCAGGCCCAGCAGACTGAAGAAAAACACTGCAAGTGCCTCTGCTCTCTGCTGCTTCACCCTGCCTGCAAACCCAGCTGTGGATTCAAATTCAAATGGCCGCTCAGGGGCAGGGGGGTTTCTTACTGGGGGCTTGGGGGCTTTTTTTTCCTACTTTTTTAGAGTTTACTTTTCCCTTCGGTGATGCAACGCTTGGGAGGGAGATAGCTTCTTCACAGCCCTGCCTGCAGCTGGCTGCTCTATAAAGGGCGCTGCATTTAGCACTCAAACCCAGCCCATCCTTCTAAAGTCATCAGCCCTATTCATAGCTCTTACACTCAATACTGACATGTGACATTGATACATGAACTGAATTTGCGCAAATTAGGTTTACTTATTTATACAGCAGCACTTCATAAACAGCTGATAAAGCCTCTGAGAGTCTTCAAAACGCAGCTTTGGTACTTTATGGACTCTACAGCAAGTAGTACAGCATGACAAATGAATATATGACAGCTGAAGTTACATGTAAACTTGGGAAATGGCATATCTTGACACTGTGCCACAGTGGTAGTTTTTTTTCTTCCTGTACATTAAGGTCAAAGTTTTCAAATGTACCCCAGCTGAGCTGCTGACAAAAAAAAAAGTAATAAAAAATGAAAATAAATAATATTATAAATATTATTATATTATAAATATATAAA
>VZRW01003488.1:82682-119829 GCA_013398125.1 Aegotheles bennettii | reverse complement strand
ACAAGGGGGAATGGTTTCAAACTGAAAGAGGGGAGATTTAGATTGGATATTAGGAAGAAATTCTTTACTGTGCAGGCGGTGAGACACTGGCACAGGTTGCCCAGAGGAGTTGTGGCTGCCCCCTCCCTGGCAGGGTTTGGATGGGGCTTGGAGCAACCTGGTCTAGTGGGGGGTGTCCCTGCCCATGGCAGGGGAGTTGGGACTAGATGATGTTTAAGGTCCCTTCCAACACAAACCATGCTATGATTCTGTGCCCCAGTTCCCCACACCCGAAGGAGGGGGATTCTGTTTTACTCCATCTTGGCTGCGTTGCAGGTTGTGCTGGAGAGGAGCTGTGGAGAGCCCCAGTTGGGCTCCTTGAGTGGAGTATGGGTGCCATCCCCAAAAAGGGCTCAGCTTTCAGGCAGTGTAAGGGAAGCAGCAAGCCTGTGTAGTGTGACAACCTGTTAAAAATCTCGTCATCTACTTGAATCAAAACCAGCTAAAATCCTTGAAGTTTTCTTGGCAGCATCCTGCCTCTTGTAAGTAACTGTGGTGTATCGCAGGCGTCACGGTGCAGGCTCTGCTGGTGGCACTTTTGGAGCAAGGCAGGAGCTTCTCCTGGCCCTGGAGCCTGTGTGAGGGCCGGGTTGGGAGGCAGTGTCCCAGCAGCAGGACTGACCGTGGCTGCGGGAAACAACACTGCTAAAAATACAGCATTGTGAAAGCTGTGAAGCACCTCCGCTTCCCTCTGCCAGCTTCAGCCGCAGGATGTCTGCTCTGCTTTGGCGTGCCCGGCAAGCCGCCCCGTAGCCAGGACTGCTTCCTCCTCCTCCTCCTCCTCCCTGCCAGGAAACCTATTTCGGAGAGAGACGGAGGGAAGGGAGCAGGAGGAAAAGGGCTGGGGGCAGCGGAAGGGACAGGAGTGATGCACGTCCTGGCGTGTGCTGTCTGGGGAGCAGCAGGTGAAGGTAGGGGCAGCTTGAATTTGGGGTGCCCAACATTAAAGGGGAGAACGGGGCCATTCCCTGCACCCCTAAATTCCTAAGATTTAGGAATTTCTTGAGGAGGGGAGGAGTGACTGAGCTGTGAAAGACAGCTTGTTCCCTTGCCCCATAGGTGGATCTGGGAACTCTTAGGGTGAATGGGGCACATCAGCCAGTGAGGCTCAATCCAAGAGGAAGCCCCACTACATGCATGGTGGATTGGGCAGCAAACTGGGGCTGTGCACCCACCATCATTGTGATACCCCACCACATGGGGTACCATCCCACCACCTCTCAGTGAGCTGGGGGGCTGCCGTTTCCCTCCCCTAGGCAGCATCTGATCCGACTGGGGCTTCTCCCCGCCGTGTCAAGCAGGAATTGTGTTACTGTGAAAAGCAAACCCTGGGCAGGCAGGATCCAGCTGGAAAAGTCTGACTGTCTGTGGAAGAAGCAATAAATCTCTGGAAGCTGGAAAACAGTGGTAAAGAGGATACGCTGGAGCCTGCCACGCCAGCTCTGCTGTGCCGGCAGGCGGCTTGGGGTGCGGTCTGCAGGGCTGGCCCCATCCTGGGCAGCACCAGCAATGCAGTGGGGATACCATGCCATGGGCTGGGTGCCCTTCTAGGCTTGTGGTGGATTTTTGAAAGGGCAGGGAAGAAGGAGGAGGTGTTATTTTCATTGTGGTGTTGTTTTCTTTTGGATTTTGCAGGCTATGCATGTGGGATTTATTTATTTAAATTTAAACAAAGGCAAAAAGGCAGCAGAATGAGAACTTAAAACACTCCAGAGCAAAGGAAAGTGCAAGACTACAAAAGTAGCCTAGAAAGTTAGTAGTACTTAAAATGCTGGAAAATAATCCGGATGCTCCAAGTCTGAGCAGTTGCTTGTTTCAGTGGCCTCCCCCTCTGGAAGTGCCTTTGTGCCGGCAGGGGAAGGGCCGGCTGGGCAGGTCACCTTCTGTAAAGCAGATCCAAGAGCGGTGCAGTGCTGGCGTTGCTGAAGTTGCAACTTTGAGATTGTTGCTTCCATTAAAGCAGTCCCCAAAAATGTAAACGGAGAGCTGTGCTGGCCTCTCGGGGTATTCCTGCAACGAGTGACATCCTCAGCCTCTGAGACATTGCCATCTGACTAGCTGGGCCCTGACAGAGCAACGTGGCAACCTTGGGCAGAGCAATCATGGGTACCTACAGGGGAAAGGAAGGGATATTTAATGTAAGAGCATTCTCAGCCTGGAGACCAGTGTGACACTGCCATCGGTGGTTGGAGCTCTTCTGGCTCTTGTGTCAGCAAACAGCAGTGGCTGTAGGATGGAAGGGAAGTAAATACTGAGCTTATATCTGAAACCAGTTGTTATATTAGAAATGAGATTATCCCAAGCAAGGAGCACTCAAAGACAGAGTTACTGTGGCAAGCCGATGAGGTTTTCTCCCTCTTGTCATCTTTCCTTTGGGAAGAAAGATAATTATGTTATACACTTCTTGGTGGTAGAAGGATGTATGGTTTTTGTGGAAAAAGTTACTCACCATAGCCTAAATCCTGTTTTCATTAGTAAGTAAACATTGCTTTCTCTTAAGAAATCCAGCTGCTGTTGGATTAAAACTTCCATTGAAGGTTCTCTGTGCTCTGTTATAAAAGCAAATGGAGTCAGGGAGAGACATGGGGTGTTCCTGGGGCACATTCAGGCTGAAACCAGGGACATCTGGAGATGGTTCAGCTGGCTGCCACAGACAGACCTCGCTGCTGGGGTGGGTTTGTTGAGTCAGAAGAGGCTCTATTCCTTTAGCTGACACTCCCAAATGATTAAGAAATATTTTGAGTTAGCTTGCAGTCTGCTTTGTTTTGTGTTGGGCATTTTAGGGCAAGTTGATAGGAAAGCAGCTGCTGTTCCTCCTGGTGCTGGTGTCACCTCAGCCCTGCTGCAAGTGGCAGGAGATGCTGGGCACAGGGGGCAGCGGGCCAGGGCAGAGCAATGTTTCCTTGCAGAGGAAGACCAAACCAAAAAGGGCTGCAGCCTTTTCTTCACCTCTTCCAGCCAGCACAGAAACCTAAATCTTCCTTGGGATCTCTTCTCCCCTGGGAGCCACTGAGAGACCTTTACTTTAAGAGTGGCACTGATTAATCTGGGGACATTCTCGTTCTCCTGAGAGGATAAACACGGGCTTCATTATGTTCTCAGACAATGAACGAGCCATGCCAGGCTGGATTTGGGTAACTTTCTGCAAAGCCACGAGCTGCCTTATTTGGAACTGGATTTGAGCACAGACCGGCTTTCGTGACTTTTCTCCACAGGCAGTGTTTGGAGAACCTCGGGCTCTACCAAGCGTGGGAGGGGTGAGGGACAGTGCCAGCAGGGAAGTTGACCTGGTGGCTGTGGGAGGAGTGTTAAAAGCTAATTATTTTGGTGGCAAACTCGGGAAAGGCTGGTAAAATCTTCCCTGCCTCTCCAGGGAGCTGGTGGGGATTTTCTCCCTCAGGTATATGGAAAAGCCCTGAGTCAGCTTGTCCTGTGAGTTTTGCACAAATTGTGTGGTTTTGCCCCAGCTCTGATGGCACCACTGTCAAAATCTCTTGGCTGGGATTTGCGGAAATGAGCAAGGAGGAAAACTACCAGCTGACCTCCTGAGAGGCAAAGCCGGAGTCCCACTGACAGCCTGTCTTGGAGATCCCAGTCCTCGTGCACTCACCAAGGCTCTGCTGCACTTGCATAGGTGGAGACTTTGCACTTCTACTGAACAAATTCTCATTTTTTTTCTTTAATGTGAACTTCATGGTGCCTCTCATGCCTGTAGCTGACCTGACTCAGACACTTTTGAAAAAAAATCATGTTTCTGCTTCTGAACTCTTTGGTAGTTATCTTCCCTTCTTGAAGATGAATGGCTTCAAGGATTTAGGACACTCAAATTGGCATTCAAACAGGCGCTTCCAGCCTTTCATAGAATTGATATTGAATTCTTAAGGGTTTTTCTTTTTTATGTGTGAGTTTATTTTTTTCCCCTCTCTCTCATGGTGCTAAATGAAAGGGGGATGGCATGGAGAACACAGCAAGTCCTGCTGGAAATGCTCTGTCTCAAGTTCCTTGCAGTGACACTTTCCCTGCTGCAGTGTCCCTAATCTGGTCCTGTCCTCCCCTGCCATTCCCTGCCTCTCCCTGGAAGCAAAAACAGTGATGAAATCAGTCATAAAACTTCCCCATTATTTGGACATAAATATTCCACTGGTAAGCTGGGTTGATGCTCCATGCCACAGAACATCTCCTCCCATGTTTGAAGCATGTTTTTATCCTTGCCCTGGAGGCTTTGTCATGAGTGTGTTTGTGATTGCTCTGCTCTTGTGCTGGACAACAGCGTGGGCAGGGCAGCAGCTTCAGCCTCATCGTCTCACAGAGCTGCTCAGCTCTGTTGACCATCTTCATGGTAGCCTCTGAAAGTGGTATCGTTGTGCCTTGGCCTGAACCAAGGCTTTGCTCTGCTTCAGTCGCTGTATTAGGTCATTAAGGAAAGTCTCATGTGCTGTAGGAGTGGGAGAGCACAGTCCCAGCTCACAGCCCATCCACAGGGACCTGCATTGCAATTTCTCTTTTTCTGTCGCATTATGAAATTAAACAGGCAGTGAACTGAGTGGTGGAAGTGATGGCCACAAGGGTCCCTGTGCTCATGGGACACCTCGGAAGAAGGCTAGGTATTAATCAAAGTGATGCTGGGAGGACAGCTGGTGTGAATCCTAGTCTGTCCCCTCCTGATGTGGGACATCTCCAAGATCCATGGGGAGGGGAGTAATGGGATATAACACAAAGATGCTGCTGGAAATGCTATCAAGTCCCTCTGAGTGTGGTTTCTTAGTCATCTGTGTGCTCCTAAACACTTCACTGAATGCCAAGATGTGGACATTGTGAAGGGTGTGTTATGGGGGTGTTGAAGGTGTTTCGGATACCCTGTGAGCGGGTGGGACAGCAGTTCAAAGACAGTGTCTCTGCTCTTGCTCTGTATTAGAAGCAGTTTTACCACCTTCTGATGTTGCATTGGTTGGACAAGTTTCCCCTGAGGCAGAGCAGCTTTTGGGGGTACGGAAAGCACCTAGGTCTGCTCAGACTGGAACCTGACCCTTGATGGGAAGTGCATGTGAGACTGGGGGCAGAGGGAAAAACTGACAGTCCCCCGACTTTCTGAGCCACTGTTTCCCCATCCCAGTTCTCAGCACACCAAACAAAACCCTATTTGTGCTTCATAGAGAAATGAAATGGGGTGTTCACAGCCCGCTGGGAAAAGGTGTAATTTGACCTTATCCTAACTTCTGTTGAAAAGCTCTACTAAATGCTTCAGTCACACATCTCATGCTTCTTGGATAAGGCTGAGCCTTCCATTTTAATAGAGTGATAAAATAGCTCCTAGGAAAGAAATCACCTGCAGGAACTGGAGAGGGCTTTGCACATCCCCAGAATGAGGGCTCTTCATAAAGCAGGGAAGATCGTGTGGCTCCTGTGGACACAAAGCACGTTGCAGGAGTGGGATGATGGTGAGGAAGGACATTCTTGCACGTGAAAGGAGTAAATAAGAATTCACAGAAAGATGAAAAGCAAGCCTTCTGCTCCCACCTGAAAACTGCCGCTCCAGGTCCGGCGTGGCCAGAGCACTAGATAATGCCTGCTTCCCTCTGCTTTTTCCCCAGCTGGCCGGAGGCATCATCCTGGGAGTGGCCCTGTGGCTCCGGCATGACTCGCAGACAACAAATATCCTCTACCTGCAGCTGGGGGACAAGCAGGCCCCCAACACCTTCTACGTCGGTAAGTAGGTCTGGGGGATGCTGGTGTCACCACGTGGGCATCATGCCCCAGTGTGGACTGCAGGGTGGAAAGCTCTGGGTGAGCAGCAAGGCTAAAAATACCTCCTGCTCCCCCCATACTCCCCAAAATGTCCCCTGCCATGCTAATCAAAGCCTTCATTAAATGTTGGCACAGAATCCGAAGTCACGGTGGCTAAAAGCACAGAAAGACATGTTGCAGTGTCACAGGTTTTCTCTGGTGCCGTTTTCTGCTGCGGTCTCCCTTGGAGCACATTTGGGAAGAGGGGGAACTTCTTGGAAGCCTGTCTCATTTCCTAGCCAAGGGAATGTAAAAGTAGCCAACGGAGCGGCTGGCAGTGGAAAGTGAAGCTCAGTGAGCTTGTGACTCATGTTCTCCAGGAGGGGCAGGTGGAGCCTCTGTGTGTTACGGTTAAGCTTAGCATGATTTTTATTAAATTGACAGCATGCTGGCTTGCTGGAAGACCCTATTTTTGTCCCATTCTCCAATGATCCCTCACGGGTGAGGGGGAGCAGCTTGCAGGAAGGGCTGGCTGTCAGGGCAGGGGCTGGCTCAGTGCAATGCTGCTGGCACTGGGGTGAGAACCCATCTAATCCAATGTCCTGTTCTCACCTGTAGCTGAAGATACTTTCTGGAAAGGGTTTTCCTTTGGCTTTCCCTGCTTTCCTGTGAAGTGGCATGCCCAAACCCTTCTCCCCAGCTGTGCCTGGTTACAGTAGATGCTCCTGCTGTAAATAGTGGTGGGTTTTTCTCTCTTACTGTCTCCCTTCTGCTGCCTCATATGCAGAGCTGTGTTTACAGCATTTCCTCTTTGTAGATTTTCAATTTTGGAAAGAAAAAAGGGAACTCTTAAGAAGTTAAACTTTTTCCAGGGACTGGCCCAAACGTCTCCTCCTTTCTGGGGACCAGCAACTGATACCTCCCTAGTAAACACATTACTCCCAGAACCAGGGGAACCTGAAGCATGGAGGCCAAGTCCTCCCCTCCCACCTGTTGGGCATCCTTTGCTCTTCCACCCCTTGTTGTTTTGTCATCGTCCTTGGCCTTTGCTATTTTAGAAGACAATGGGGAATGGACCGTGGGTCCCACCACCGCATTGACTTTCCGACACCCGTGAACGGCCCATGATTTGTGGCTGGCTGTCTTTTTAAAGTTATATTCAGCAGCAGATCAGCCTGGATTCCTTCTGGCAGCTGTAATTTCCATGCAGTAATAACAACAGAGCATTTCTTTCAGCTGCTGCCTCTCCCAGCCAGCCCTCTGGAGTCTGGAGGCTTGGATTTCTTTTTCTTTTTTTTCCCCTTCCAACCCCCACCCCAATACTCCCTCCTTTTTCTCCTCTGGCATCCAACATACACACGCACATGATGTTCCTGCTTTGGGAGTGGGAACCTCTCTGGGGTTGGCCTCCAGAGCTGGAGGGTTTTTGTCCCCTGGCAAACTACTTTTTGGTGTCTGGCAGAGGGCACTGGTCCCGGTATCTGTCAGGAGGCTTTTAAAGGGCAGCCAGGCTTTGCCGTGGCACTGCAGGACAGGGGGAAGCAGTAAAAACTGCTGGAGGAGGAAAATGCACTGTGGGGTTTGTACTTGCTGAGGAGGAGGAGTGGGAAAGCAGCACTTCGATGTCTCCTGGTTTCTCTTTATGTCCTTTCCCCTGCCTGAAAGTTGAAGCTGTTTTGTTAAAGGCTGTTTTCCCAGAGTGTCTGTGTGTTACAGGAGAGGAAGAATAATTAACACGGCTGATCGGTGTGTGGGATTTGACAGCAATGGGAGAATGGGACAGGGATGATCCAGGGATCAGGGCAGCCACCAGGGTGCCAGGTGGGGTGCTTATCTGCCTTCAGCCTGCTGCAGGGCTTAATCTCAGAAATGAGGTGGGTTTGCACCACGGCGAGCTCAGGTCTCTTGATTGCAGCTCTCATTTGCAGATCGGGCTTTCCCCAGGCCCCACTACAGAGTTTGCTGCTGGCAAGGGGAGAGCTGCTTGGGAAGGAAAGGGTCCAGCCATTCAGGGGAGCAGGAGCAGAGGAGTGGTCCTTGCTCGGAGCTTCCCAGCAGCTGCATGGCTGCAGGCAGCTGCTCTTGCAGCCCCTGTGGGCACAGGCGACTGTTCCCCTGCTCACCCATCCAGCCCATAAGGAGAGAGATCCTGGGGTTGGGGTTTCCTGCCAGCAGTGCCCTCCCCCCACCCTGCGGGGCAAGTTGGGACTTCACTACTCCAATATGAAGCCAGCGAAGACCCAGTTTATTTACTTTTTATCTCTTTTATACATTCGTACGCCGCGCTGAAAGCACACACACTGATTGGTTCACATCCCCTGTGCGTGGGGCAGACATGCCTGTTAGACACACTGCTATTGGTCCACGTGTCAGCACTCCTCACTGGTCCATGCTCTTCCTGGTCGTGTACTGGTCATGTGAGTTGGAAGTATACCCAGCTCACTTTTGGTGTTACTCCATGTCCCTTCCGGTGTCTGACTGGAAACAGCCGATGTTGTTTCTGGTTCCTGCTCCTCGAGATGACCTCTAGTATATGGCTGTGTGTTTAATCACAAGGCTGTCAAGTGGCTGGTTCATTACATGCCATCATCCTACCCCAACACCACCCCCCGTGATTTGGCACGGCATCCAACAAGTTGTCTTGTGGGCTGGCTCGGGTGGGGATTAAACAAGCTCTTTTTCATGGGCTTTTCCTCAGCATGGCTCACAAACCATCTGATCCCCTAACCACTTGTTACAGTCTTGGCTTTGGGCACTTCCATTTGGCTGTGGACCCAGTGCTCCAGCAAAGGGCGGGTTAACAGCTTCAGCACTGCAGAGACCGAGCGGTGCCAGGGGCAGGGGTGGCTGGAGCACTGTAGTTTCCTGCTTTTGTGACTGTAAAGGAAAATGCTTGCTCTTCAGCAGAGCTAGGCTTATGGTCTAACATGCACTCATTTGCTTTATTTGTAGTTGTAAAACTAAAATCATTCTTGTTTCTTGGCCTTGTATAAAGCTGCGTCTGAAGTGCCCTGGGTGTCCAGAGGCCAGGCAATGTGTCAAGAACAGGTCAAAAGCATCCTTCAGGATAGCTAGCAGCATTGATAAGTTGAATGCTAACAACTGGATAACCATTTCTTAGATTTTTATTAACCCTATACATAAAGTACCTTTTTTATGAAAAAAAAGCCCAACAAAACCCTGTGATGCTATGAGCACTTGTGGGGAAAAGGCTGAGTTGGTCTGTCTCTGTGGATACCAGTACAAACTGGAGCCAACTGATCTCTCCACAGTAATTTGCTGCTGTGGTATTACTGGTTTTAAAGGCCCCTGGGGATCTTGAAGAGGCAGGTGACACTGGGCTTACTGCATTTGCCCAGTCTTGGTGGGATGACGGTGAAGATAATGTGTCAGGGGAAAGCCAGGATCCCCATCCTTCAAGAATTTGGTTATGTGATGCCCAGAGATGACTGCTGCAGGCTAAAAATGCTTTTAGCAGGGTGGGAACAATAGCCTTGGCTCTTGTTTGCCTTAAATCCCCACCCTTGGATTCTGCATTCCCCCCTTGCCGGGCTGCCTGTGCGCTGGGAGCGTTGCTGGGTGCTCTTCCCCACTGCCCACCCTTCCCGTGCCTGCCCTGAAGCTGCTCAACGAGGACTGGAGCGCAGTGGACGGATGATCTGGGCTTTGCTCTCGCCTGCAACATCCAAAATAGGAAATCTGCCTCCAGCTGCTCGCAGTGAGTGACAGGGCAATGCGACCCATGGCTCTAATTAGCCTGGCCCTGGGAGCAGGGCCAGCACGAGGAAGGGTGCAAAGGCATCCAGAGCTGAGGTGTGGTTTTCTGTGTAGCTCTGGGGATGAGGAGGGGGTTGATTTTGCTTCTGTTTTGTTTTATTAGTAAATCCTCTGCTAGCCAGTGTCTGCTCCCCAGAGCACAGCAGCACCACGCTCCCTGGGAGGGGTGTAAGACAGGCATGCAGTGGCAGATTAAACTTGGCCACTGAGGCTGCTGCCACCGCTGCCGTTCCCTGCCGTCCTGCTGGGTATGGCTGCCCTGGCAGAAAGGCAACATTTTTTTTTACTATTTTTTGGGGTTTTTTTCCCCTAGCAACTGGGCTGATGATTGTGGATCCAGCTCCCAAGCAGGTCAGGCAGCAAAGCATTCAGGAGACAAGGTGGGGAGGCAGCAGTGGGGCTGGTTTTGGGGCGGTGAGCATGCCTGTGAAGGGGTGTGCTGCGGTAGTGCTGGAGGGCAGGCTGGCCAACAGGAGCACAGGCTCTCTAACGAGGTGAATCACAGACTCTCTTCACCATCCTGCTCTACAAATACAACCCAGGATGATGATTTCTGCCCTGGAGATGAGTTCAAGCTGCTTTTCATGTAGACTGGGTTGGAAGAAACAAGCCAGGAAGCACAGGGATGCTTTGAAGTCTTCCTCACAAATGAGCATGCATCTGAGTTGAACTGCAGTCACACCTGGGCACTTGTCCTTGAAGTCAGCATGACATCCATCACTGGCAAGCTTTCATGAGCATCCTCATGGTTTTTGGAACTCGCATCCTGAGGCTTTGCTGGTCTCAGAGGGGTCTAACCCTCGAGAGAGGAGGGACTGCCAAGTGGCAGTGCCTACATGAGTAGGGATTGGGATACCTGCCTGAGCTTCCCCAGGGTTTGTCTGCTCTCCCTACAGCATGTGAGGATACTTTGGCCACTCTTGCCGTGGGTCCCAGATGTGACTGGCAGTGCAGAGCATCCCAACATATCATCCAGACAGACTTGCATTGGCTAAGCAGGCATCAAGGAGCTGTGCCTTCTATCCATAACAGCAGGCTTTTTCTTAATTAGCCTTTTCAGGACAGCCTTGGACAAAAAGCAGTGATTTCCAGGGTTTCAGAGTTGTGGTTCTTGTTGCAGAGGTGGCTGAGCTCTGGTGTATTGCAAAAGGCACTGGAAACCAGTAGAGCTACAGTGAGTGCAGACCTGCCACAAGCAATGGGGAGTTCCTGGTTCCTCTTCATGCTCCCATCCTTGTCCCCACCCCTCTAGAAATATTAGACATCTTTTAAAGGCTGTGCCAGCTTCTCTATATCATGGGGTTAGACTCAACAGCAAATCTTTTGCTAATCTTGTGAAAGGACTAGAGAAGAGTCCAAGAGTCCTGGTCTCTGGGTCCTGTAGTAAACACTCATGAAAAACCACCTTTTGTTTGGTGTGAGGCGCTGCAGCGATCCCTGTGGGTGCACACAGCTGGTTCAGCACTGGGCTCTTCACTTACCCATTTGTGCTCTATTTCTTCAAGGCTCTGTGTGTCAGTGGCATGCTGGTAGAGATGTGAGCTGTGGCCAGGCTTGCATGCTTGGGAGTAGAAACCAAGCTTTGCATTTGGCATATTTAAAAAATAATATATATATATATGTGGATTTATTTTTTTTAAGTAGAAGTGCATGCATTTTTCTCTCTTGGAAATAAAGTTATTTGCAGTTAAGGATAATTTAATTAAAGGAAATTTCCCTTAAAGGAGAAAAAAGGCTGAGATTTACTGATTCTAGATTTTCCTCTAATCACTGTCAGATCAAGTCCTTCAATAGTAGTGGAATTCTGTTTAAAATTATATTTTTCAGACAAAACACTTTGTCAATACTTCCCATCAAGTAGCTGGCTTACACCATAGAGCTGACAATACAAACAATCCTTTTTTTCTGTATCATAGAATTCAATTTCTATTAAAAAAGAAAATCTTGTATTTAATTGCAGTTAAATCTACCATCATTGTGACCAGCTCCTGCAATTTATTTACACTGCAGACTAAAACTGGTTATGACTTAAGGCCATAAATTGGTGCTACAGGTTATTTTGGGTTCAGATCTATCTGACTATAAATAATGTAGTTGTCCTCCTCCTTTGTCCCCTCCCCTTGGCTCTGCCACTGGAGACCTGTGCCAAAGTGGAAATTGGTGACGAATGGTGTTCCTCAGGGGTCAGTATTGGGACCGGTCCCCCTTAACATCTTTGTGGTGATGTGGATGGTGGGATTGGGTGCACCCTCAGCAAGTTTGCCAATGACACCAAGCTATGTGGTGTGGTCCACATGCTGGAGGGAAGAGATACCATCCAGAGGGACTTTGACAGGCTTGAGAGGTGGGCCCATGCAAACTGCATGAAGTTCAACAAGGTCCTGTAGCTGGGTAGGGGCAATCCCATGCACAAATACAAGGATGGGTGAAGAATGAATTGAGACCAGCCCCAAGGAGAAGGACTCGTGGGTATTGGTT
Organism: Aegotheles bennettii; assembly: GCA_013398125.1. Lineage (NCBI taxonomy): Eukaryota > Metazoa > Chordata > Aves > Caprimulgiformes > Aegothelidae > Aegotheles > Aegotheles bennettii. The sequence continues at coordinate 107,811 of VZRW01003488.1, read as the reverse complement.
GATGATAAGACCAACATGAGCCAGCAATGTGCGCTTGCAGCCCATAAAGCCAACCGTATCCTGGGCTGCATCAAAAGAAGCGTGACCAGCAGGTCAAGGGAGGTGATTCTTCCCCTCTGCTCTTGTGAGACCCCACCTGCAGTACTGGGTCCGATTCTGGGGCCCCCAACACAGGAAGGACATGGAGCTGTTGGAGTGAGTCCGTAGAGGGGCCACAAAGATGATCAGGGAGCTGGAGCACCTCTCCTGTAAAGACAGGCTGAGAGAGCTGGGGTTGTTCAGCCTGGAGAGGAGAAGTCTCTGAGGAGACCTCATAGCAGCCTTCCAGTACCTGAAAGGGCTACAGGAAAGCTGGAGAGGGACTTTTTACAAGGGCATGGAGTGATAGGACAAGGGAAAATGGGTTCAAACTAAAGGAAGGTAGATCTAGACTGGATATGAGGAAGAAATTCTTTCCTGTGAGGGTGGTGAGACACTGGCGCAGGTTGCCCAGAGAAGTTGTGGCTGCCCCCTCCCTGGCAGTGTTCAAGGCCAGGTTGGATGGTGCTTTGAGCAGCCTGGTCTGGTGGGAGGTGTCCCCATGGCAGGGGAGTTAGAACCTGATGATCTTTAAGGTCCCTTCCAACCCAAACCATTCTGATTCAAAGATGGCTTCTTGCTTTTCAGAGCTGTTTATACCTGTTTCCCTTTGAAAACCTGCCATGTGTTTAGGCATGCAAAGTCCACCAAAAATCCTCCAGTGGGATTTGGGCTCTGTCAGTGGGTGAGACCCTGGGGCACACAGAGATGTCCTGAAAGCTGGGGCAGCAGAGGATGGGCCGGCACGTTCAGGCCTAGGTCTCCTGTGCTGCATTACCATCATCCATCCCAGTGCTGGAGAGACGCAGTGGATTTCCTCCAGCTCTTGCTGATGTTACAGGTACACTGACATTACAAACCTCAAGTCTCCTTCCAGCATTTCCTGAGTAGGCAGAAAAGAAGATATCTCACTGTGGCATCTCTGTGGAGTCTGTTTGGGCACGGGTGTGCACGCATGAGGACATTGGTTTGGGTTTTCTCCACCTCTTTTCTGACAGAGGTGTGTCCTTTGCATCTTTCTTGCTTTGTTCTTGCAGAAAAGGGCAGCATGTCCAGCCTTTCATCTCCCTGTGTGAGCCACAGGAGAGCTCTCCATGCTTTGTGACACTGTTGCTCCATCTGGAAGCCATTAGCAGCCACAGAGCAGCAATGTTTTGCTTGGGAAAGAGGGTGGAGGGGAACAGAGGGGCTTCCCAGTTGTCATTTTTCCAGCAAACCCTCTATTTTTTTTTTCCCCACTCCTCTCTTGCCCCAGTTCCAAGTAAGCACTTGCCTCTGCTGGGCTGATTTCACCAAGCAGCCAGACAGAAATGTCCAGGAGACCCTCCCTCACAGGCTGGCTGGTGCAGCCACCCCTTTCCCACTCCCACCCTATCCTGGAGGTTTTTTCCACTCCCTTCCTGTATCTTGCCCCCAGGTCACAAGGAAGCATGTCACAGTCAGGTCTATGGCAAGGATGTTCTTCCAGGATTGGTGGTGAGGGGTTGGAAGGAGTCTCCTTCCCACCACTGTCTGATAGTGCCAGCCTTCCCTGCAGCAGGGTAGCAAGCCCCATGGTGTTCAGCATCTTCAGGCCAGGAGCCATAGGCACCACAGCCCTCCCTCCCTCAGAGGCTTGCAAAACTCCTGGGTGTGCAGAGTCTCCCCCCAGGAGCCTGTCTGTCAGGAGAATAAATGTGAAAATCTCTCTTCCCTCTGCTCTCAGCCCATTTTTAAAGCACATCCCGTGGGGAGGGCAGGCGTGGCTTGGAGAGCCACCCAGGCTTCCTGGGAAGCATGGTGTGGTGCTGGGGGGGTTTCTTTTAGGATTTGGTTTGGTTTGGTGTTGTGTTTGGTTTTTCTTTTGGAAACATTGCTATGGTGACCTGGGGGGAGACTGGTTTCCATTAGCTTAATGAGTTAAAGCTGCAGGGAGAGGAGCGAAATGGGGGGAGAGGTAGGGCGCTGCCCTGGAATGCCCATGCCTGGAGCTGCACAGCATCTCCGATGGGGATGGTGGGGCACAGGAGGGGGCTGGCCAGTGCCAGCCTGTTCCCTGCTTGTTTTAGAGGGACTCCACTGGGTTTGTTCCTCCTTTTATTTGTTTCTTATTATTTCCTTTTCTTAAGTGTTTTTTTCTGCTTGTTTTTTTTACTTCTCACTAGGGTCAGGACATGGGTTTTACAACCCTGGAAGCACCAGCTATGCTTGCTTTAGTGCCAGAGCAAGTACTGACATTGAATACTGCCTTTTTCTCTCCCTTCCTTGCTCCCAGAACTGAGCATCACACTTCCTACCTGGCCTGGAGGCAAGGGACACTCCATGGAGGTATCATCTGTGTGAGCTGGAAGCTAAGCTGGCTTCTTGATTGCTATTTTTTTTTTCACCATCCAGAGAGAAGTGCTCAGTGACTGTTGGTCCCCTGGGTCTGATGTTCAGGGACTTTCCATGTGACTAAAGCTTTAGGAGGTCCCCACAGTCCAAAGAAGCACTCACCCTGGTTGTATCAGGGCAGAGAGGATGCTGGTTGGTCTGTTACTGCTGCTTTTTCTGATGCCTTGTATCCTGATGCTCAAAGAGATCCTACCACTGTTTCTGTGCTTTGAATTCAGCCAGGACTCTGAATCTTTCTGTAAGAAGGAGATGAAACTAAGGCCAGTTGGCCCTCTTTCCTGAACCTTTCTGGTTTAAGGCTCCATCTCAAAAGGAACATAAAGGACTCCAGGCAATACTGACAGCACCTGTCCCTGTGAGTCCTGCTGTGACTTCCTCCACTGCAAGATGGATGATTGCTAGCTCATAGCTGGCTTTCACGGGCAGCTGGTTACACATGGCAGCTGGAGCAGTTGTGCTTACCCCTTGAGAACTGTGCCTTATGTAGAGTTAGAACTCACACTGTGATGTTGTTCAAGGATGTGGAGGCATGTTGGTACTACGAAATGGTACCTAGAAATTATTTGCTCACTATACCTGTTGCTGCAGCTCTGGCTGCTCCCGAGGTTATCTCCTGCTGCTGTTGGATGGAGCAGCATAACTGTAGGCACTGTGGTTTGCCTTTTATACCTCTCTGATTTTATTTTTTGTTTATGGCAAACAGCATTTCTTGTTTTAAAACCCCTGAGAAAGCTGCAATACAAATGAGCTGGGAAGTGGCACGTGAAAGGCAGACGGAGCCTTGCTCGTGCAGAATTGTGCCAGCTTGGGTCGAGCCCTGAAGGAACAGATGCTGCCTTGGTGAAGAGTTTCCCACCCGGGACAGGCTAGCAGGAGTTAATCCCATCTCTGATGATTAAATAGTGAGGAGGCTTGGGCTGGGGAAAGTCCCTGGCTTTAAGGTGGATAATGTGCCATTCAGGATGGAAATGACAGGTGCCTTGCTCACAGACATGGAGCCCAAAACCATGCTTGCTGTCATCCTCGCCGTCTGCCAGGAATGAAAGCTAAGATGTGTCAGGCTGCTTTCCGGGAAAAGGGCTTGGTCATTCCTGTCTGGGCTGTGATTGCCGTGAAGTAGCCCCCCAGCTGCCTGGCACCCGGTCTGGAGACAGAGACACCCCCCCATCGGTCCCATCCCTGGAGGGGAAGGGTGGGTGTGGGAAACCAAACACCATCCAAAGCATGTGGTTGGGCGCTTCAGTTGCCTTTGTTTGCTTTTGCAGCCTTCAGCGTGGCATTTCCATGGAGAAACACCACTAGCATTCATCATACAAGATGCTATTGTTGCATTAAATATTTTGTGCTTGTTTTTAAATAAACTCCAGAGCAGAGTCCTTCCAGAAGTCCTGCCAGTCCTCCCCTCCGTTGCCTCCCAGGAGGCTGTAGTGCTCTGGCCCTCGGTAACAAAAGGTGGCTCCAAAATGGGAGCCTGGGAATGAAGCTAGCTTTTATCCTGAATCCTTTCAGGGTTTTTTGTGATTTTCAGAGTTCAGGCCAGTCATCACCACCCTCTTTCCTGCTTGGCTGCGTGTTCCTGCTGCTCCCACCCCACTGGTCGCATCCACTGTGCACCAGTCAGGAAACCACACGTGGTGCATGTCTTCTTTTCTTCCCTCCTCTACTTGCTATTCTTTGCCCTGGCTCTGACAAGGAACTGGTGAAGCATGAGCAGGGAGAGAAGCGGGAAGCCAGGACTTCACTTGTCTGTCCAAGGTCTGCACAGCCTTGGCTGGGGTGGGAGCTTGGCAGGTCAGGTTAGGTTTTGGTTTTTTGAAGCTTCACAAATCCTAGCAAGAAGCAAATACAGAGGCCTCCAGAAGACTTCTATAAAATAGCAAATGTCTCTGTTCCCTCTTAGTCTCCTCCATCAGTTGAGGTTTTCGCTGGGCTTTTATTTCTCAGTTTTCTGAGTAAAGCCTTCCTAGCCAGTGGCTCTTACGGTTTCCTGATGATCTCAATATGTGAAAAACCTTTTTTACAGAGAGAACAGTCATTCACTGGAACAACCTCCCCAGGGCTGTGACAGAGTTCCCATCACTGTTTATAATTGGATGGGGTGTTAGATAGTCTCATCTAGGCTCCCCTTCTCACGAAAGCTTGGACCAGATGATCTTTCAAAGTCCCTTCCAACCTGGGCTGCTCTATGATTCTGTGATCTCCTGGCTATATTTGTTCAGCCTGGAAGTTGCCTTCAGTGTTTATTTTGAAAAATTTGAGAAAAAAATCTTCTGTCCATCCATGAGAGTGACCTGGTTGTTAGAGTTCCTTCAGCATCGGTCTGCTTGGTCAGATGTACTACATCTGCTTGTTACCCATCTGCTGGGCTGGTTAGCATGGATGGTGACTTCTCAGATAGCCCAAGTTTGTCTTCTTTCTGCTGACCTAATGTGAGGAGAAGTCAGAAGCTGCTGCACTCAGGGATGAGCAAAGTTGATTTTCCCAACAGGAACAGTGATAAGACTCTGCAGTGGAGCCACCTGAGGCTGTAAGATGTAAAAACCTGATGCAGTTTGGGCTGAAAATCTAAACCAGCAGCTGGTACAAGCTGGAGCGGTGAGGGCTGGTTCTTGGGCATTAGCAGATCCCAGTGACAGTAAGCAGACCTTTTTTTTGGAGACACCAATACTGATACATTGTTCTTCTTGGAACAGCAGTTATATAGCATCCAAAAGTCTCCATCAGTCTCCTTGGAGCTTGGTAGGCATCCAGCAGACAGCCTTCATTTTACAGGATGTGTTCATGCCTTCCCATCACCTCTAGTCCCTTTGGGGCGTCTCTTCCCTCTGCACACCCTAACCCACTGCTCTGCCTGACTGCCACCACCAGTCCCTCCAATCCAGATAATCTCCAACCATTGGGATAAAATCAGCTAATTCTACTTCAGGCAGGCCCACAAAACTTTAACTGTGGACCTGCCTTTTCCAGGAAACTCTCCTGGGGGATTTCTTTTGCTTGTTTTTCCGCTCTCATCACACCTTCAAGCCAGGAGGTTTCTTGTCCCTTCTAAGGGAGCTTGGACAACCCAATTGCCCGTTGGGTTTTTGTGGCTACAGGGAGCTGCTGAAGCCCCTTGGATCCACACCAGGAGGTGCAACTCGTGCTTCTCCCTGTTTCCGCTGGCAGTGTTGCCGCGAGGATGTCGGTGTCACCGAGCCCATCGGGTTTTGTGAAGAGGGGTTTCCTGCGGGGTCGGCGTGCTCCATTGTGCCGGCACTTCCCCTGCAGCTGGTTTCCTCCCTCCTGCAGCACCTAAATATAGCGGGGAGGCATTGTGCGAGCGCCGTGCCGGTGAGGAACGCCGGCCAGAGGGTCCCAGCGCCAGGGCTGCGGGGCCGCGTTTCCGTCACCGCCTCTCACCGAGTTGGCCCTGGTGTTGGCGCTCACGTTGTTTGGGTGCTGGGGACTTCTGCTTTGTTTGAAAGAGGGAGGAAGCAGGAGCCAAAGCTGACCCTTTCCCATGTTTGACCTGTCAGTAAGGGGATTTCAAATGAATCAAGACCGTTACTGTGTATCTGTCTTTTTAGAGGAGGGTTTAACTGTGCTCTCAGTGCACTTTAGTTATCAGAAAATTGGTTAACAGCTACAAAGAAAAACCTTAAACATGAGGGGCATGTACAAGCAGTTTTAATCTTGAGCTCTGTTTATACATTAGTGCTGTTCCTGAAGGAGGGTTCACAGACTAATAACCCAATATATTTTTAGACTCTCAATGAAAGAAAGCATTTAATTGAAGGGATGTGTCTCCCAGGCACTAGCAAGATGCCCTGTATAGCTGTTACCTCTGGGGTGCCCTATGGATGTTACCCTCATCCTGTTTTGTTTTGTTTTTTTTCCCTCACTATCAGTTAAAAATGGTGACTGCAGTCTTGCCTCATTTCAAATTATGTCTCGGATTATTTTTTGTCGTGTCAAATTGCTTTTGGGTGGAAAGTAGGATTCACTTACAAAGTAGCAGAACCACAATACTTGAGAATATTTAGTTAGTCAAAAATGCACTAAATACATGGGATACATAAGGAGAAAACAGTGGTTTTGGAAAAGGAAACAAATTTAACTGAGCTGGTAGCATTTGGTCAAGTAATCACCATGGTGTCACCAATCTCATGGCTGGTGTGACTATGGTGATCACTAGTGGGAGCAGACCTGAGCCTTGACCTAAACTCTTGTTTCCTGGATGAATAAACTTTCATTCCTCTGTTTTCTGAGCCCCCCCCCCAATGTCTAGTTTCCAAGGCATTTCCTAGTTTCCTACTTTTGAACTAGTTATGGAGTAAGTTGACTGCAAATTTAGTAAGTTGAAGTAAAAAACATCTTCCTCTCTGTAGAAGAACCTATAACAAACTAAAGCCAGATAATATTAAATTGGAAGCTTAAACAGTGTTTTGGCTTAGTTTTGTGGCTCATCTGTCTAAAATGTTAGCCAGATGAATATTTGTATGATGTTTAATATAAATAAACCATATGCCTTACTGTTTATTTAAAAATATATACTAACTAGTAATTTTCATCTTCCCTACTTAAATATTTAAAACAGTATGTACACCGTGGGAACTCCCATCCTGCAGCTTAGAGGATGCTGTAAGGCCTTTGTCTTGCCTGTTGCATCCTCTGCCTACAACTGCTCGAGCTCTCTGTGTTTCCTCTGATTTTGAGAGTGATGGGGTTTTAAAGTTTTGGTGTTAGAAGTCTCAAATACTTTGAGATCTGACTTGTGTATGTTGTGTTGTTCTACTATGTCTGCTGCCACCTCTGCTTGTATCTCCTAGGCCTTAATTCTGCACGTCCCTAATCAGCCAGCCCAGGGAGCCAGCATGTCCAGCTGGGTGCTAGGATGCTGCCGTACAAAGCTCTGCAGTAACATGTTTGTCTCTCCCTCTCCCTTGCAGGAATCTACATCCTGATCGCGGTCGGAGCTGTCATGATGTTTGTGGGGTTCCTGGGATGCTATGGTGCTATTCAGGAGTCTCAGTGCCTTCTGGGAACGGTAAGAGGCAGAAAGCTTTGGATGGTGTTTGACACCGTGATGTCCCTGCTGGGTGGCACACAGCCATGCCTCCCTCCATGGAGACTTGCAACAAACAGGGCTGGGAGGATGTGTGAGCATGTAGGTGGGAACTGGCTGACCTCTGCAAGGAGCAAGGCAGTGCTGTTTGGCCAAGGGCATCTCTGCCCAGCCCACTGGAGCTCTGGCTGAGCTGGCGGGCATGCTGCAAACTCCTGCTCATGCCTGGATGCGGGACAGAGGCAGAAGCCAGCAGCAAAGCAGAAGAGATGAGAACAGGAGAATTCTTGGAGATTCGTTTCCTCTGTTATATGCAAACACCCCCCCATGCTTTTTTCCCCGCCATTGTCTGGCTGTCTTACCAAGGACCCATTGAACTCTCTTTCTTACCTGATGTCCCCTGCAGCTTCCTTTTTCACTCTGTTTCAAGGCTGCCTGCGGGTATTCCAGTTCTTTTAAGGGATCATCTACTATTTTTATCTCTTTGGACAAGGAAACAGCAAAGAATTCTCACAATATCTTAGTGATGACATCTAGGTATATCCTGGAAAATCCATTACTGAAGTGCTACATGTGTCCTTGATGTGAGGCAGCAGCTCAGGATTCCTGGCACAGGATGACCTTAATTGTGTGAACTGTAGCCACACCAAAAGCATTTGCCTTGAGGGTAAGGGAGACCCATTTATTCAGAGCAAGTTCTCACACATGGTTCAGCTTTAAATTCAATGCAAAAGAAAAAGAAAATAAATTGGAGGGGTAAAACATTAAAAAAAAAATAAAAAGAAAAATTGGAAGGACTTTCCAGCACTTGGCTTTGTTGGGCTGGAAGATTTGTGATGGTGGTGTAGTGACCCATAGGTGTGGATTCAGCTGGGACAGAGGGAAATGGAGCTGCTTTCCCCTGCTCTCACAGATGCCTTCACCTCTAGTCACTTCTGTTTCCCAATAGTTAGGGAGTGCCTAAAGCATTTCTGAACATCGGTGTAGGAGCTGCTGTAGGAGCTTGCAGGCATTATCACTGCTGCCGAGAACAGGAGGAGCCCGCGTACAAATCCGACACGGGTTGTTGTAGCGAGCTCTGGCAGCTTTGGATTATTATTTTTTTGTTAATGCAAGTGATTACAGAACCTGAATTACCCCTCGCTCCCTCTTGAAGTTGGAAAGAGGATTAGAAGGGCAGATGGTACAACGTACCTGAGGCCCAACAGGGAAACGGGCTGCTTTGGCTGAAATTAGCAGCTCTAGCTGCTGCGCACTGCCCGTGTTTGCTCGCACCTTGGCTTGCCAAGAGAAGGCTGGAGGCACCTTGTGATGATGCTTTATGCTGGCTAAGGCTCCCACCATGCTCCCAGGACATTTCTAGGCAGCATCCTTAGGGTGTTGGAGGAAAGCAGCCGCTGTCCCTTCTGCAGCCAGCTGATGGAGTGACTATAGGCTTATAGCAAAAGGGGAAAATTCTGGCAAGCTCTGTGCTATCAAAATCCTGTGCCAAAGGCAGCGTGGAAGCTGAGTGGCAAGACCTGAGGAAGGCAGGAGGAAGCTTCTAGGCGTGGAGCAGGCTCTGCTCGCCTGGGGCACATCTGACTGACTGGATGGGTACACCGTGTTCCCGTAATGTCAAGCTGTATCTCTGGTGTTTTGCAGCCAGCTTGAAGAACTGAGTCTGCAGGAAGTTGTACCTCCAAATCTGGGGTAAATGAGCCATCCTTCACTAGAGGGCAACCACTGCAAGAGTGAGCCCTAGTGCTTAACCAAAGAATTACAGTGGCATCATGCCCCCAATTTAGGGTGATAGGATTCCTTGGGAGGATGTGGGGCCCGGTCCCCCAAAGATGTTCCTGGAGAATCAGGGATAGATAGGTGTTTAAATAGGAGTTGGTTGTAGGGGACTGGACAAGGATATTGGAAGTCCTTTGCTGCTGTCAGGTCAATAGTCCTTTTTCCATTTTGCTGATAACCCTTTGCCCTTGCACGTGAGAGCCAGATCACAGCATCATTCTGGAAACTCCCATTTCCTCTATTGTTGAAGAAAATGTCCTGAATGTGTCTGGAACAGAGACTGCCTAGGAGCCAGGGGCTGTTGTCCCACCCCATACTGTGATTTTGTCCTCCTCTGACTGCATTCACCTCTTTTGCTTCTTTACTTCCATGACAACTCTCCCAGTCTGGGGCTTTTCCCAGGAGGAAGTCACTGAGGGTGATGTTGTTGCAGAGGTAATGTTGGCTGTGTGTGGAGCATGCCTGTCAGTGCCTTTCCACTTCACTCTGATTTATGAGCTTTACAGCTTTCTGTTCCCAGTCTGACAGGACAACTGTGACATCTTTGTGGGATCTGAACTAAAAGATGGAGGGAAGCTTTGGGGGGATGGCAGGGAGGAGTGCTGGAATTGCACGAATAGGGTGGGACTGTGGGAAAACATCAGTGTTAGTATTTATGCAAAAAACTGCAGTAGCCTTGCAGGGCTGTGGATGCCGAGCGAGCTGACCATAAATCACACCAACACCCTGCAGCTCCTCAGCAGCTGAAATGTGCTTTTAACCCTGCACTGGCAATTCCAATCCTCGGAGCACCTGTGGCAGAGCTAGAAGCTTGTCTGGATGGTCCTGCAGGTGCATGAGGAGGAGCAATGTGCCTTGTGGTGTACAGGGCATCCTTATCCCTGCCAGTCCCTGTGTGGGGAAGGCTCTGCTGATCCCCATGCAGCCATCCCAGAAGGAAGTCTGGACATGGGGTGGTATCCGATGAGTTATAGGAAAATGTGTTTGGGCTAAGCACACGTATGAAAGATAGGTTTGAAGGTTTGAAGTCAAGCGATGCCTTGCTCTTATCTCCTCTGTCGGTAGAATTGCTGCTCCACACCTCTACCCACCCAACTGCTGCTTTTGCCTGTAGCCAAATAAGCATCCCTGTCTTGATTTTTCTCTTTGCAGTTCTTCACTTGCCTGGTGATCCTGTTTGCCTGCGAAGTTGCAGCTGGAATTTGGGGATTTGTCAACAAAGACCAGGTAAGACATCTCCAGAACTTGCATTTGTGGGACTGGGAGGCTGTGGCAGAACCGCAGCAGATCCTGACATGAGCTGTTTTGCTCGTAAACTGCTCCTGGGCTGAGTCATGAGGGCTCAGATTAGCCGTGTGATCTGGGCAGGTCACCCAACACCTCTTGGCCAGGCTGATGAACTTGAAATGGGAGCACTTGATGGTAGCAACAGCCCCCCTTACGGTATATAGTGCAATGTGTAGAAAAAAAATAGCCCTGTCTTGCTTGGGTCTCCACCTTGCTGCTGTCAGTCAAAGTGTGAGTTGATTCCATGTATGAAGTCGTAAAGGGAAGCCATCTGCATGTCCAAGGTGCCAAAGAGCAAACCAAGCCACATGGCCCCTGGTGAGAGGGAACACCGTATGGGAGAGCCTCATTAACAGGACTGCTTGATGCTTCCTGTATCCTATAACCGCTTCGGGCTGTCCTCTGGCCAGTTCCAAGCCTGCAGCTGATCTGTGTGCTGTGCACACACGAGGGGTAGAATGTAGCCAAATGTCCCAGGCACCTGCGAGGGACTGCCCAGATGAGGTCCTCTGTCTGGAGGAGGGTAGATCAAGGGTAGGACTGAAAATTGCAGCTTTTCACCTTCCCCTTCTGTGCACCTCCTTTCACTGTGGCCACGTGCTCACACACACACAGAGCTTGGTCTTGAAGAGCAGAACTGTCAGTTTATGGGAACCATGGCCATGCTGCAGCAAGCACCGGGCTGGGTGTTGATCACTAAGCCATCAAGGGTTCGGACAAGGGAAGGGAACTGCTTGTGCTCAGAGCCAAGGCAGAGTATGAAGTGTGTTTACTAAAGGGATGTAAGCCAGCTGTGTAAGTAGGTGGTAGCCTGCTCAGCTTTCACTTGCAAGCAGGCCACAGATGACCAGCTCGGCCGTGAATGGGAACACCCTTGTAGTCATTCCCTGGAGAGAGCATGACTTCACCAGCATAAACTCTTCTGTGGCTAAAATTATTATTATGCAGGCAGGGTGCTGTTTCCTAGCAACTTTGGTGAGCTAATTAACCTTTGCCAAGGAGCTGTGCCTCCTGCAGATATTAGTTTGTGAATCCTGAAGAGTCCAAGAAGTGTGACTGAACTGACAACAAAAAGAAGTGAAGCCTGCGTAAGGAGGGACCCCATGGCTGTTGCTTTCCATGCTGGGGAGAAGGTGCATGGCCATCAGAGCATAAAGCTTAGTAATTTAGGATTTGCCAATGCAAGAGCGATGACCTCAGCCCCTAAAATTAATTTTGTAGTTTAAAATGAACTGTGGCAGTCCGTTGGCCTCAGCTGCTTTTGCAGCCTTGATGATGAATGGGCTGTTTGGAAGTCCTCACTCACGAGGCAGGCAGCTTGCTTCTCTCTGACTGTCAGGGGCATCTCACAAGCAACGTGGGCTGGGAAGGACATGCTGAATGATCCCAGCCACCGAGAGCTGCTCCCAGCGGGGACTCTGTTCCACCTGGGTTTGCAGCCCCTTGCAGGGACAATCCCCTCCTATCACGTGGGCACAGGATGCTCTTCCATGAAGCTGGAGGCAGTCTCTCTCCATGAGAGTCTGACTTCTTGGAGATGTTTTAGATACAGGATGGGGAGAAGTAGGATTTTGGGGTTTGGGGGTTTTTTTGTGTTTTTTTTTCCTGTGTACCAGAATCAAATGGTTCAATCAGGGAACATCACCCTCCAAAGCAAAATTTTGAGCAGTTAGGAGAAATGCTGAGAGAATTGATTGAAATCGCACTCCTAGCTGCAGTTTCTCTTTCTGTGTGCTAATCCAGCCTGTGCTGCCACGAGCAGATGTTCTGGAAAGCATTTTCCCTTTCATATTTGCTTGTGTTTGTTTCTTTTGCATCTTCTGCCTATCCTCCTTTCATCTGTCTCTCCCAAATTCTTGGAGAAGGTGCAGAAGCCAAAAGGCCAGTTTCCCTGAAAATGAGGGGTTTTTGTATTGTGGAGCAGACTCCTGTGGGTGGCTGCAGTGTACCAGCCCAGATGGCAGCGTGAGAGTACAGATGAGACTTCTCATATTTTCAGGATGAGGGTGCCCAGCACCAGGTTTTCACCAGAGTTTCACATCCACCTAAAGGCACCTAAGCTTCCTGACCCAAATGGGCTGCCTCACTAAGCTTTAGTGTGCAATCTCTCCCAAATTCCTGCCATCCCCTCTAAGCCAGACAGTAGGCTGAGGTGCCCATACCCACAGATGTCCTGGCTTCTTGCTCACCCCACCTCCTCCTGACCTCCCGAGTGTGTCCTGCCTCTGCAGCCTTGGTGGAAAACGTGTTGCCTGCTTGCTTTGTCTCCATGTGTCAGGTGGTTCAGAGCAAGCCATTTCTGCATTCCTGAGTCCAACAGCAAATCCACACAGGCTGAAGGCTATCTCAGAGCTTGTGGTTCACCCTCCAGACCTTGGCTGTCTTTGCCTGCTAGAGCGCTTGCAGAGCGCTTGGATGGCATTGGCTGGAACCTGATGGCTGGTGGATGAGGTTCTTGATGCTGATCTTAACATCTACAGCTGGAGGGACTTAAGCCCTGTGAAAGACAGACCTTTTTTTCCACACACCTGTGCAAATAAACAGGATCCAAAACTATTTAAAGACTGTTTATCTACCAGTGAGCGCCATTGGGGAGAGCATGTCCCTGCAGCACAGCTGCTGGATGGGCTTTGTCCTTGTCCTCTGCCTAAAAGGGAGTTTTTCCCCTGTCTTTCCTAGATAGCCAAGGACGTGAAGCAGTTCTATGATCAAGCATTTCAACAAGCCCTAATGGCAGAATCGGAGACGAACAACGGGAAAGCTGTAGTGAAGACTTTTCATGAAACGGTAAGACCTTGGTGGTGGTGCTGCATGCTCTGCTCAGTCTACGTGCAGTTGGCCAAAGCAACTGCTGATGGATAGGATCCTGTGTGCTGCAAATTACACTGGGTTAACTTCTGTTGTCAGTGTTTGAGTGGTGAGGAGCACACAGACTGATCCTCCCCGCAGAGGCACAGTAGGCTGAACTGCAAGTCCTCGGGCTTGCAGGGAATGAAGGCAATGTGGGATTTTTTGATGTTTAGAACTGGATCAAATGTGTTCTCAGCACTGGGATTTTGCTGCCTGTTTTCCAAGCTCTACATAGAAATCTCCTCTCCATAGGAGTTTCTTGCAGCCAGAGAACATGGGAATGTAGGAGGAAGGAGAATTAAAAATGGGGATCAGGAAAATGAATGGGAAAAGCAGGGTCTAGAGCAAATGCTGCTACGTGCAGGTCTTAGCCTGTCAAGTTCACTGTTCTTACATGTCAAGACACAGAGTTGCACCCTCTTCAATATTTTGTCCTTCTCACTGTGCTGGGAAGTCTGGCTCAAGCTCTAATTAAGTTGCTTTTCATTTACTTCAGCACCCCTGATTTAAGTAAAGATCAATGAAAGAAAAAAACGTTGCTCTGAGGAGCTAACCCAGGTCCTTCCTCTGCTCAGCAGGAAACAAAATTCCTGGAGAGTGTTGGGTTCATTCCTCCAGGATACCAATGCCAGACCTGTTTGGGACTATTGTAGGAAGCAACTGCTTTGCATGGAAAGAAAAAAATCAAATTTAGTGGGTTATTCCCCCTCCCTTGTTTGCCCCCTCTAGGATGCCTCCTCAGTCTGGGGTGGCTTCAAGGATGTTTAATGGTGGAGAGAGCATTGCATGAGTGTTTGCTGTCTGCTAATACTGTTTTTTTGTTGTTTGCTTGGGTTCTTTTCCTCTGTGTAGCTGGACTGCTGTGGTCCCGATAATACAATAGGAGTTATCACTCCCCTGTGGAGAGAAGACCTCTGCCCGAAGAAGGACTCCTTCCTGAAAAACCTTATTGAGGTAGGCACGGCTGCTCTTTGCTAAGTGCAGCTCCTGTGAGGAAACTGGGCTGGCAGGGAAATTTGGGGATTTACTGGGAATCAGATAAAGAGTAGAGATTTAATTTATTTGGGGATGGTGCAGAGGAATGTCAGAGGTTCCCATCAGTTCTTCCTTTGCTGTTCCTGCATGAGGGGGCTGGCAGGCACAGAGTGGTGAAGTCTGGTGGGAAGTTGTAGAGCCAGGTCCTGGGACCGTGGGTGGGACCAGGGGGAAGCAGACCTGCCTTTCTGGATGCTGGGAGCAGGCGAGGGAAAAGCAGGCTCTCTGACCAGTGTGCATCTCTGCTTCAGCCCTCAAACTGCCACAAAAAAATCGACGAGCTGTTCTCCGGGAAGCTGTACCTGATCGGTATCGCTGCCATCGTGGTCGCTGTGATCATGGTAAGCGTGGCTGCATGGCGTTCTGCTTTGTGGACCAGGGAAAAGCTGCCTTGAGGTGCCCTCAGAGTCCTGTTCCAGCTGGGCTGGATCCATCCCTCTCCTCCGGTTGCCCCTGTGGCTCAATGTGCAGTGCCAGCCCTCTGCATTCCAGCTGCTCTGGGACATGGCGAGAGGGCTTCGTCATGCCCTGGGGGTGTTGGGATGTTAGGGCACCCAACGAGCACGGTAAAGCAAGAGCACCCACAACCCCATTCAGAAGGGCAGAGCACCATCGAGCCTCCTGGCTGCCTGCTAAACTGCACGTTTCTCAGTCTGCTGTGTTTTGTCACTGGGGTCTGCAGTGGGAAGGGATTTGCTTTCTTTGCCACGGTGGGTTTGCTCCCCCATGAGCAGTGGGTGGCACGGGCTGGTAAGCCAGTGCCTGAACAAAGGCTGGCTGGGCTGCAGCACCGGAGGGATATTAAAGCACTCGCTGTGTAGCTGGCAGCCATGAGGCTTGCACCATACCATCCCTGCTGCCAGCGAGAGGGGACAACATCATCTTATCTCGAATTGGCCAACTCCTAATGAAAACAGCAGCAAAGACATAGCATCTCTGCCCTTGTCTCTGGCATGAGAGTGTTTATGTGGAGCGGGGGACCTCGGGATGGGGGGGTTCCTGCATCATACTGGTCGGTGCCTCACTGGTGCTCTGTGTCTCCCAACAGATCTTTGAAATGATCCTGAGCATGGTGCTGTGCTGTGGCATAAGGAACAGCTCCGTCTACTGAGCCGTGAGAGCCGGGGAGGGGAAGGGGGGAGCAGGGCGGACGGCGCTAGAGGGGAGCCCAAGTGCCACCAAGTGACCAGGAGACATTGAGACATTTCAACAAAAGATAAAGAAAACTATGTATATAAATACTTCCAATATTACCATACAGTACTTACCATTTTTATTTTGAAGTACTTTTTTTTTAAATAAATAAAACTTTCCTGTATCCTTGTGGCTGAGTTAGTTACACATCAGTTTTGTGTGATGGGGAAAGCTGCTGTAGCAGGAGATCAAGTTCTTCCTCCCCCTTCCCCACCCCCCGTAACTCAGAAGTAATGCTGGTGGAAGAAGTACAGAGGAGAAGGCTGCAGCCTGTTATCAGAAAACTTTGCCTTGGTTTTTACTCTCTTTTTCAATACCAACTTTTTTTATATGCAGAATTGGATGCTGAAGCAGGATTTAGCATTTTTGTTCATTTGTACTCATCTTTTCCTACCATCACCCCAGCTCCCTGGCATTTCCAACCAGTCTGTAGGGAAGCCTGGCTGATTGCCTGAATCCTGGGAGACAGGAGAGGAAACAGCCCCTGTTGCCTGAGTGCGATGTGTCCCATGGGAAACGCCGGTGCGTTCTTCCTCTCCAACCTGTTTGCAATGCTAGGTCAATTCTTAACAGAAGTCATGCTTAATTTTTTTTATTCTTTGAAGAGTGGGAATGTTTGGGCTTTTTGTTTTTGTGTTTTGTTTTTCTTTTTCTTGGGGCTATAACTTTATAAATTGGCTCATTTCCATTGATTCGTTACACTAGAGGGTCAGCAGCTGGGAGTGAATTTTAGTCCCAATTTTTCAAATATAATCTGACAATTAAGTCACCTTTTTAACCTCCTTCGATGTTTTTTTATAGACATATGTTTTTGGGAGAGTCTAGTTCTGTACTAAGTTTCCACAGTTAAGCTAATGTTTGCATATAAATGATATTGGGAAAAAAGAAGAAAACTTAAAAAAACTCCAGTACTAAGAACCTAAAAAATCCTGCATGTATGTATTGCAGGGTGATGCTTGGGGGTTCCCAGCCATATGCATACATGTTTAAAATTTCATCTTTGCATCACTCTCCCGTTCAATGAAATTTTCCTTACTTTCAGCATATTGTCGCACACTGTAACATTGCTGGGAAATTGTCATAACCTGATGTTGCAAAAACAAAAAAAAGTTCATTTTTAAGATCTTCCGCTTCCAGTTACATCAATGGCAGGAGATCAGCTTATCAAAGCAAGGGAATTCAGGATTTTAGATGGCATCGGTTGAAACGCTTTCTTGTGACCTGGTAAGCTTTGATTGCCAATTCGATGTATGTGGCTTCTGTCATATGCCACTTCGTTACCGTGTAGATAGTGACCCAGGAGCTATGTAATAAAATCAGAGTGTTTCTAAAAAGATGATCTATATGTATAGTTCTATAGATATATATTTTTAAGCAAAGCCTTTTCCTTAGCCGTACGGGCACTTGAGCTGGAAATGATAGTATCTCAGCTTTTTGCCACCTCAAAGCAGGTAAGGGGAGGAGTTGAAACTAGTGATCACCTTCCCCACTTCAGGAATATTTCTGTTTCTTAAAGTATTTCACTCTCCCCCTTCGTTGCAATGAAGAGCTTCAGATCAGATAGGGAGGGAAACCCATGGTCATTGTAAACTAGTACCTTACCTTGTCCACTGCACATGGGTGCTGTGGCCTTTGCCAAAAGAGAAGAAGTTGTTCCTGCACTGGGGCAAACTGATCCATTCAGAGGCTTTTCCCCCCTTCCACTCCCCCCTTTCCTCTTCCTGCCTTTTAGTATATAGGGCCTTTAAAAAGTATATAGGTAAATATATATATATATCTATCAAGTCGTGCTGGGTAATAGGAGGAAGTGCTTCAACAGAACTTTGAGTTGAGGGGTTGAACAAGAAAAGATTCAGCCTTAGAAATAGCCTTAAAGCAACACTGCCCTGAATGTCCATGTTGTGCACACTGAGAATGAGACCAGGTTTTGCAGTAGGTAAGCCCTTCCCTTGCTCCCCAGCGTAGCTCCTTCAGGTCATCTACTCTGTCATGTGGCTATATGTATATGCATCAACCAAGCATGTGTGTTACGTATATGTGCATCGGGATTGTTAGCATACAGAATGGATGTGTAACTTGCTGCCTTTTTTGTTGACTGTTGATAAATGTGTATAAATATGCCATTAAGCATTTCAATTCTGTTTTCTTTCCTTATACCATATTTTTGATATTGTTCAGTATTCAGTTGATGCTGTATATGTAGCTGGAGCTCTGTTTGAAGATGGACTGGGTCTTGATGCAGGTCAGGTGTGTCCTTGGACATTGTAGCTTTAGGGGTCTGGGTTGTCCCAGGCAGGAGCAATTGGGAGAAAGTGCTAATTGGATAGGGAGCCTGAGACCTGTGGGAGGAAGAAGAGCAGAATGTTTGCTCAGACTATGTCCCACATGGGCTGTAATTTGCTCTCTGGGTCATTCCAGAGGTGGCTTGTCACTGGGCAGCTCCAAAGGCAGCTCCCTGGGCCACCTACTGTCCCTGCAGTTGCTGCGGGAAAGAAGCTGTGGGAGGGGAACAGCCAGGGGCTGGGAAGGCTGTGGGAGGGGACAGAAGGAGTTCTGCAGGGAGAGAGTAATGCTTTCTTCAGAGTTCCTAGCTGAGAGTCCCCATGTTAGATGGGATGGTCATCAGATGTAGCAGGAGGCGTCAGCCCTTGGAGAAGAGGGACAGGGAGGAACCATCATGCTTAAGAACGATGAAGTAACTGAGAAACCCCTACAGAAAAACTATCTATTTGGGTCTCCTCTAGTCCAGCCTCCTGTGAGCAGGACCTGAGTTAAAACAAACCAGAGAAGAGTGAAGGGCTGAAGGGACTTGCCCTGTTGCAAGCACTCGGGATCCAAAAGCAACAGGGCTCTTCAGCCAGTTGTTCAGTCCCAAAGCTGACTGAGGTGAAGGGGAAAAAACCACTAGGTAGGACCCCTGCCCTGCCTCAGACCCTCTCCTGCATAACTGTACATTTGTGTGTGCAACATGGGGCCCCATCCAGCTCCCCTCCACACCCTCAAAAAACAAACAAAGGATGAAGTTGTGGTCTATAAATACAAATCCCTCCCTCTCTGTGAAAGCATCCTCCTGGAGCTAGTGACAGCTGAGAAACTGGCTGTGAGCTGAGGTGGGGAGGAGGGGAGAGACTGGTGGGGCAGAGGAAAGTCAACTGTCCAGGTCTAAATTCAAAGACCACATTGAAAAGTCAAACAGAGCCGCTGACAGCTTAACTGAATGCTTGGGATTTTTTCATACTGTGGAGCATGCCACAAAGCAGTGTGTTTAACTTCTTTCTGCCTTTTTTTTTAAAGAAATGAAACAAAAAGCAATTTAATAAACATTTCTCATAGTGTGCATAGTGTGATGAACTGTTGCAGTTTTACAACCAGTTAACCTGAACACCAGGATGCTTTGTGAACCAGGCTTCAACAGCATGGGCCTTTCCAGCCTCTGGGAGGAGGGCCTGCAGGCAGGCTAGGGACGCATCCACAATGGTGCTGAGGGAAGGCAGAAAGGTTGCTCACCAGCAGCGGTGGCTGCTGCAATTGTACCCACCCTCAAGGGGAGGGGGGCACAGCTGTGGGGGAGCTAATGTGGATTGCAGAATAGGGTGACTGTGTAGAAATTCGGAGGCCTGCGGTGGCAGTACTGTGCACACTCAAGGGGCTTCTCCTAAAGCGACCAAAAATTGCTCAAAATGCCTTCTGCTGCCATCCAGCCAGGGCCTGGTCTGATTTATGGATGGTCTGGTCATGGCACTGTTGCTGCTCCTGCACACCTGTCCCTGCACACCATCGGCCTAGCTGAGAGCAAGGGGGGAGGCCAAATGCTGTGATCCCACAACTGCCTGCCTTTCTCTGCCCTGTCTTGGACTTCTTGCTGCACTTGAAGCAGGAATGTCCCGCGGTGGCTGCCAGCCATTGCCCATGCCGGTATGGCGAGGGGGGGAACACTGGATGAGGGAGAGGGAAGTTCAGCCGCAAGGCAGCTGAAAGACAAGCCCTGCTCCTAGCAGCTGTGCCCATGCTACGAGATCATGCCCATCTGTTGTTCTTTCACTTGTTTACCTGAATGTTAATGGAGTCGGACATAATGACTTCTGGAAAGAAAAGAAAAAAAGTTATATTTAAAAACAATAAAAAAAAAGAAACAAAACAAACCCCCTTGTTAGTGGATGTTTAATGATGTGTTGTCAGATCTTGTTTCTTTCCATCGTGTACAGATTTCTGCCACGTCTTCCAAGGGAACAGGCTTGTCTTGTTCTTGTATTCAAGCAAAATTTGGGCTGCAAGGAATGCAGTCCTCAGCTGACCCTCTAGATGCTTTCCCATGAATGTGATGCTCTTTGCTTCATGCCTTAAAACATTTGGATTGTGGTGCTGTGTTGTTGCTCCAGATAGGGATAAAATGATTCCTGCCTCTGGAGCTAGGGTTAAGCTGATGTGAGTCACTGTCAGACTCAGGCTGGTGTTCAACAGGAGGAGAAACAATTGTGGAAACAAACTGGCAAAGCACAGTGCATATTTGGCATCCAGGGCGTGTGCCTTGGGACCTCAGCCTGGAAGCATAGCTGGGATCTTTAAACTTCCCTGGCTAAATTCAGTCCCCTCTATTTGCACCTTAGGTCTGTGTATTAACACTGCTGTGCTCGAAACAGACGAGTTGTACGTGATGCTTGAGCCGAGGTGCTGGGAGAAGACTGGGCAAACCAGGCCCCTTTAAGGTGCTGTTAAATGAAGACAAGGGTTATTCTTGGAAAACAGCAGTCCTGCTGTATAGGAGCATGTGAGGCCACATGGATAAACCACTGTGCTGGGAAGGGGTGGGTGGAACACTTGCAGCCTGCTTTTTCTCATACTGCACCAACAGCACTGGCTTACGCTTCCCTTAAACATTTTTCTCCTGAGGCCTGAAGGACTTAGAAAGTCATTGGAGACCTTACTGTAGACTTCTGATTCGTAGGAGTATGTGGAATTTTTTTTTTTTTTTGTGAAACAGGAATTTTTCACAAAAATACAAGTGTAAATTTTTCTAAGATAGACCAAGTTGGGATTTTTTTTCCAGTGGAATTTTTTTCCTCCCCCCCCCGACTTTTTTTAAAAAAACAACCTCTAGACTGTTTCTAGTGAGAAGTTTTGGAGAATTCTTTTGCTTTGGCAAGCTCTATTTTGTAAGCCTCTTCTGGGCTGTTTGTGTTGTAATGTGCCTCATCGTTTCCTACTGAAACAGCAAGGATGAACAAGTATAAATTGCTTATGTCCATTCTCCTAGTAAGAGATTGTCGAAACTGTAACTGAGATTTGCAGTATTCCCACAGGAGGCAAAAAAACCCCAGCCAGCTCTCCCATGGCAGAGGTTTCTGCAGAGGAAAAATCCTTGCTGCTTGATCCCAGCCACACCCTCCCTTTGCCTGCCAGCTCCGCTTGCCAGGCTCAGTGGTGAAGGACGTGTTAGTGGCTCTGCTCTATCAGTGCTCTCTCAGAGCACATTCCTGCTCTGAACCAATGTTTCCTTTGCTGGATATGGCAGTGTGGCCCTCCAGTCAGGGGAGACAAGGGAGTTTCAGCTCCAGGGCAAGCTGCTGACAATAAAGGAGACTGTGCTGAAAAAAGAAAAACATAATTTCAACAACCTAATTCACTGGTAGGGCTGCAGTAGAGCTGGGAAGCTGGGGCTGCACCTGAGAGGAGGCGAGAGTGGAAACACAGCCCCTAGTGAAGGAACATCTGCCATCAGTGGGTGCCGAAGGGGAGAGGCAAACAATTAACTACCTGGCCAGCTCTTGATTAAGTGATGAAGATGCGGGCTAGAAACCCCAAATCCCATTGGTGCCAGGCTGTGCAGTTGAACTAGAGGCGAGGTGTTAATCTGTGTATTTTTATCTAACCACTCCTCTCAGGTTCAGCCTGCTGAGCATCAGATCACCTTGCATGGGCATAAGGAGGGCGCAGAAGCAAAGATGTGCTGCTCCAGTGCAAGCACTCCAGCCTACCTCTGGCAGCATGTCTGGCACAGGCAGCCTGATGCTTTCACTTCAGAGCTGGGGGACCTGGAGCAAACAGAAACCACCTCCCAGCCACTAAAACTGCTGCATAACTGAAACTCACATTGTTTTCACACTTGCAGATGCATTAGAGAGTACATAAACTTTGCAGCCTGGCATGCCAATCTGGACCTCCTGGCGTTTCTCGACTGTGTTTAGATCACCCAGGTGAGATGGCACACAGGACACTGCCTGCTGGCTGCATGTGAACTGGGAAGATTCCCTCCAGCACGGGTTGCCCGTGTTAAATTCAAAGCCCTGTGTTGGCTACAAAGGTGTATTGGTTAATGAAGCTCGTTACAGGTCATCTTTAACATCTGGGGAGTTGCTGGGTTTTGTGGGTTTGGGTTTTTTCCTAATGTCAGGTCCAGGGCCCTCGGCTGGTTCCAACAACCTCTTCCAGCCCTTTGTTACCACTGTTAGTGTCTGTCACGCTGGGCCCAATGACAGGAAAGAAAAAAAGAAGAAGCAAGAATTGGGAGAAGGGCTTTTTTAGTACAAAAACACAAAATGAACAGATAGCACTGTTTTTGTTTCTTTTTAAGATTTCAAATAATTGCAGGGTATTAGTTTTGCTGTTAAATGACTTCAGTTTCCTCCCACGCATGCAGTGTCTCTAACAGAAAGGGGTTGCGGGCTCTCCCTGCAGGTCATCTCCAAGCCAGCAATAACATTGGTATTGTGAAGAAACAAGTTGTTAAAGACCTTCCTAGCCTGCCTGCATTAAAACTCACTCCACGGGAACTAATTTTACGTGGTTACCTTAGGGGGGGAAAGCACCAACATGGGTAAACAGCACTGAAATAAATCAAACCTGCTTGCAGGTGAGCTAGGACCAAATGTAAGTGCAAAGTGAAACACGTAAGTGAAGCTTGGTGTAGAAGAGGGGCGGCATCAAGCACTGAATCCCAGAAACTCACCCCCCAAGGGATTTCAAGGCCAATTGTAGGCTTTCCTTCCTGCAGACAGGAGAGGGCAAATCAAGTTATTTCAGCCTGTAACCATTCCGGCTTGGTGTGACTGCCTTCTCCCAGCAGAGAAGGATGCAGTGGTCACTACTGTGCTGTTGCTTTTTGCCTGTAGGAAAATACTCCTTTCCCTCCCCACCTCCCCTCAGGAGCACCAGCATCAGTAGCATGTGGCCACAACAGACTAACTTCCATACTCCCTTCGGACACAGGAGATGGTGAAAATGCATCCGATCGCTCTGTCTGGCTTGCAAGATCAGGGCAGCTGCTAGGGAATCACCTCCTGCTCTCCTGTAGCCACAAGGAGAGGGGCCAGCAGTGCTTGCCAGGCGCCTACCCCAGGCTCTGAGCACGGGAGCCCACTGGCGAGCAGTGGAAACACTTACTGGACGGGCACCAAACAACAGATTTATCTGCAAGAAAGGAGCACCAGGAGCCCAGTAACGGGGCTGGGACTGGTATGCCTTTGCACACACTGCCCCTGCACACGGGGACACGCTGGCTTCCTGCAGACTTGTGGGGCCATCTTGGCAAAGGAGCCGGCCCCTCAGAGCCCGTGCTGTGGATGTGGCCCGCTCGCTTGGATGATGTCCTGCGCTGCAGCTCAGAGCTGCCTTCCAGCCCCCCACCCCTCTTCAAGCCACTCTGGTTCACGCTGCCGAGAGGAAAACTCTTTACCATCTGTTTGTCTTCAGAGCCTGATTCATTATTTTCATTTCAGCTGTTGCCAAGCAATAGTGAAAGTCCCAACACAC
The DNA here is from genome assembly GCA_013398125.1 of Aegotheles bennettii. Lineage (NCBI taxonomy): Eukaryota > Metazoa > Chordata > Aves > Caprimulgiformes > Aegothelidae > Aegotheles > Aegotheles bennettii. The sequence goes on along the minus strand of VZRW01003488.1, from coordinate 84,422 downwards.
CAGTACATCCACCGCTGCAAACTGTCTTGTCCTCAGCCACCAGAGAAAAAGCCCCAGTTCTCTGCAGTGTGCTGTACTAAATCTTCTGCAAAAAGACAGGAAAGCAGAAAAGGGTACAGTCAGCTCCTGAAGGTGACCTTGGTTACCAACATGCAGGGTATCTGGGCAAAAAAAGGAAAACTTGTAGCCTCTAGAATGGGCGAATGGGGCTTTTCCCCGAAGGCACCCACATCCATAGGTGATGGAAATGGTGGAGGAGGTGTAGCCCTCTTCTGCCCCTCTGAGCCCCTAACCTAGCATTAAAACCAGGGTTCAAAACAAGAGAGCCCCATCATTTGCACCAGTCCATGGTGTACCCTCCAGCCTTACAAAAATGGGGCATGCCACCACTTACTCCACATGTGTCTTCCTTGCTCCTTTGCACCCTCTAGGGGTGTCTAGGGCACTCCTGGGGTGTCCCCTGCACCCAAGACAGTGTTACACAGCACTGGTAGTATTCATCCATAGTTTACTCTTGGCTCCCTTTGCCTGTTTACTACCCTCCTCCTATCCATACCTACTCACCTACCAGAGGACTCTTGTTTTCCTTTCTTCCTCCCTCCAGCTGGGAGCCCACCTGAATGCCTGTGACCGTACTCACGTGTGTATATATATATATTAGAGAAACAGGCTCACTAAACAGGGAAACACCTCTAGAGCTGTTGTTTTACATCTACAGCATGACTCCAGACAGACAGAAGGCATTCTGCACTAACCTCGTAATTGCTGCCAAACGTATTCCAAACGCAGCCCTCGCCCCATAAATTACCACAGTTAGCAACACTCCAGCAAGGGAAAGTGTGTGTTTAAAAACTGACACTGCAAGTCGTGGCTGCCATTTATATTCCGGGGGACTCTCAGTGAGGCCCCACATGGGGGAATCCAGCAAATTCTCCTCGACCATGGTCGCAGCCTTACCTTCAGCACAGTGCTGCAGCAGGGCTGGGATGACACGGGGAGAAAATTCAAGTGCTGCTAAAATCAGACAAAGCAGGGCTACACAGGGATTTCTGCCTGTGCTGCAAAACAATGGCATAGGTGAGCTTTGCTTACACCCAAGGCCTACAGCAAATCCCTCAGCATGGCATGGTCTGAAGAGGCAAAGGCACAGCCTTTAAAGGCTCAGGCCCTTTGCAAGAATTGATTTAACGTAAGGATGGAGCCCTAGGGCCACGCGACGCAGTGAGAACCTGAGCCCGGGAAGGGTGGGNGTGGGATGAGCCATGCAGCCACCTGCCCCACCAGACCCTGCCCTTTCTCTGTTCCTTGACACAGGGCAAACAGGCTGGAGACTGAAGCCACCCGAGAAATGTATTTCCACTGAAAATGTAAACTTTTTGCTGAAAGAGGGGAAAAAAACCCCGGGCATCTTTAGCCACCATCAATAAAACATTTTCAGGGAGTTTTACTCCTGACGCACACACACAACACACTCTTTGGGGACAGAAAACGGAATCCTTTATTTATTTTTATGGATTGGTTTTATGCCTCTGGTGACCGGGGGTCTTCTAGTGACAAACAAGATACATAAAATCGAACAAACAAACCCAAAAACAAGCGAAACAAACACAAAACCCAGACATTCCTCCTCAGTTTTCACTGTGACCAAACCCTGCTCTTCTGATGAGGAAAAAAAGCTCTGCTCGACGTGTTTTTTTCCAGAGTGCGCAGACAGCCCCGCTGGGGGCGGCCCGAGGGGGG
>VZRW01003488.1:11593-82209 GCA_013398125.1 Aegotheles bennettii | reverse complement strand
GTGAGGGGAAGGGTGTGGGGGCCGGAGCGGGCCCTGCGAGGCGGGGGAGGCTCCAGCCCAGGGGGGCAGGCGGGACGGCCGAGGCTGCGGGCTGGGCCTGTGATCCTGGGCAAGGCCGCGGGCTCTGTCGTTTCCCCCTCCCCGAGGTGGGGCGCCCACTGGAGGTGTGAGCCAGGGCCCAGGGGCTGCCCCCCCTTTCCCGGCCTACTCCGTCGCGAAGCAGTGCGCTGCGGTCGGCAGGGGATTGCCGGCAGGCCTTGCTGCAGCGCTGTCTGCAGTGAGAGCAGGCTCTTGGCCACGGCTCGGAGTGACTGGGGTCTCTTGTTTTCTTCACAGGCTGCAGGAGGATGCACAGAGCCTGTTTGAGTAAGACCAGGATGGAAGAGTCTAATGGGGACCTTCCCATCCGGAGAGACACCATCTTACCTAAGTTGTGCTGTGATCCCATCACCATAATAAACCTGTGAGTCTGGCTGGTGCGCTGTAAGGGTCACTCTGTTTGGATACTAGTGTTGTTAAGGCTAAAACATCTCCCTTTTCCTTTCTGTGTAGCAGCTCTTGGATACCCTGATTCCCAGCTTGTGATGAACGCTTACACAGCTGTCTGAAAACAGCTGTTTTAGTAGTCAGTTGGGCACTTCAGTGCCTCTTGGGTTGTAGTCTTTACTTTCACATGTTACAAAATTAAGCAGAAGGATGTATGATTTTCAGATTATTATTTCCCATTGAAGAGCTACACTGAGGGCAATGTTTTCAAAAGCAGTCAGATCTCTTTTGTCAAAGACACCAGACTTTACATGGAACATAGCCCTTGGTTTGTTGAATTCTTCAGAGGTTTCTCTACATTTTAATGCCCCATGAAAATCTGGCCCTAACTGAGAAAGTGACGTTTCTTTGAAGACACAACTCTATGGTACCCATAGTCTCTTTTTTTTGCAGCATTTAATACTCAAAATGCATAACTACTATTTTTATATTTTCTTAGTTGTGTTTAATACTATTCATTTAGTAATGGTTTACTGCACAGGCAAATCAGTTTTGTTTTCTTAAAACCTCTCTTCTGTTCTACAGAATAAGGTTGGCAATGTGAAGACTGAGTAAATACAGTGGTGCTTGCCTTATTAGGCTGTGTGTGTTTTTCTTTTGCCAGAAATCCAGGAATATCTGCAGACTTTCATACTAGCATGAGCTGGTGTCAGATTTAGAACTCGATTTTGCAGCTTTGGATAATCCAGGGGAAAGGAATTGTTTTTAAAACTCATTTTAAAGCTACATTTCCAGTATCTTGATGGAAATGTTTGTTTTCTAGGGTGGAAGTGCTGAGATCTTTGGTGGCTTTAACTGACCCTCAGGAGGGGAAGCTGACTCAATCTCAAGAGAAAGTGAGTGACTAACAGACTTTCCATGTCTGTTTACTGCATCGTTTCAGAAGAGCCTATAATTAGGTAGCTGAGGATTGTAATGGCCAGAAGAAAGTGTGAGAGATTGGGATGTGTTTTTGTGGATTTATACAGTATGATAAATGCAGGGCGTAGTTTGGAGAGATCACTGCTTTCTCTTGGAAGATGTGTAAGACAGCTATGGGGTATTCAGATTTGCTCAAAAAAATTATACTTATCTTTTAGTAATTGGACATGCTGTAACCTTTAATGAAACTTGGTGTGCAGCGCTGGTTTTAATTGCTTCTTGTATTGAGTCTTGTTTAAGTCTCTAATTTTAATGTGCATTCATTCCTTAAATAATGTTTTTATTTCAAGCAAAATTGCTCAGGAATCCCTGAAGTACAGCTGCTTTTGATATTGTGGTAATAATTATTTTGCATGGCACAGAATGATAGTGTCGTTTCACAGTGGAATTTTTATGCTCCTTTCTATTCTAGGCACTAAACTTGCTGGGCAGTTGGAAAATCATATTTGCAGCTGTTCCTGGGCCTACATCAAAGACCTCCTTGGAGTGATATCTCAAAGATGGAAGATCAGGATGGAGGTGAACCCTTTCTGGGGATAGTGGCTGGTGGTGCCACAGACTGCGAAGGAACGCTGCCCTCAGACACGGTGTCGCTCAGCGATTCTGATTCCGATGATCTGGGTTTAACAGATGAAGCAGAAGTTGATACGATATCTCCTGAAGAGCCATCTGTAGATGATGGGGATTACAGATCAGGGGAGACCCCTGACTCTTCAAACAGCAGTCACAGATGTCCTGTCCAGCCGTTCCATCTGAAGGGCATGAGTTCCACGTTCTCTCTCCGTAGCCAGAGCATTTTTGATTGCCTGGAAGAGGCAGCCAAGTTGTCTGTGCCCTCGATGCCTGAAGATAATGTTGTTGATGGGAGGTTTAAGCGTCCATTGCCTCCAGCCACAGTTTCAAGTACCATGGTTCCAGAAAGCCTGGGAAAGCAAGCCAAACCAGTGCTGGCTCCCAGAACCTCTCCTGCAGTGCCTGACTATGTGGCACACCCAGAGCGCTGGACCAAATACAGCCTAGATGGAGTTTCAGAGTCTACTGACAAGACTAACAGGGCAGTGGCCATGGAGTTTCTAGAGGGTTTGAAGAAAAGAGGAGAGAAACAAAGCTCAGCTACCCAAGATAGCTACACCCCATACTTCAACCAGGACCCTTCCAGCTGTGGAGCTGGGAGGATTGTCTTCACCAAACCAATAAAAAGGGGTGTTGATGGGCTGGAGAAGAAAACATCATCAGGGGAGGATGATAAGAAACACTTGAAAACAGATCTGAAAGGAAAATCTCTTAAGAATACTGATGACTTGAGGGAGGATGATAAGGTAGAGCTGGGGCACCTAGATAGTGGAAGTGGAAAGGCAACAGAGGAGGAGGAGTGCATGATGGCGGGGGACCTGAAGACAAAACGTAAGCTTAGTGTGAGGTTTAGTGGTACAGGTGAAGAGCCACTGGTGGAAACGGTTGGATTCCATTGCAGTAAGAAGAAGAATAGGAAGAATTTCCGACCTAAAGTAGACGATGAAGTGGAGGAGGAAGAGTCCTGAAGGATGAAGCACACTGGAGACAGTCAAGGACTTGCATTGTTCTGGGATATGTTTGTTTTTTTCTTGTGTTTTTTTTTTTCTGGTCTGGAAACCATGTGACAGCTTTTTGCCTAACAGTTCGTATCGTAGCCGCCAGGAACATTCTATATTGTTAGAAATTAAGCTACCTAAAATACAGTCCAGGGGTTTTGTTTGTTAGAGGTTTGTGGGCACAGGATAATTGCACCCTAGCAGGAGAGAATAGTGTGCTTTGTTTGTTTGAGCATCTCTCTGGGGCTTGCTGTGGAGCTGAGGTAGCCCTGAGCACCAAAGAAAAAGATGTGTTTAGCTAAAAGACTGCAAGGCTTCCTACTAACCCCCATATTTAGAGCTGTTTCCAAATCCTGCAGAATCCTGGAACAAAGATGATGTTCTTATTATGTAGAGATTTTTAAACAATGAAAGTCAAACCTAGTCTTCCACTAGATGTGATTTCTCCTGGCTCTGCCCCAGGGAGGAAAACTTTTTTTCTTTAATTGTTTTTGGTTTTTATACATCCTTCATTGCCATTGAGGGTGAAAGCACAACAGTGCCCAATCATGAGTTTGGAGGGCCCATGTAGGAACTGGCAAAACCAGTATTTTCTTAAGGTTTGCTTAATATTTACCTTATTTAGTGTAACATGATAAAGATTTTTAAAACCACAGTGTTTCCTGTGAAGAGGTACAACTCTGGATACATCCCAATGAATACACGCTTGGGGTGGCTTCAGCAAAGTCTCACCATGTTGAGTGTGGGTCAGAATTCACTTCTTAGCTTGTGCAGCAGCTTTTCCTCCTACTGGTATGATATGATGGGGTGATTCTTGACCTGCACCTCTGTATGTCCTTTCCAGGCAGCTCAGGTTCCACACTGATTCTGTGTGTGAATTGGGTGGGAGTGAGGTATTTATACCAGAACTGGCTACTTGTTAGTTCTTTGGGATTCAATAAACTTTCAGTTGTAGCTTGATTTCTTTATCTCTTTGAACCATGCTAATTAATGCAGCTATAGGAGTTTTAACAAATACTCAGTTTGTTTTGAGAATTGTCTTGAAAATCTAGAATGTTACAAGCTTACCCTCTTGTAAATTCTCCCACAAGTCTTATGTTTTAGATTCTAAAATTCACATTTTTAACATTTTTAAACATTTTACAATATATAGAGAATCACCTCACAGGATGAATCACCTCATACAATGAATCATGTTGTAGTGAATGTCAAATGTAGTAGTTTTTCACATAGAATGTTAATACATTCTATAAGTAAGGTTGAAAGATTAAATTCTTTGAAAGGTTATATGATTTGAAACTCAAATTAATTCAGGTCAGTTTGGGCTGACTTTTTTTTTTTTGCCAGTATTTTAAATGAACCAACCCCAATGTTAGTATATACAACCATGCAGTGAAAGACTGCTTCTTTAGAATATGTGATCTTTCTTGCTAGACTGTGCTTGCTCAAATGGGTATTTGAGGAGGTTACTTCCTCTGGCGGGGGTGTCAACATCTTGTCAGTAATTGACTGGTAGGCCCAAATTATTTGAGTCTTTGTGTTTCAACAGATGCATCATTTGGCAGCAGAAGCACAAAAAATGTACAGTGAATAATATTGCTGTCTTTTGAAATTCACCTTTTAAAAGTAAAAGCGGAATGTATTTTCTCATGAGTATACAGTTTGATGCACATTGGTCATTGCTAAATACATCAGTTGTTTCAATGCATGTGTTATAACAATTCCAAATGGATAGATTTTGGTTTCCAGTGGATACTTAATGTGCTGATCACAATTAAAATAGTAGCTGTTTCAGAATGGAAGCTGCTGCTGAGAGCGGGTCATGCAGGTTGTATGATATACATTCTTCCCTAACAAAAATGTATCTCACTACAAGCTTACTGGTTTTATAACTTCTGCTTGCTTAGGGTGAAGAACAGGTAGGACAGTATCAAAATTCCATAACTGTTAATGGGGTCATAGGTCTGGACCAGAGCTGAATAAACTGGACAAATGCATATTTTATGAAGACATCATAACAAGATTAATATCCTTTAATAAAAGACTCATGTCAGAAAGGTATTTTTATCAGATCTTACTCAGTTTTGGGCTGACTTGCTAACAAAGAAAGCTGTTGCACAACCTACATTTATGTTGCATGGAACCAGTGTTATATGCATGAGCAAATAAAGTTCAGTTGAAGCTTACCACTTTAAGAAAGGCCACAACCCAACACTTCCCCCTTCTGATGCTGTTTGTATTATTCCAAAGAAATTTCCTTTTAAGGGCAGTAGCAATATTAATTTTATTAGTGTATCTGTTCATACAAAATTCTAATAAAGCCAGACAACTTTTATATGCTAAAAATGTACGTGCCAGTTTAAGAAAAAAATGACAACCCAAATTCCTAGTTTGTAGGAAAATTACTGCTATACATTCTTGCTTTAAAATCTCTTAAGTGATTTTTTTTCCCTGACTTTTATGAGAAACCTAAAACATAATCAGAAAACCACTTAGGTGTGGATGCAGTGTTCTATGATACATAAAGGCAAAGTCTCCTTTAATGGCAGCAAGCTGACAGCAGCTATGACCTGGCATTAAAACAAAAGAGCAGGCAGCAGAGACTGGGGTCTGATTGCAGGAGGATCACCTGCTTCGTGTTTAGAAAGTCACAGCAAGCCACCCCACGCTTGAGGACTGTGCGATGAGATTCCAGTTTCTGGAGGTGAGTGAGGACCCTCAGTAAGGAATACCAGCAGAGGAACACCTCACAGAAGCCAGCATGGGAAGAGAAGACAGTGAGTAATCATTTGTGTGTTGTAAGAACTCGGGGAACTGTAGGATTGTAATCATTCAGTATCCCAGACCCTTTCCCATGGAAACTATTTCTTGATTTCCTAAGTTGCTCAGAAATATGAGCTTGCTTTCTTGGCCAAGGAAGTGGTTTTGGTGCGTAAGTGATCACCCTTCAAAAGGGAGACTCCCTTGAACAGAGAAGTGTGGAAATGGGCAGTGGGCAGTGATGACACTGGATTGAGGGTATGGTGTTTGGAGAACAGAAGGCAGATTGTTTTTAGAAAATAAGGTGGTAGAGTCATCGTGGAGGAGAAAGCTTTGAGTGCAATTTGTGGCATGGAGTTTTGGAGAAAGGATCAAGCAATACAGAAGCAGAAGGGAAGAAAGCCCAAGAAATCTAAGGAGGAAGACCAAGAAATCCTCAGTAGCATCTAACATTGACAGTGTTTGGCATAAAGTCTTTGAGAGCTGGGCCTCAGGCATTCATGAGTTAGGATATTACTTCTACAATAGTTCAGCAGGACAAAAGTTTAATCTGAAGAAATGAGAGTAAAGTTTAACTGTCAATGTATGCGATGTCAGTCTTGGACTGATCTGCATGCTCTTCTCTTTCACTTCTTTCTGGCAAAGGCACTTCTGTGTAGGTATTCATCACACCTAATAGGATTGTAAAAGCCATGTGCTTGTTTAAAAGCCTTAGGACAAGGGGCACATAATAGTAATTACTTAACAAACTTTAAAATGTTGAAAATAATCCACAGTAAAAAGATACTGTAAATTCTACTACTTTGCATTTGCTCAGTAAATTATAAAAACAGATTACTTTTCAGCTATTTTAAGTTAATTTCTGATTTTTATGCAGTTACAGTATTAAAATGTCTGGGGAACATGCTGCAGGATGGTTTTTCTTACTGGACTGGTGATAATGAAGCAATTTACATGCATGTTTTATAAGCCTCTAGCAGATTTAAGTTTGAGGTTAGTTTGAGTCTGAGTGATCTGAGGTCTTGTCATGTTATGAGTTTGCTGAGTTTCCAGCTACTTTTTTCCTATATAATATATATACGTTCAGTTTATGGTTTTTGAAGAGCATTTTGTGTAATAGATAGTTAGTAGGTAGATACCTAAATGGATCATTAAGAAGATCCAAAATCTTTATTGTGTTGGGTATCCTGCGGTGGCGGAGAAATAGTCTGGTTCTGACCCCAATGTTTTAAACTCTCCACAGTGGAGCCCTGGGACACAGAACAACTGACAGAAGTAGTTGCAGCTCGGGAGACAGATGAGCTGTGTTGATTAAAACAAAGTAGGAGTCTTATGCAATTTGTTATATTTTTAAATGACTATTGTTATCCACATTAAATGTTCTGGTAATGCTTTGATAGCACTATCTCATTGACTCAAGAAACACCCAAGACAATCCTATCAAGAAACCCTATGGCAAATAGATACTAATTTACATGCTGAAAGTTAGGTGAGGTCACTCCAGCTCACACTGTGATAGTCCTTTCCACAAACATTTTAAATGTACTTTGCAAAAGGTAATTTTTTCATTCTGAAGTATGAATATTCTGTTCCTTGTTTATATTCCCATTCCCTCCAGGTATACTCCATTGTACCTCCTTATGTGGTTCTTTTCCATTTTTTTTCTTGCATTTTTTTAACTAAATTGTTCAGCTGTATTAATTAGATCTCCATTATTGTTTTCAATACTTACGTTTATAATTCGGAGCCGGCTGGTTGCACAAGAGGTTGGTTTTGGTTAAAACCTCTGCCATTGAGGAGATAGCAGCTGTACAGTAGCAAATCTACAAAACAGGTTGTGATTTTTACATCAACTAATTTTTGTAGTACTTCATCTTTCCTGCAAATTTAGGAATGAATAATCTAGGCAGCAGACAGGCAGCATCAGAGATACCACATTTTTTTATTTATAAAAAATAGTTGAACTGTCTTGGAGAAAGATTTGTATTAAATATCTTCATTTTTTTTTTGTGAGTATATTGCATTATCTCAAGCTAGCACAAACTTGCTAAAGCATTTCTTCTGTGTTCCTGTTGGACCTGTATTTGGTGTTAACATTGTTCACTGAATAGGATGACTTTTTTTCAGGAAGCCATAAAACGGATAAGAAACAGGAGGGAAACTGCAATGGGAATATTAAGAAACTTTCAGCAAGGCCAACTTTACACTGGTGTTCTAGGGACAAAGAAAACAGTAACAGTTGTGCTATGTAGCACATGGTAATGCTGTTTAAGGACTGTTTAGAAAATGTTTGTATATATTCCAAGGGTTTATCACCAAAAGCTCAAGATAGGGCTTCCTTCTATTATTTGTTTCACATTTGTATGTTAGACACTTCCCTTTGAGGTGTTGGTATCTGATAGCTAAGAAAACGAGAAAAACTGATGTCCAAGAAGATTCATCTGGGTCAGATCAGACAGAATACAAGTATTTTCAAAGTTGCCAGTTTTAAAGAAAGAAAAAAAAGTGGTGAAGAAAGAAAATGGGGAGGGAAGATGAAGCATTTCCTTCCAGAAGCATCCTTAATGAAAGAAATTAACACTTCTCAAGCAGACTAGCAAAGACAGCAAGAAATGCTGTATTTCTCTTTCTCCTTTCTACCAGAGGTGAGAAATGTTTCCTTACATATGTATATCACCAGAGATGAGGCAAATGAAAATATGAAATGAAAATATGATACGAAATGAAATAAGGAAAGTGAAACTATAATACAGATCCATTTTCTCCTTCCCTTTATCCCTATATAGAGTCTGCCAAACCACCATTAAATGAGAGAAACATGGTGAAATCCTAAAGCTGATATAAATGCCTATAAAAATATTACTTACCTGGGCTTCCATAACTTTAAACCGCTTTTCTTGTTCTTTCAATCCACTAAAATATTTAGACAAATTATCCACCCTGTGGAAACAAAGCAGACATGCTGAGCCAAAAGGAAAGGCCTCAGAAGAAATTCTAAAACACAAAACCCCACATAACTTACTAGAGCTGTGACTCCTCGCTGGCAGTTCTGTGCTGCTGACACATCCCAGAGGCCCCTGAAAGTTTTGTGCTTTTGAGGTGTTCCTGCAAGTATTTATTGAACAAAGCAGCATTTCTGGGACACTCTCATGCCCAGGGACTCATTATAAACTCACACAGATTACAGCTGCTGTTCGGCCTCTGGCGAGGGCCACTTAGCCCCAGCTGATGTGGAAATCAAGGGCAGCAGAAAGGAGCCTTAGGTCCACCTCTGCCTCTCCAACCACTTGTGTTCCACCTGTACCAAACGTAAACTGATCCTGGTGTGAGAACTGAGGCCACAATATTTGTTCCATCAACACAGGGGAGATGAGCCACTTAAAATTTATACAAGGCTTCATTTTCAGAGTCTAGTTTGATATTCAAATCCCTTTTTCCATGCAGTCCAAAGGGACTGTGTAGACAACTTGCATATAGTGCCTCCAAATCGTTGTATTGTCCTCATGCTTTCTGCATCGTTCACCTCTTCTCCTATCAGTTCCTTATTCTTAGCATCTGATTGCCCATAGGCTTCTCAAATCCCTCTCTGCGTTGTCCCAGCTACTATTTCAAAGTTTCCTTCTAACAGGTTATGTTGCATTCTGCAGCAGCTTTTTCATATAGACCTGAATTGGATCCAATGCATTTTGGGACTGCTGCAATGCAAAGCTCAAAGAATCACTTCTGAGGGTTTCATAAGATTTCAAATACACACTGCTACCACCTAAGAGCAAAGATAAGAAGCCATGGGTTTAGTGCTGTTCATCTGAACCTTTTCCAGTCTCTTTCTGGCTCTGCTATACGTGGAGTTCCATGAAGCCAGACTGATTCTTATTTTTCCCCTCCAACTTCATCTACAATGTACCATCTTTAAAGCCTTCTAGCTTTAAAGCTAGAAAGAAAATAATTGTGCCCCTCATTTGGAAGCAATTGCACACATACTTATTGCTTGATCTCAACAACTGAGCTCTCACTTCTAGGGTTTGTCAGTGATCTGCGTATGATGATAAAGTTTAAACCAACATAATAATTCTAAATTATTATAAATTAAGAGTCTATGTAGATTAGAGGGAGAAAAGTATTTTCCAAGAACATACTCAGGTAGGCTGTTCTGGTCTCCAGCTATTCTATGAGTTAGGCAGGTGGAGGTTTGTTTTGAAAGACAGCAGAGAAAGAAAACAGACATCACAGGACCACTTCCATGGAATTTTCTTATTAGGATAACTTCCACACCCATTGTGCCTCTGTTTGAAGTCAGTTTTATCGCAAGAGCAAACAGCTGAGCCAGGTGTTAAAAGCTTCTTTAAAGAATGCTTTGCTACCTGACTTTCAGTATTGCCTTAGATGTTTCTGTTTTCCCTGCATGTAACTACTTTGTACCTCACTTAAAGGAGTAATCCTCTGAATAAGAATTTAGGGCTTTTTCTTTAGAATACTGAATCAATATAAGTGATATTCCTAGTGGGGAGATATTTTAGAGAAGTATTTAAATGGAGACTCAGTTAATTAAATACAGTTTTAGAGCCAGTATCATTGATTTTGTTTGGAAAATTGTAGTCTCATGTCATAGAGCCGTAAATAGTTGTTCTTCTGCATCTGTGGACTGGGGGTAATTCAAGACACCTTAAATTTCCATTCAAAAGTTTAAGCCATTCAAAAGTCTAATTCAGAAGTCTAAGTTGTATCCCTACAGGTGATGGAAATACATGCACTGTAGTATAGCAAAGGAGCTATTCTTCCACCATTTCTTCATGCCATGAGTTTCATTGAGCTTGACTGCAGATTTGGCTGGAGCGTACAGGTCTGTAAGTGTACATACTTCAAGAGTGCCAAAAACTTCTAATAATGTAGTGCTGCTGACTTCTCACATTTTTTTCATGGACTGCATATTTCCTAACTGCATTCTAGTGGGACTCTCCATATAAGCTTTACAAACACCTGAATGTTTATCTCATTCAAATCTGAAGACTTGCAAGGTACACTTAATATTGGTCAGAATAACATACTTATTAGATGTAGCCTTTAGCCTTTCTTCATTGCTTTCTTTCCTTTCTTGTTCAAGATTTACAAGATAATTTTCTTTTTGCATCAGCTCCCATGTTATGATTTTTTGATCTAGGCCAACTGGAAGATCTCTTTCTGTAGGAAAAAAAAAAGAAATTAAGAATTATATTTTACTAACTCTTACACTAGCATTGGAAGACTGCTACACTAAAGAAAAATCAAGTCTTGCCATTGCAGGTGCTTTGTCATTGCAGGAATGTCATGTTGTGAAAATGCAGTGTAAAATAAATATTTTCTACTTTTTTTTTCTTGTAATGGGAAGCAATAGACCTTTTTGCAGCTGAATGAGTCCTAAGCTTTCTAAAGAATAGCATGGACCAATTTCAGTGGTTCTATTTAAACTCATTTATGACCTTACTAGACTTCTGACATATTGTAGCCCCAAAGTATTTAATGAGCAGAGCCTTATGTTCAAATGCACTTTATCATCTAAGCTTTTTTATTAGAACAATTATAAATTAATCTCTCCACCCTGAAGTATAAAGCCTATTGTTGTTATCAAGTGTCCCAGCCAACAACAGACCTTGGTTTCACAGACATATTTGGAATGTAACATACTAGTTTTGTATCTTCCTAAAGACCAGGAAAAGGGCACACTTGCTGCATGCTTCAAACACTACTGAATCTATAACCTGACCAGTCAGGTACCTGCTTTCTTTGGGGAAAAAAGATTTATTTTTTTAAAGAATCTTCAGCAGTATGCTTTGATAGCCAGGAGTGTGCTTGAAAGGGAGCTTAGTCAAAGGGCTCTGAACTGGTCCAGTCTGACAGCAGTAATGCTCCAAAGCCCATTATCCACCTGTGCATGAGGAGTAAATAGGCTTATCAGACACTAATAAACTGGATGGGCCAAGTTTGCCATCACTATAGAAAGCCTTCAAATGCCTTCTGTAATTAGCTGAACTTTATCTGCCTTTTTAATTATAAGTTTAAAGGGACCACCATTTTTCTAAATGTACTCACTCTCTCTCCATGTCTCTGTATTGGGAAATTCCACTGATTCTAGCAGATTTTTAGACTTGTTATAGTTTTTAGGGTTGTCTGTACATAATAATACTAAATTTCAGGACCAAATAACTATTTATTATTCACTAAACCTATTCAGAAATCAAACCTCTTTAACCAGTTTTATATCAACACTTTTGTGGTAATAACTATAATGCATAAAGAAATGCATTGTGGAAAACTGTTTATAGTACAGGATACATTGTAAGCCTTATTTTTTCACTTGTAATCTCCTGGCACTCTTTGTTAAAAGTCAGTTGTGATGCTTGGCCTTAGGAAATCTTCATTGCTCCTCTGTTTAACCCAGGCAGCATGCTGTAGGAGACTGTTGGAGTCTCCAGTTGCTAGATGTTTGTTAACAGCTCACCCAGATGTTCTTTCTTATGTTCCATTTTGTTGAAGATTCTTCTGAGAACCAGAGTTATGTGGTTAATAATAATAAATGGTGGTGCTAAGGCAGGCCGGCCATGATATTCAACAATCAAGTTGTACCGCTGAATTTTCCAGAAAATGTCTGCATTGCCTTGAACAACTTGAAAAGTGCAACTGTAATTGGGGGGAAAAAAAAGAGTACATAACTGTTTTTACCTCAACAAGCTAAAGATTATTATTACAAAATTTAGTTCCACATTTACTTTTAAAAAAAGGAACAGCAAGTTCAGCAAGTAGTGTTAATTTAATCTAAAGCTTGTGTAAATTCTTCAATACTAAAATAATTGCAGTTGCAGTTTTCAAATGTTAAAAAATACATTAGTGGTTTGTGTTTTTAAGAAAGGTAATTCCACTTCACTCAGGCAAGGTCAGCAAACATGCCATGTCAGTTCTTCAACCAAATGACTCATTATTACCTGTGTTGACACCAAACATTTCCCCTCTGTGCAGATAATCCACTGCTAAGTCTGCCAAGTTTACAGCTGCTTTGCACCTGCAGACTTGTGGTGCAGCACAGCCAGGGATCCAGACCCTTCTGTGCATGTTTAATTGAATTTTTAGCAGTAAAAGAGGCTTCTTTTCTTCTTGTCTTTAATGTGGCTAGAGTAAAGATTATGAGAACTTAAGACCTTTATGATCACAGAAGCCTACCTATCTATCCTCAAATTATATTAATTAGGAAAATTGCTAATGTATTCCAAAATAGCAAATGAATAGCCAACAGCAATGTAGTAAATGTGGGCATTCAGTTAAACCTTTGCAGCTTTTGACTTGATACTTACAGAAATCACTCTTACCTGAACATAGCAATCAGGAGATTCATAAGAAGAACATTTGTCACTAGTAGGAAGATGACCAAGAGAAGTATGACAAGCCAGTTGGCATAGCTGTTAGGACATGATGGCAAGTTCTCTTGCAGGATCTGCAGTGGATTAAATGTACAGTTCCTGGGATACACTCGCGATGCTGCAAAGAAAGAAGAGAAACAAGAGAATGATTTTGACAAATCCTACTGCCACATGCATTTCTTTGAGTGGAAACAAAAGCTTTGCATTTTGGTGAGCAAAATCTCTGACTTTCAACAAAGAATAGGAAGAATTACAAATTTTTCCTGAGGTTTGATGTGGTGCATTTCATAGCTATTTCAATGCAAATAGAAACTGAATGAATATCTCTAAACATATCTTTTTTTAAGAACTAGTGACATGGATGGATGCATATATTTAGTACCTTTACTGTTAAGATATGAATCAAGGACAATGATGATACTGATGACTAAAATGAGATTTAATCTTGGCTGCATATAAACAGCAACATAAGTTTGTTCTGAGTATTTTACAATCATTAAAAGCTTAAACCCAATATCATGGTAGTATTTTTGTACTGCTCTTGTTGACTACTAGCAGGACTGTGAATACGAGACTCTCTTAACCCTGAAAGGACAGTTCTTTGACTGCTTGAGCTACTAAGATAATTCTTGCAATTGAAAGATCATTTATGTGAACTAAAATCCAACATCTTTTATTTTTGTGAAAAGGTAATAATTTTGTGTGCGTGAAGAGACATTGGTTTAATGAGCAAGAGGTTTGCAACCCTAGGACAATGTAGACATCCACAACTTGGCTGCTCATTCAGTGGCAAGATGGCTGTCACAGCTGGCTTTTTAGTAACATTCAGCAAAGGGGAGTTGCATTGACAAGGCTATATCATTTTTAGACTAGTTTTAAGTTCCTAAAGTCAAACTACCTTTGAGTATTTAGCACTTCTGTTCTCCATGCTTGTGTCTTTGCAGTCTGGTACATGTGTTAGAGGATAAAGCTCAGTAAAAGCTGGAAATGGGGTTCCTCATTTTAAATTTAAAGTACTTTGTACATCTGAGCTTGCAGTCAAGGTTAGCAAGAACGTTTCTACTGCATCAAACTAGAGGTCTAGCCCCATATCCTGTCTCCAGCTATCCACAAAACTGAAATAGCATAATGATATTTACTTTTTTATTCTCCGTTTTTGCACTAATAATTATTTTCTCCGCTGCCATGAATAACCCCACAATCATATTCCTTAGAGCATAGTTGTCTATATGAAAGCTAAGCACAGCTGGGACTGCTTTCATCAGGTACATTACCTTATATTTATCTACTCTGAATTTCATTTGATGATTTAGCACTCATGAGGGTCCTCTGCAACCCGTATGTGTCTGTTTTAGTCTTTACTACCCAGTAACACAGTTTCATCAGTGAATTTTGTCCCCCTCTTTACCCATCTCCTTTTCCATATGTTTCATAAAGATGTTAAACAAAACAAGCCTCAGAGGGCCCCAGGACAAATGATTCTGTTCTGGAAGTTGCCCGTGTAATTAATTCTTTTTTTCCTCTGTCTTTTAACAGTTGCTTATCCAGGTGAACACACCGTTTGGAGTCTCAATAGAGAGAAATACACATTCCTAGGAAATGCTACATCTGGCCTATTTCCAAATAAGATTAACAGTATTCCAGAAATATTTGTTTCTCTTCAATTACTTTAACGGAAATAAGAGTGACTGGTTGTGCTGTACACGCTTACACCGCAGGCATTTAAAGTTAATTTAAAGTTAAGTGATACGAATCACACCCATGCTCTGTTGTCTCATTCAGGCTTTTTTGGCTTTTCTAAGGCATATGCTTTTTCTTATTAAGCAGAGTGAACATGAAATAATGCTTACTGGTTTGCTTCTGTCTATGGGATTTTTTTAGTTCCATCTGTATTACCTCAAGTTTGAATCCTATTCAATATTGCCACTGACATTTAGCACTGTTATTTCAACTAAATGATGACCTATTCTGTATTTTATATTCTTACCTACCAGAAATGTTGCCTTTGAACCTGTATGTCCAAGTATTTCTATGAATTGTGATTATTTTTATGTTGTCTTGTTTGAAATGTTGCACATATGCAATTACTAGCTTTGTTTGATCTGTGCAGCTTTAACTCCAAAGTCAATAAATGCCCTAGAGGAGTAGTTATTCTAAAACATAAGTGTTTGCTTATGGGCAGAGCTGTACTGCTGTAACACTGTCATGTTAAACTACTGCCATGTATGGAGGTGCTATTATTTCAGTTTACACAGGGTTATCTGGATCTAGGTTAAACTGAACTGAAATGGATTGAAGTGAAATAAGGTATGCCGGCCTCTAAAACTGCAAATCCTTGTGTGAATAATTCAGACAGCTTGTCTAAATAGGGCCAACCCTTATGCTCTAATGTAATTCCACACTGCACATTATCTCTGCAAGTACACTGTTTATATCCTAGTAATGTGAAAGCTTAGGCCTGCAGGACAAAGATTAAAAAATAAAAAAGAGAGGCAACACTGTCCATGCTCTAATCAGAAGTGTGCATTCAAAAATGACCACATTAGGGGGGAAAGAAATTTCCTTACTGTCTATTTCATCCAGTGGAATCTGGCCAAATATCTGAAGATAGGGACGATAAAGCACCCTTCTGAATATCCATTCCACTCGGCTATCATCAGGATGAAGTAGAGCTTGAGTTGTCACACCATAGGCAATGAGCCACACACTCAAGAAAAATAGGAAGAAGAAAACATCCTTCATCTGAAAAAGGGAGGGGGAGGGGAAAAGAGGAGGAGAGGTGACTGTAATAGCATAGTCAGGGAACGATAGTCTTTCTATATGAAAACAGCTCAAATAATTCCGTTTCCTTACAAGCTTGTTTAGGTTAAAGGAGGTAGAATAGGATCCAGTTCCATGTGCAGAATTGTGCTTGGCCTGTAATCAGCATTTTTCTTTGATAGCTCATTTAGATAAAGGCGTGTTTTAAATCCAAGCCTTGCTTTTCAATCATCTAACATTTAAAAATCAAACACATTTTAAATGCAAATTTTCTGTGAGATCTCACAGTACCATCAACTGCTTTACTGTGAATTACAACAGTTCTGCTGCAGCAGTGGATCCTGGCACAGTCAGTGTTCATTGATGTATACTGAACCACTGATACAGCAGCCACTGAAGGCTGCAAGGATCAAGTAGCTTCTGTCCTGGGTTTTCAAGCTAAATAATTCATCTGAGGGATTGTTTTCAGGACTTCCTGCTTTTAAACATTGTGTTTCTCTACAAAGGCAGAAGTAATTGAATCCTAAAACACTTAATTAAAAAAATAAATCTAAAATGTACTTCAAGTGCAATGTTTTTTCCCTGGTGCAAGAGGAACACTTCATCCTCTTCCCATCTAATCCAGCAGAGTTCATTAGGGACTGTACATTCATTTCAATTAGATTATTGGATTATGCAGTTAGCCAAAAGCATAGGCATTTCAGACCTCCAGGAAGTTACTTGGAGCTTTACTAATAAATACGGTACCTAAGCCAGGCAAGACACTGTTGATGTCTCTCTGACTTTTACTAATCTATTTTGTTTTCTGGATGATTTAAAATATAGCAATGCTGCAGGACTCTAATGGTGTCGTAGTTAAGAGAGAGCAGTGGCAAGTCTGGATGTATTTTTTCCCAATTTGCAGCCTCTCTGTGAACAGGCATTGTCGTGGCATTGAACTGTCATTTTAACAGTTACCAGACTTGTTTCAGCAATTCTGTAGCAAGATTGAAAAGGAGGAAGACGAGAGACGATCTTGGATTGCTTCTCTCTTTAAGTAAGGGAAATGAACTTGCTTAAACCTACTTGATGAATCTTTAAGAAGCTATCATTTACTGAAGTAATTTACACTGTTCTTTCATTTGATGTAAGGTTCAACATTGAACTACCAAGGCTAAGGCATTGCGTTGGCTTGGAAGGGAGAAGATGAAAGGTCCCATTTTCTGGTTTTGTCTAGGCTGCTGTTTATATTCTTATTTGCAGCTTCTTAATCTATGTGTTATCTCCTATGACTTCAGATGCCAACGTAGTAGACACATCACCATATTTGCTCAGAGCGTTGGTTTAGCTTGTGTGCAGTGAGGCAGGGTTAGCACCTGTAGATCTGTCTTGTTCTCTTACAATAGAAGTCTGCTAATGCTGTAAGCTAGATAATGCTCAAGAACAAATATTTATTTGCCATTTACCCTTTTGCTACTCCAAGCAAATGTCATGTTAGAGTTCCAGTTATTGCATTCATAGACAAATCCAAATAGCTTGGTAGTTATGTTTATTCAATGTATAGGCTTGTTTAGACTGTAGGGCTTTTACTGAGCTCTGCTGTGAGTCACAAATCAAATATTTGTAGATTCTATAATAGCACTTACAATTAGATGAGCTCCTATTAATCAGTTACCATGAGCTAATTGGCCCAGAGGATTAACATGACTAAATAAAAAGCTACTTCAACATACCAACGCATACCCAAGCACAGCAACTGTAGTCCTAATGCCTCATTTCCTGCAGGAGAGTGGTAATAAATTAAACTCTTTTATCAACATCTTCCAACATATGCTCACAAAGTACTAATATGTTTTCATTGTAACTTGGAGCTACAAAGTACAAGTAAGAATAACTTTTGTGGGAAACTTGCAACTACTCTTTTTCACAGATTTTTTTTCACACTTCTTGCAAATAACATAATCTGTTTCCCAAAGCAGAGCACAGTCATTCAGGAAATGCCCTGCCCTTCTGCAAATGGCCTGTCATCTCTCTGAGGCTTTTGCTCTGAACTCACAGAGCTTATGAAGTAGGAGGAATAGCAGTAAGTCAAAGACATTCTACTCATTTGCTAGATTTAAGGACAAATGATTAGGTAAGGTACAAAGATTAGAAAATTGTGACCAACTTACTACACTACAGAGTTCTTTGGAAGGATCTGTTTCAAACTTATTGCATATAATACTCATGATAAATAAGGGATTATATTCAAAACTACAAGCCTTAATAATATAAAAATAAAGATAGATTATAAACGGATTTCCTTTGTAAAGACAAGATTTCCTACTCTCCATTTTTTTAGAAAGCACAAGTATTTATTTGAAAGAGATGGCACACTTACCATCCTTTCCACAATTATGATCTTTGGTCCAAGTTGTTTATGAATTGCAAAAATATGGATAAGTCTAAGTGTAAACACCATAAAATCAATGGCAAGTATTGTACGGCCAGCTTGAAAAGTCGAGTTCAGCATCCTGCAGAGAACATGAAATGAAACACCAGATCTCAGCAAGTACTGCTGAGAAGTATTTTCTCAAATGTTACACTCAGTTTCCAGGCATAGTCTAGTTAGGAAAAGGCAAGTGCTTCAGGGCTATGGTTGCATAAGCCTGTAAGAGGAACGTAACATAATGTCTGTACATTGATGAGAAATAGTAGATGGGAGGACAGCGTATTGTCTGTCTTGGCTTCAATGAGATTTATTTAAATAAATAAAAATAAATAAATAAATATACTATACATTGACTACAAGTGATTGCCCAAACCAAATCAAACCAAACAAAAAAGCAGTTTTTCTATACATTTATTTGAATATACCAATATGTCTTTTTGTGGTCTCTGGAGCACTGTCTACGATTCCACAGAATTTTAGAGACTTTTATTGCAGAAATATATCTTAAAGCTTGTAAAAGTAAATGTCATAGACTATCCTCACGTGCACGAGCCTCTCCTGTCAGTTGACATACATAGCCCTTGCTACTGATGCTGACCACATCACATGGAACAGATATATACCTGCAGGTTACCCCAATTATGAAGAGGAAGATGGTCACCATATCACATTTATTCCACTTATCCTCCGCATACTGTTTAAATTTTTTCATTAAATTTGTGTCTTCATCTGTATAGAAACTCTGAAAAAGAGAAATAATCATTGGTATTGATCTGTTTCCAGTTCCACTATTTCATGGCAAATTTTAACATAAAGAATCGCAGAATAGCTGGAGTTGGAAGGGACCATAAAGGTCACTTAATCCAACTCCTCTGCCATGGGCAGGGACATCCTTCACCAGACCAGTAGACATAATACCTGTTTCTTTTTTCTCTTTCGTTGCAAAGAGCAAAAACAAATTCCTAGTGTAATAGGAAAGAAAGCTTGAAAACAGCTGTCTTAAAACACAAAAGCTGGATGAAAAAGAAAAAAAATCATATCTTTTTATTCTTGTGATGTTAGTTTTAAGAATTTTTGAGGCCTGATTTAAGGTTTTGTCAGCATTTGGGCTGTTGCACAATACAACAAGTTCCAGTTGAAGTTCAGTTTCTACACATGACTTTCTAAACTGCATGAACAGATTTGGCATTTATATGCTGGAATTGTCAGTGAGTGCACATTTGTTTATCTAGGCAAAGAGATTGGTTACTTAATTGGGTTTTAGCCTGGCACTCTTCATGTTTTACAGGTTTATAATGAAATGTTTTTTGATCCAAATATTTTCCATGTCCTCCTCTGGTTATGACCTTGTGCATAATTTCAAATAAACTGTAGCAAACTGGAATCCCCTTCACTGTCCCTATTGCATAAATAATGAACACCTATTTGTTCTTCCAGAGTAAATGTTTATAACTGCTTTTTCATGTCTAAAGAAGACAGCTTTATGCACCCAGAGTTGGCAACACAGGAGCACCATTGTTTACACATCATTTCGGTTGTTGAACTGAGCACATTCCAAAACTGGTAACTGGGAGAGTAAGAGAGAAATTTGGGGGGTTTAG
Organism: Aegotheles bennettii; assembly: GCA_013398125.1. NCBI lineage: Eukaryota > Metazoa > Chordata > Aves > Caprimulgiformes > Aegothelidae > Aegotheles > Aegotheles bennettii. Next base: position 62,252 of record VZRW01003488.1, on the reverse strand, counting down.
TGTTGTTTTTTTTTCAAGAAAAGCAAACCAAAAAGAGATCTACTAATGATCTGAGTTGAAAAGTATTTTAGGAATAACACAAATAATCTGAATTCATGTACTTGTTTTTTAAAATGGTCCCCAGTGGGGAAGAATCTTTTAAAATTCTGTAGATGTAGATTTGTCTGCTGTGTTTCCAGGTGGAGAATATCACTTCAAACTTACATTTGTGGTGGGAGGACCTAGTTCTGGGGCATGAAATCAGGGAGATACTTTGCAAAGTGAAGGACACCTGAATCTTAGCAGCCCACTTGACTTCATTACAGCTGGAGCAGTATAGAAAATCAAATGTGAAGCTACAGGTTATATAGTAGAGGAAGAGCTTGTTCTGGGAGAGAGAGGTGAGTAAATTCTGTATTGCTTTTCTGTGCAAAACTACACCTGACACTTCAAACCTTCAAACATTTCTACCAGTTGTAAATCTATTCAAAATATTGTCTCAAGTTCTACTGTGCTACTAAGATGTTGTATGTTACTGACCTGTCGGATTTCTTCCAAGACCAGGGTAAAAACCCAGAAGTAAAGTATAATTTCCTTAGCAGATGGACCCTCAGGTGGAGGTGGTTTAAAGTCCAGCAAAAGGACATAAGTAAATAGAAACAGAAAAGCAAAGTACATTATAACATTCCCTGTAAATACAGTTACAGGGGCACTCCAGAATTTTCTCCACCGAGTAAACATGAATGTCAGCCACGCTGTGTTTTCAGCAGGGTTATTCTTTTCCGATTTACCATTTCCTCTGCAAAACAAAAAGAATATAGGCTTGGTGATGATTTCCTGAAATTAGTTCATGAGAATAGGAGCAGTATTATTCTATATAAAGCTTCTTGTAAGATAGTAACAAGTAAATGCTAAGGATGGCAAAGAAGAAGGCTGTAAAAGTCAGAGCAATCACATTACAATAGCAGACATATTTCAGGTCAAAAAGAAGGTTTGGGGAAAAAAAAGTCACATCAGACTTAAATGCATATTCTTGTTACTTCAGTTCTGTTGTGTTAATTTGATTTGTAGCTTCCTTGTGTTCCTGCATGTAGTAGAAAGACTGTGCAAATCCCCGAGGAGAGGGGGAATTGGACTAATTGCTCTTCTTCATTCGAAATAATAGGAAAGAAAAGCAAATGGCCAATGTAGTTTGAGAGTCAGTTCTTAAATACTTTTGCTTGAAAAATTTCCTGCAGTGTTTTCAGGCAGAAGTTTTTGTTGCTGCTGTGACTTTTAAACAATCCCTCTTTTGACCCAGTCTCAAAAGTGCTGGATCATACTCTGTGTGTCTTGACTATCCTTGCTGAAGTCTGAGAGAACTGCTGAAGGAATACTTTAGTACTTTACACAACTGTAAGTTCTGGCACCTTGCCGTTTATGATTAAATCTGAGTAAATTGCAGAAAAAAGAAATATAGAAGCTATTTAGCAAAAAAAAAAGTTGACTTCATAAATTATTTATTAAGGTAGTCTCTGACTACTGTGGAATTATGTGGGTATTTTGGTAACTGAAGGGAAATTTGACTTGTCCATCTACAGTTGTTTTTGCTGTGTTTTGGAACATGAAGTGCTACCTATTGGTAATGGAAGTTATCCTGTACAGAAAATGCAAGTTCCCTGTATTTGATAGCAATCTGATCTTAGTGTGAGGTTTTGTTTCCACATAAATTGCTCTCCTGTGTAAGCTAGGGATGTTATTGGATCTCTAATTTTGTGATTCTGACACTGAGAGGTGTGATCTCTAATGAAAGATGTGCACACTAGTGTATGTTTTCAATTTCACCTCACAAAAAATAAACAATGACTCTTCAGTGGTTTTTAATGTCCTTGTATATTCTTGCTAATTATTAAATACATTTGTTACAAGGAAAAGTTTCTGCTAGCAGCCAGTCTTTTCTATGTGCCTGACTCTGTACTACCTCTCAATTTATGACATCTTAAGATACATCCCCATGGTAACAGGCTAACATCATAAACAGATAACTTCAGTTTTACTGTAAGATGCTGAAAGAGATCTAGGAGGGAGAGAGCCTTTTTGTCAAAATAAATTGCTAAGATAATAGCAATTGGAATGTGTAATGCAGTGACCAAACCGTGCTTCACTCAGGATATGGAAGTGCTTTATGACGTTGCTTACAAACAGCTCCCAAGAGGCAGATGCTTTTACAACTATTTTGTAGGCTTAGGGAGAAAGAAGAATTAATGATTTTCTCCAATATATCGGCAGTTAAACGCCAGACGTAAAACCAGAACCTGATAACTCTGACTTGGTCCAGCACTTCATACTGCAGATGACGCTTCCTCACTACCATTGTTCACATATTTCTGAAGTTCTCTTTAAATCAGTGAAAAGCACATGCTTAATACAAGTGGCTATTTAGCACTATTCAGTCATTCAGAGGACTTTGTCCTAGTCAAAAGTCTTCCAGTCTTAAGTCCCTGTGGCCTCCCAGGTTTTGATGATGGGTGTGTGGCAGAGGTATAGGGTGGGATTCAGAAGTTCTGAATCACAGATCTACGAATGACCATGAACAACTGACAAAATCTTTGTGCTTAGTTACCCATTTGTGTAATGCTCCCTCTAAGTTTATTGTACTTCAGGTTCCTCAGGAACCATCTTTTAAAATATAAATGAAGAGCACTGGTGTGGTAGGAAGCTGATTTAATATAAAATTCCCAGGCATTGATGGTTATAATTATTTCTGTTGCTGCCTTTGTAGGAAAGTGTGTAGTGATGCACTCAAATAATGTAAGGTTTTGCTGAAAACCTTCTTGCTGCTCAGCTCTGTAATCTGATAGGGGCTTAGTTCCTAAATCCAAGGTATATCAGCCATCATGAGCTGAAGGGATTCTCGGGAAAAGCTTTCTGATTCCCCAGGCATTAAGCAGATTCCTTGTTCTGTAGAAATTACGTGCTCAGAACGTGTAAAGTTGTGTCTCCTTAAAACAGTGATATTTCCCTGTTTATTTTCTATATTCCTTTCAGAAAGCAACAACAGCAGTAATCAGAGGGTACGGCACTTTCTGAGGAGTAATGACTTTCTTAGTCCTTCAGCCGCTCCTTGGATCATTAGCAGATCACTAATCCACAAGAAGTATCCTTTTCTTTGATTGTTGTCACAAAAGTTATACTAACTAATGGTTTTTAACTTACCTATCTTCTTCCTTGGAAAAAAACAGAGTCCTCTCTGTATCTAAACTGTCCAGCTCTCTAAGTGGCTCTGGCTCATTCTTTGGTTGTTTGTCCTCACTGTAAGGAAACAAACTCATTAGCTAAAAGATGAAGGTTAGCAATTTTTCACTACTAAATTGGCATTCATACAGAACTGCTGTCGTGTGCTTATCTTGGACTTGCTCCACTGAGAAACTATCAAATAACCTGCAATCCTTACCTGTGCAAATTCTACTTATTTGTAAGGCAAAGACTGAAGTCAACCACAAGATTCAGAGAAGTGATAATTAGCATGCTTCACAAAATTGGAGCAGGATGCTCAGTTTCCTCAAATTACTCAGAATTTTAGCAGAAATAACCCCCTCAGTCAGTCCTACAAGACAATACCCCATTGCTCCATTCCTGATTACTCTTAGTAGCAATTAAGAGAGGAAATGCCAAAAGCAGTAGGGAACATGGTGTCAACTCTTGCATTTCCAGGGAAAGAAAGCAAAAAATGTCCTCAACAGAACAAATTTGGAAAGGCTTAATGTGATTATGAATCATAATTCAAACCTTTCCATGAAAACTTTGCCAAAATTTCATATTAAATTACTTGAATTTGTACACCTGGCAGCCACTATGACAAGGTCATCTTTAGTGATACTGGCAGAAGGAAAGTCTTAAGTCAGCAGTGCCAAACAAGTTTTCCTCTTGATTTTAAAGTAGTTTAACTGTCAAAAAACATATATTTCATAATAGTACATCATTCCATAATGCCAATTCTGATGATTTGTATATGATCCTCACAGTAGGAGGAGGTCTTAGTAAAGTTTCAGTTCCTGGATTCTTATGACTGCCTAAACATCTTGGCTGCCTTTTTAGATTTTATTTTTTCTGGGGGGAGGGTGGGGGGTGTGTTGGTTTGGTTGTTCTTTTTTTTTAAGAAAGCCTAAAATTCTAGTTGTCTTCACTGACAAAAAGCTGAAAACTAGGAACTCCAAAGCTATGCCTGCAGAAGACTAACAAAGAGATCTCATAAGACATTGAATTTGAAACTCTTAATTGATTTCATGTCGGTCCTGTGTTTTTAAGTGTGACTTACAGCTATCAGGGCTTGTGGCTGATAATACTGCTTGGTGATGGCTGTTTTTCTAGATAAGATACTGAGGTTTGAACCAGGCATCTCCAAATCTAGAAATAGATGTTGCTATATTGGAGATATTCTACACATTACTGTGTAGAATCTGGAGCTGACAGAATTCTAACAGGCTTTTCTGTGGACTGTGCAAAATATAAGTGACCTATGTGAAACCATAGCACTGATCTTTTAAGTATTGGAATAGGCACTAGCACATATCACTCAGTCCCATAGAAACCTGATTTGGTTAATAGTGGTGTGGTCCTTCTGCTGACACTCTGAGGCAATGATACTGTTTTATCACTTAGGTGAGAAATTTTGAGTCTGTATTTTTTAATGGTTTATTTTTCATCCCTTACTTATCTCTTGCACCCAAATAGTTATGTTTGTACCTGAATGCTATTAAATTTGTGTAGATTAGGAAAGGACACCAGAATCCACAGATTAACTTCAGGATATGTGTGCTTGTAGACATGTCTCCCCACCATATTTTTGTCAGGAAGGCCTGAAAGTCAAGAAAACAAGAGATGGCTTTAATATCACAAAAACATACCTGCAGATGAAATGCACCTGTATTCTGTAGCTCCTAAGACAATGAATGCTCTGGAAATCTAAAGAGCAGGCATACCTTCAGAGCAAAGAGGCATTCTGCACATCCTTCTGCAGATGATGCTGAGTATGCAAAGAGTTATGAAGAGGACAGTGGAAGGAACAGCAAGTCAAGTGGAATCAAGCAACATCTGTAGTACTAAGAAAGTGCAAGTCAGGCACTGGGAGCTAAAAGCACCATCACTCTTAATTTAGCTTTGTTTATGTGGAGAGAACTCAGGTTGTGAGAGCACAGTTGAACAGTAATTTGATTTAACTTTATCAGTGAGGTCTTCCTTGAATCTGAACAAGGAGTTACCTTGCATCTTGGAGCAGCTTCATTATACCTCAGGCTGATTTAAAATGCTTTCCTGATGCTTCTCTGTGATCAAGGAAGGAAGAAAAACACTGGATGCAGTAAGAGCTAAACCTCCTCAGTGCACTGGTTTGTGGGCCAACTGAATGAAAGGGAGGGGAAAGGGGGAACTGTGTTGCTTTGTCAAGGTTGCAGTATAACATTCTCTTTATGTGGTGCTAGGAAGTGAGAAGAGCCCCTCCCCAAAGAATGTCTCTTAGGGGAATACATTTCATGGGGTTGTTCAGTTACTGTGCTATCCTCTTCTGTGTCCAACATCATGCTTGAAGGTCCTGAGGGTAGAGGTGTTGAGGAAAGGTTCTGTAAAACTTACCTGGACGCCGTCGTGTGCAAAGAAAGACTTTGCATCTGATTCTGTAGCCAGCTGAAGGCAGGTGGTTTTACTCCAGTACTGATTTTTCCTCACCAACAGAGCAAACGCTCTCTCCTCACTGTTGCGGTAGCATTCATTAAACAGTTCTGCCAAATGAAGGAAACAGACAAACAGATATTGAAATTTAAAAGAAAACATTAAAAAATTAATGTTAGGCAAGAGTGATGTGTGTAGGGTGGCAACAAAGCTTGAGCACTGCCAGATGCTCCTTGCTGCATCTGAGACATCTGCAAGGCTGAAGTAGTTGAAACGTGCCTGAGAGAGCTAAGAGGAGGTGGGAGAGAGAGAGGAACAATGCTGGACACAAGAATAACTTGCTATGGCTTTATGTGTGTGTGTACATGTGCTGGGGCAGAGGGCAGATGAAATAGATTTGCCTTGGTAAAATATCACTGTAATTGTAAAATTCCCACTATTTGCAGAAAGTTATGCATAAATCTCTTGGTACCTCCCTCTCATCTCTTTCTATCTGCATGCTTCCTTCTCAGCCTGGGGCTTCTGATAAATTTGGGTTTGTTGGGGGTTTTTTTCCTATTGTTTGATCTGAGGAGAAATTTTCTTTCTTAGTTCTTCTACAGACAGCATAAGGAACTTCTGGGAAACATGTCGGTATTTGTCCCTCATCTGTAGCTGTGTCATTTGGAGCTTTAGGCAATAGCAAAGCAAAACTGTATCTCTCGGGTGATCCTCTTACACTCTGAAGGATGAGTTGCCATACTGCCCCCATTCTTCTGAATAGACTAAACAAAAGGAGTAGCTCAGCTTCAGCTTGTACGCAACAAATCCTTTGTTTTAAGACAGATACTTAACACAAAATAATGTTAGACTTGGTAGAGTGTTGTGCAGTAGTTCTGTTTGCAGAGAAGCTGGTCCTGGAGCTCAGAAACTAGGATAAATAGTCCAAAAAGTCAAGGTTTTCTCATTAAATAAGATCTGACTTCTTGTGTCTGTTTCATTCTGCTGATTCACTTGATTATCTCGGTACCTTTCTTAGGCTGTTACACTGTGAGGGCCCAGGAAAGGATCAAGTTCACTTAAACTGATATACAGACTTCTTTTGCAGGTGATGTGGTATTTATCATTCTTACAGAATATTCCCTTTACTTAGTATTGACAAGGTTGACTGGGCCAGAAATTAAAATTGAAGTTCTGATCTAATACTTACCAAAGCCAAGGAGCAGACTTCTGTATACTGGATCAGGCCCTGTAATTCCGTGACTAAACTACTTGAATCCTGTGATTATATGAGAGCCTGAGTTTTATTTTTTTGCGAATAATAATGGCCGTGTGAGAAGAGGGGAGAATGTGATCTGTGTATAAATAATGTAGCATGGTCTGCACGAGCCTTCAGCTGCTTGAGGTCTGAGTTCTAAAGCGAAAGAAAGAGCTTCTGCATCTCCACATGTGATATGCTTTAAAGCCCTCTGTTTCATAGCAGTGCTGCCTTCAGATACGGATTAGACTGAAGTCAGATCAGCAGAGAAGCTTGTGTGCAGATCCCTGTTTTTAAACCAGGCAAAGGGGAGAGGGCTGGGAATTCCAGCATTGCAGATGCCTGAATGCTTACGGCTGTAGGGAGGGGCAGCTTGTTGAGCTCACTGCAGTTTTGCAGTGCAGTTAGCCCTCTTCTGGGTGAGGTAATCACAAATTATTTTTAGCAGCGAAGACAAACCTTAAAACTTGTTGCTCTAGTGGCCCTTACAGAGCAAGCTTGATATTGCAGGAAACCAGGCTGCTGTGAGCCTGGAAGTATTTTGGTTACTCTGTGTTGCTCATCACTGTAAACACACCACCTACTAAGATCAGACAATTAAAATACCAACATGCAGCAAGAGAGTAACTTCTTCCATGCATCCCAGGGCCAGTATTGGAACACTGATTTTTCCAGAATGATTGGTTTTCAAGTTGTTCTTCTGTGGTATTTGAATATCTGGGAGTGCCTGTGCTGCAAGGCTGTTAAATTATTCATGACAGTTGACCTTTTACAACTAAAAGTATTTTTTTTTCACTTGCTTGCCTTCCAATGGTAGTCACTTCTTAAATTTTTGATGCCGTTAAAAAGGTGCTGTTACTTACCAACAGCGAGCTGCTCATACTTGGCCTCTTTCATTATACGTGCTACTTCAGTCTCCGTCTCCAGGCGGGACATTGCTTTAAGGATCTTGCAGGCTGCCAGAGCTGAAGCTACACCTTCCTGACCCTGTAGAATTGAAAGGGGTGCTGCTGTTATCATCCCCTAAAGGGTATTTCTGATCTCAGGAGACTTCACTAAGGAACACATCTTACAAATAAATAAATAAATAAAAATCATACCTGTTCCCCCTTCAAAGAATCTTCCCTCAAATACAGACTTGAAAGTCCAAAATGGCAATAGAAATTACAGTTTCGGTGATATTTGTGAACTGAAAACCACATATCAGTAGTTCTTGTGCCTTATAAGGCTGGAGACTTTTGGGTTTGATTGACCTTAGAGGGACCCGATTTGGGGTAGCAATCAAAGACCAAATGGAGAAGAATGCGTGGCAGCAATAGCAAAAACAGTCTCACAGTGCCATGATACCTCTAACATGGCTGTGCTGAGACCCTGCATAAGGACCTATGGGAAAGGCACCACAGTGGCACACAGCAGAGAAACGTGCCTTCTGGTAACAGGGCTCCACGAACACAAGGCCCTGCAAGGTGCAGATGTGTCTGCATGCACATGCACACACACTCACTGGCTGAAGAGCTGTGCTGCAGTTTGTCCCTCCAAATGACTCCCCCCATGCCAGATGCAGCCGTCTGGAAGCTCAGGGATGGAGCCTGATAGCTGTGTCTAGCTCTGGGGTGGGGGGAGGAAAGCTACAGCATTGCACTGCAGATGCACGAGACAGGGCCTTGGTTGTGGAGGACTGTAAAACAGCAGCCAGTTATGCCAGCTTGAAGCCCAGCCTTTGAGAGTGTGATGCTGCTGTTCCCTACTGTACCGCACGTAAGCTAAAGATACTTGATGGCACTGCACCGTCTGGCCTCTCCATCGCTAGAACCCGAACAATTGACCTATTGTAGAAGGAACAAAATCTGAGACTGAGCGGGGTGAGTCATCAGCAGCAATGAAGAGGAGGGCTCACTGCAGCTGAACTCCATCAGCAGTGTTTCAGGCTGTGCTGATTTACACCTGCTGCTGCTCTGCCCTCCCTCTGCCAGGCCCTCTGGCCCCTGCTGGCATGAGACACTCAGAGATGAAAGGCCCTATAAATGTCACATCTCGTATTTTAGAAACAAACCTATCTGTCATTTGAGCTTCAAGGCTGAGCAAAAGCCATCACATATACTTGAAATGTGCCAGTATTTCATCTGAAGCAGCTACAGCTCAAAGCTTACCATAGCCCAGAAATAGTTTGCCATCTTGTGCCGGTTTTGAAGTACTGCCCATACAAACAAGTCCCTCCAAGGATTTTCACTTTTCTGGTTCATATCCAAGGGCCCAGGTAATCGTTTTGTATTCACTTTATCCTGAAATATGGTTTGTAGAAATTAAAACCTGCTTTGCAGCCTCATTCCATGCAAATGACGTGCTCTAAGCTGCTCTTGTCCTTGCCAGCTACTTCATATTCTTTTGATTTTTCTTTTTCCTTTCCTTTTCTTTTCTGTGGGACTGAGAGGTAATTAGTTCATTCTGTACTGAATCAAAGGACCCTTGTGTCCCAGGTATAACTCAATATGTGTGAGAATGTTCTGGATGAAACCGTGACTCCATTGAAGTCTATGGTAAAAGCTCTCATTGACTTTATTAAGGCCAGGATTTCACCGCTGGTGTGTAATATCATACAAAACAAACCTGTGATTAACTAATCTGAGCTCGCCTTCAGTTATATTGGATTCTGCACGACTGCCACAGAGGACATGGTTTCAGAAAAAAGGGAACAAAAGGCATTTTATTTCAACAGAAATAAATCTCGCCAAGGCCCTGTACAGGACAGGACAGAATAGAGTATGTCATTGCTCTCCTTTTAGTCTTTCCTTTGAGAAACCTCTCCCTCATGCAGGGAGTATTTTAAATAGAACACTGTTTATTCCTATAGCATTTGATAAAAAACTCTCCAGAGGAAGTATGTCAACTTTAGGTCAATTTCTGAATTTTAAGCATATTTTAAAACTGCCTTTATATCTATTGTCTTAATTAGAAGCAGCCAGAGTGGATTTTTATTTTTTTATGTATATATAAACCAAGCCTTTGTAATGATACAGTTTTAATCACTTAAACTATGTGATTCTCTTCAAATTTATTTTAATGGTATTTTGGGGGGATGTTATTGTTTTGTTGTTTGGGGTTTTTTTTATCTTCCATTTGTCTCCTGCAAGGTTTTCAATGCAATTCACTGGATTAAATAGCTCACCACAATGATATCCCAAAGGTCTCATCAGTATTTGTAACCACTAGATCCTAACTTGAAATAAGACACACAATTCAGCAGCAGTGACACTGGTATCCCAGTACAGTGATATTCTTTCTGTTGTCAATGATAGTGAGATTGAGCCACTGGTGGCAGCCATGGGAAATAAGGGAAAAAAGCTAGTAGGCAGTGTGATTTGGTATCTGAATTGGGCCTTCTTCATAGTACTTGGCTTTTGCTCACTTACTGTCACAAAGGTAAGTGAGGTTTTGGGGACAAATTTTTATTTCTGTAAAATTTGTAAGTCTGGAATCTGCTTAATGACTTCAAAAGTATTGCCTCAAACTGTCTGTCCTTATGAACAAAGAAATCCTGACTAGGATCAAAGCAAAAGTGATTGAAGCACTTAAGTGAGAATTTATTTTTTTATTTTTTAATTTATTTTGTAGTTTAAACAATTTTAAGATGTTATGCTTGTCATAAGTTGGCCAGGGGGCTTGCCAGGGCCCCTTCACACAATTGATCTTACTTCTTGCTGTGTGTTATGTCACTCAATAATGATCTAAATGACTATAATGACTATAATGATCTAAAGGCAAATATCATGCACTGCACATTACTGAATATTCAGTCTACCACTACACAGTATAACTCTGGGAATAGTTTTACACACAAAGTTTACCATTTTCAGACCTGGGATTGAAAATGGCCATCGCCTGCTTGTCTTTCTCCTAGAAAATACTGTCTTTCAAATACTTCTTTTTGAAGTTCTATATGAGAAATGCAGACTGCTATTTCTATGTCAAATTACTCCTTAGCAGACCTAAATCTATCTCTTCTTATTCCCCATAGATCTTTCATTTAATCTGCTCTTATTCATGTGAGGCTAATAAGATCAAACTGTTCATGTGCAAGGTGCTAGAAGACAGTGAGATACAGGGGCCTCTGCAGATCCTGAAACAGAGACCATATCTTAGCACTAGTTCAAGGTATAGTAAAACCTTATATAAAACCCCACGTGCAGAGAGGAAGAAAGACAAATCACTGTTTTGTTATATTAGAAATTCCTTTCTTTCCCTCTTTAATTTTGAAAATAAAAAGATCAAACCATTTTAGCTGTAATAATAAAGAGCTGAAAAAAGGAATGAGAAACGGAAGTGACTGTTTCTCTCACCTTCCCTTTCCTTCCCTGCCCCACCCACAAAGGCAAGATCTAGTTAAAAATTTTAAAATTCTAAATTGGAGGGGAGCAAGATTACGATGGAAAGTTGTAACTCACTGATTTCTTCTTGCCTCCAAGGTCTTGATAGAAACCTTTGCATGCATCATGGAGAAAATCCTTGAGAACTCTAGAGACCTCACTGAGAGTGAAAAGTGGGCAGATCTCCTTCTGCTCCTTATGCTGTTGACCAGCGAGCCCTGCCAACGTCAGCTTGCTTTCTTCATGTTTCTTCAGTAGAAGTTCATAGAGGAGGCATTTCTGAGAAATGGAACAGTACAGTCTCTGCAGACGACTATATGTCAAGAATTCGGATATGTTAGCTCCATTGTCAATAAATAATTTTACAAATTCTGGTTTGTCATTGACCAGAGCATCCATCATCACTTCCTCCAGGTCACAGGACTAGATTGATAAAGAGAAACATAAAGAAGTTTTTAGGGGTAATTATGGATGGATGAGGAGGGAGGTAAGATTTAATATTAGGACATGCACACTCTGTCTTCTGTCAGGTCAACAGTGGGCACAATGAGAAAGAGAGGTAGAACTCTCTTCATTCTTCTGTGACAAAATGTCTGTGTAAGCATTAATGTTAAAACATCAACACAAAAAGCGTGCTGTGAGAGTTGTGATGTTAGGTACCCGCCACACTGTGTATTTCTACAACTGCTGGAAACAGTGACATTCTTCCTACCATCTTCTAACTGTAATATCTGCATGCTTCTTTTGCTTGTAAGCTCAGGTTTCTTTGCTTTAAAGGTCTGTACAGAAGGGGAGGGAGGGGGGAAAATTCTCGCCCCCAAAGAGCTCAAGAAAGAGACTGTGATCTCTGAATTATTCTTCTATCTTTAGCCATTGTCATATAGGGGACCAGAAAGCCAAACAGCCTAAGGAAGCACACTACCACTGCCCAATCTCTTAGTGGAGAATGCAGGTAGTGTTAAAAACTGACACCTTCTATCAGGATGCTTCAGTGTCCTGTACACGTTGGATTATACACCAATTGTCCTCTAAGGCAATAAAACCTGGTACCTTCCACTCCACGTCACCGTTGAATATTTCACTTTTAGCTATGTCCACTCTATTCCAGGCCACTGCCAGCTTCAGTTCATCCAGATATTCCTGAGCTTCCTGACTGTGACTTTTACAGGCTGGCAAAAACAGGAAATGCAAATAAACTCAGTACTATACACTTGTTATGTTTAATATAGTATTGGTAATATGATTAGCAATACAAGCTTTCCTTCAGCTATCACAGATCTATGGGTTGCTTAACCAGGAACCCTTCACAACATTTTTTTTTGTAACTTAAGAAATACTAATATTAAAAAAATACTGTGTTTTGCTAGCTGAATTCTCTATTAAAACATTAAATTTAAATGTCTGTAGGATTTTAAGGGAGACCTTGGCCGCAAAAAGGAGGAAATGGGACTGGCTATTGTTTTTGTCTTAGTTTCAATTTCTATTAGGCATAGAATATCTTTTTTTTTTCCCATGCTAAATTTAGGCTAATAAAAAAAATTAACACAAACTGAAATGGGTGGCAAAGCAAGTAATGTCTTCTTTCAGAAGATACAGTGAAGATTTCTTATAGGAGTAATGGATTGTTTCTGGAAGGAAGGCAGTTTGGGTCTACTTGGGTTATGGATTTTGTGTGTGTGTGTGTTTAAATGTCTTGTAATTGGAATAACTGCTTCAGTATATTTCAGTATTTATATAACTTCTACTACTACGAGAAGCAAATAGTGAAATAAAGGAGTGATTAAAATAGTACTACACAATAGCATGAGATTAAAAGGCAATCACTAGCTTAAAATTAAGGTTACAAGAGCTATAGTAACTGGCACAATTTATTAGTCAATAAGCAAGCAGAAGAACTCTGCATCAGAAATTAAATCTGATCCAACAACCAACTGAACTTGCTCTGGACAAGGATGAAATACATTTATGGCACAGAAGTAGTCAAAAAAGACAAGTATTACACCGTGCTTTGTTTATTGGTCTTACCTTTTACTAAAGCTTTTAAAATTACTGTGTCTAGTTCTTCTGAACCATCTTGCTCAAAGTTGTGCAGAGTTAGAAGATTTTGGTGTGAAATAATGTTCTGAATCTATTGGGAGTTGAAACAAAAATAATTTTACGTGTTGTCCTGCTGCTATACATAAATACCTAAGAGCCCAGTGGAGATCACCTGTATAGTATTTCCCCAAAACTTACATTCTAATTGCAAAGTTGAGGTTTGGCAAGAAAACAAATGTTATTAGTTTCCCATATATAAATAAGCCTGAAGGCAAGGAGGAAGTTACTATTCCAAAATCACCTAGCAGGATAGAATGAACAAAACTTGGATATCCTGAGAACCAGACCAGTGCTTTAATTAAAAGATCCTTCCTTAACTCACATTTTTATTTGACTCATAGTCATGCTGTGGCCAGCATACCACTAGTTTTGTTTTAGCTTTTCTTGCTTTGACATTTAAGATTTGCTCTCACAGTTTTGTTTAAAAGTATAGTCTCTAAATCTTCTTTGAGTAAAAGTCATCAAATATTGATATATAGAGTACTCTTCTCTTTCCTTCTGCTTCTCTGTTTACTGAGTTTTCTTTCTCACAGTGCAGCTGCACCGAGACCTTGTGAGCATCTGGCAATATTGCTTCTAGATGCCCTTCCATCCCTGTGTTAGTGATCTGGCAAAGTTCTCCCTAATGGAATTAATGTATGAAACTTTTAAGCTAAGGATTACTGCAGGGACTGCAAAGAATAAGTAAATGGTCAGTTGAGTGGACTCGGTTTATTTCACAAGCATACGGCGCTCTTCAATCTTCACATAAAGACAATGTCAGTGTTTTTTCTTAAATACTTATGCGATGTGGTTTAAGTCCAGCAAGTGTGCCTCAAGACAGAGAGTAAGGAAAATCTGTGAATCTATTTTGCCTTTCTTTTTCAAGAGCAGACATAACTGATGATAGGATAATTTCTAAACACCCTTCATTCTTTTTAATTTATTCATGCTTATCCACAATTAGGTTTCCATTTAACAGCTGTGGATCATGAATTAGGTCTCCTCTGTCACAGCTGCACAAGCTCCACAGCTGTGGAGTATAAATAATGCCTCATGTCCTCCAGAAGGACTGTGGGGTTCTGGCTGTTACTTGAGGAAATAATTGAGGAAGGACAGAGCTCTAAGTGTTCAGTTGAATCACTGGGACAAAGCAGTTTGATTGATCAACTGAGCACTTGTTTTTAATGTTAGAGAGGTATTCTATGACACTAGTGTCAGAGCACTGGAGTGGCCAAAACTTCTGGGCAGCTTCTTGTCAAACCTGTACCGAATGGACTGCCAAAGCTGGAAATGGTAGGAGAAAGCTTGTGTACACAATGCATGTAATTATCAAACATATGAGCTCACTGTTGCTGTCCATTGGAGAATGTCCTTCAATGAGAAGCCTTCTGCAGGGAATTTCTCCTTAAATTGCTTTTCAACAGCTTCTGGCGTGATAAGCTGTGGGTCATTCATGAATGCAGCTAAGATATCAGCTGTACCTCCAGACCCTGCTAGGATAAGCCAGGGAGCAGAATTTTCCAAACCGCTGCAAATTCTCTGTAGTTTAAAAAGTACATTTTTAGAATTCATATATGGAAAGAAAATGTTGTTCAAAAGAAGGATTTCTTGCAGACTACAAATAAATACGTACCTAAACCATATTCACTATGAAATAAGACTCCTCTAAGCTATTTAGGATTTTTCTGATTCTGTAGCAGGTCATCTGTGTATAGGCGCCTGACTATACTCCTTGTCATGACACATCTGCTGAGCAGCTAAGCAACCTGATTTGGACAAACCATGCATAAAACTTCTTTGTCCCTGTGGGGTTTTTTTCCTCCCCTGCAGTTTGTGTTTCAGCATACTCGAGTTCAAGAAGAGCACTAAAAAGAAATTCTGAGCAGGGTTTTCTGGCTGCTAAGCCATTCTGAAAATCAGGAATTTGCCTGTGGTAACACAACATTAGGCCACAGGAAAAATAAAACACTGAAGCATAGTAACTACAAGAGTTAAAGGCTGATAATTCTATTGTGCAAATAGAATAAGTCAAGCAGGTTGTTGAGAGAGGAAAGCAGAGGCTATGGCATCATAATTACAATAATGACTATTTGCTCCTAATCTGTTTCTTACTCTGGAGTTATGCAAGAAGATAACACAACTCTAAGAATCTAACTGTTGATTCACTTGTTGTGTTTATTTTAGTTTACTTTGAGGTTTTTTTTTTAACAACTGTTGTAGTCCTTGGTGTGTATTATCCAATTTGTATTTAAGAAACTAATATTCTAAAAATGTGCAATCAGTTATCTGTTCCCATCTGTGTAAAGTTAGGGTAGCTCCAGCCAGTCACTTTTGGTCTCCAAGTCACTTTGTTATCTAAAACTTTGAAAAAAGGATTTATAGGTTGTGATACATGATTTTTCAACACCTGAGGTATAAACACTGCCTTATTTAGCCGTATTTCCTTCTAGAAGGAAAGCTCAAGAGGTAACATAATCCTAGTTTAAACAGCAAGATTTCTAATACCAGTGTGTGTTTTATCCAGCTGACAAAGATATGACAAGATCACTACAGGAAAGACATTGAGGTGCTTGAGTGTGTCCAAAAAAGGCAACAAAGCTGGTGAAGGGTCTAGAGAACAAGTCTTACAAGGAGCAGGTGAGGAAACTGGGGTTTTTTAGTCTGGAGAAAAGGAGGCTGAGGGGAGACCTTGTCCCTCTCTACAACTACCTGGAAGGAGGTTGTACGGAGGTGGGTGTTGGTCTCTTCTCCCAAGTAGCAAGTGATAGGATGAGAGAAAATGGCCTCGAGTTGTGCCAGGGGAGGTTTAGATTGGATATTAGGATAAATTTATTCACCAAAAAGTTTATCAAGCACTGGAACAGGCTTCCCAGGAAAGTGGTGGAGTCACCATCCCTGGAGGTATTTAAAAGCCATGTAGGTGTGGCACTTAGGGACATGGTTTAGTGTTGGACTTGACAGTGTTAGGTTTACAATTGGACTCAATGATCTTAAGGGTCTTTTCCAACCTAAATGATTCTATGATTCTAAAATTCTAAGATACAGGGACTGGAAACTGAAACTAGAGAATATCGCCAGAAATGAGTCATCATTATTCTGAAAGAGGTTACCAGCTTGTGTGGCAGAATCTCATCACTTGGAAACTTAAAATTATGGTTAAATGAACTGTAGAGTATGCCATGTGAACATACAGGCCACTACAAAGTAGCAAAATTAAATACCAGTAAAAGTAAGATAGAAATAAAAGAGTATCTCCTAGTTAACAGATTCTTTCAGTTGTAGAACTACTCAGGAAAAAATCAAAACTGATCCTTCACTGAAAAGTGTATGGAATTGTTAGCCGACAACTCTCCAGTCTTCTATCCTACAATGCATTTCTGCTCAGTGAAACCTGGCCACTATAGTTTTAAATGGCATATCTAGGAAACCTGGTCTTGTACTTCCTCTGAGCTCTATGACAGAGACAGTTTTCTCACTGTTGCTGGACAGCACTGAACGATTAATCTTTTTTTTGTATGTGATCTAGAGTAATAGCACAGTATTTCCATTTTGCTAGATTTGGAGCTGGTTCTGTGGGTTTGTTTTGGTTTGGGATTCCTTCTTCCCACTGGATCAGCTGGCAATGGAAGCTTTAATGATCAGCTGGCACCTATGCAAGAGGAAATATTTCTCCCAAACAAATACAGGCAAATTTAATATTAACAGAATTCAGCTCTTAATGGTGTACAGATATGAATTTTTACATTACGTAAAGTGCCAATACATGTGTTTGTCATCCAGCCAAATTTTCCATTAATTACTTAGTACCAGTTATTTTATTTTTCTAAAGTTGCAAACAGCTTCTTACCTCAAGTGTGCCTGGTCCTCCATTTACCAGTAAGCAAAGCACAGGGATCTCAATGCTACCCGTTCCTGCGAAATAAGTGGTTGAATTTTTAAAAAGTTAACAGCTTTCACAAAATCATTGTGTTTCCCTTGGCCCTTTGAAAATAATTCTCCTGTTATGTGCTGTTTTGGTGCTTACCAGAACATGAGCCTGCAGAATGCAGGCAATTGTGTCAATGGAAAAGAGTAACACTGTGACCTAGCAGATAGGCTCCTAGTCAAAGGTTCATGATGAAGGCGCCTTTGCCTTGCATGTCCTGTGTGATCGCTGGCAAGCAGTCCAGTCTGTTCTCACCTCAGTATACCTCAGCTGCAAAATATGGATATTTGCACTTTTGTATGTCATAGCACCGTTGACTTTGTTATCTATTTACTGCAAGGTGATCAGATAGTGGAGTAATAGAGTTTCATTAGGGTGCAAGACAAGATTGTTAGGTTTTCACAGAGGCAGCTACCATTATTTATAATAAAATACAGTTAGATGTGAAAAGCTCTCAGCCTGTCCCCTTTGTTATGTATGTGCCTAGCATGTGCAGGAAGGTGTAGTGGAATCCAGGAGAAAAACCTGATAAAAGAAGGATTTAAGAATACCGAGGTACTGACTATGTAGACCAGCAAGGGTGAGATGAGTCAGATATGAGTTGATAGGAACCATGTACTCTTCGTTACTCTGCTTAAACAGATTAAAATTTCATTCAGCACAGTCTAATGTGGTGATTATTAATAACATAATCTTACACATTTAAAAGAAACGCTGATTAAATATTTAACTTACATCATGGCAGCAGGGGAAAAAACAGTGTAGGCATCCCTGTCCTTAGCTGCCCTCCCACAGGGGCCCACTTGTTTCTAGATGGTTTATAGTATAAATGCTGAATTCTTAGGCCCATCTATAGTCACCTTTGGATTACAAATTGCTCCATCGAAACAGTAGCATCATAAGATGAAAGCCTCTTTCAGTTGGAAGATAAAAGGCATTTGGTTCAAACAATTTTTTTGATGTTTCCCTTTGTAGGACTTCCAGAGCAGTGTACATATTGCCACTTAGTACTTGTTGGATCTGTTGTGGGATGACTGCAGAGATAAGGTAGAACTGAGCTGTAGCCAGGACATGATTGGCAAGTAACTTAATTTCTTTTAGTGAATGGCATAGCATTGTCATACCATTATAAGGTGATGTTCTAGTTTGAAGAGTGACCTCTGTGACTACAGGTTCCTTGAGATATGTTTATGGCTTCAAATACTCTTCATTCACCATAGATTTAGATAAAATTTAGCCAGAGGAAAGGAGGGGCAGGGTGTCAATTCTGACTTTACGCTGGGAAGATGGGAAGCTCTTAACTGCAAAGAATATTCAGCATATTAAAAATTTCCTCTGAATAACTCTTAAGGTTTGGGGTTTTTTTAAAAAATAAGGAAATTCTGCATGACCTTATTAAAGTCATATAGCCTTGCTCAGCTCGAATATAAATGAGCTTAAATGAATGACACTGGTTTTGTTTATAGAAGATATCCCTGAATTCAGTATGTTTTGATGAAATATTTGTCAAATGAATCAGCATTTTTTGACAGAAAAATGTTTCACTAAGATTTGTTCAATCAGATTTGGTTTGTAAGCAGAAAGAGGCTGCTTTCTAAC
This sequence comes from Aegotheles bennettii, assembly GCA_013398125.1. Classification (NCBI taxonomy): domain Eukaryota; kingdom Metazoa; phylum Chordata; class Aves; order Caprimulgiformes; family Aegothelidae; genus Aegotheles; species Aegotheles bennettii. Next base: position 43,423 of record VZRW01003488.1, on the reverse strand, counting down.
TCTAAGCACTGCAACCTCAGGCTACCACTACAGTCCACCTGTGGTCTTTCTGAGTCACCAGATAACCATTCTTCAGGTGCATTCATGCTCTCAGGTACATCTGTGCAACAATACTATGGGCTATGTAATTGAATACTCCATTGATGCATACAGGTGTGAATAAATGAGCTCTCCCTTCTGTTTCAGCTGTGCTAGCACTGCAAGTTTTACAGAAACAATCGACAGGTAAAAGTAATTGTATTAGCACTACAACTGGATTCTTTTCACAAATAGCAGTAGGATGCCTGCTCAATACTCAGTTCTCATTATAAACAAAGGTCGCATAGATTTAGATGTCCATTAGATGCTACGTTGTTTACCCAGGATAAGATTTTATCCTGAAATAAATATGGTTTAAAATATTTCAGAAGGCTTTAGAACAAGTCTTTTCGTTCAGTGTAGGAACAATTCAAGACCCTGTGTGAATGAGAGGATAAAAGTATACAACAATGAACATTCATCTTCTAGAGCCACTGGTTAAGGCACTTAAAGCTGGATTTATTTTCCATTTGCTGTATTTTAAGGCAATTTGAGCTATGCTTTGAAGATCAGCTTTGAGCTATGTTTAAGAAGATGCAATAAAAGTCTGGATTTTTGGTTCAAAGAGCAGATTTCTCACTTTAGAAGCCACCTTAGTTCTGCCTCTTACATAATGACAAATGTGTTTACTTGATCTTGCCTATGTAGATGATTGTCCAATTTGAGAATTGGAGTTGCCTTTGATAAGGCGAGGGGCCCACATGTACCACTGTAATATCAGTATTATTCAAGTTAGCATACCTATATAGGATCTACTTACCACCATATCCAGTACGCTGTTCTGAAATATACTTTTCCAAGGTGAGACGTAGCTTGGTGGTTCCATCTGGCTCATCTGGTGTTATGTGATCCACCAAAATAAAATGGGAATGGTTGTGGTCCAGGGAATGCAGTGGGCCTTGGATATTATCGTCTGATTGGTAGTGGATAAGGCTTTCATTCTAGAGAGAGGAGGAGAGATGTTAGTGTTCTCTACGAAACACAGTCCATGTTATGTGCTTCATCTCCATTTTTGTGTTGTCTGCACCATGACGTAGCACACCACATTTGAGACACTTGGATAGCTTCTTTGAAAAGGGTGGAGGACAACATGTTTCTTCTGAAAGCTGCCAGATTTGACAGGACTGAAAGCTGAAGTCCCTGAAGTTTCCCTCTTGGGCTCTGCAAAATATAGTGATATCAGTCATCATCTCTGGAACGCAGGCATACACTGAGAGGTTTTGGAAATGTTTATTGGACAAATGGAGGGGCCGTGACACCCAGTAATTGTGGGTGGAGTGGTAATGCCTCAGAGGGCTAAAGTCTCAGTCAGTGTAAACAGGGGCAAACCTTTTCCTTTCGGTAGCACTTTGTCCATGTTTAGGCCAGCAGATAAGTTAGCCTGCTATATGTCCATATCAATTTAAATGCAGCTTTATTTAATTGACAGGGTTATATGAGGTCTAATGGTTATTCTCAGTTTGGAAATCGTATTCTAAAAGAATGAGTGACAGGCATTAGATTATTTAGAAACTGCAGTCTTATTATCACAGACTACCAGGTTGGAAGGGAGCTCAAGGATCATGTGGTCCAACCTTTTGTGGCAAAAGCATAGTCTAGATGAAATAGCCCAGCACCCTGTCACTCCAAATCTTAAAAGTGTCAAATGCTGGGGAATCCACTACTTTCCTGGGGAGATTATTCCAATGGCTAATGGTTCTACTCATTGTGAAAAATTTTCCCCTTGCATCCAATCAGAATCTGACCAGGATTAACTTGTACTCATAAGCCCTCATCTTTTCCTTGTCACTCCTTCTAGAAAGGGGCTCTCCATCTTCTTTGTAGCCAATCTTTAAAAAACAGAACACAGTGATGAGGTCTCCCCTAAACCTTCTTTTCTTATGGCTGAAAAAAACGGGGTCTCTCAGCCTCTCCTCAGATGGAAGGCTTCCCAGTCCTTTGATCATTTTCCATGGTCCTTCTCTGGACCCTCTCCAGCCTGCCCACATCTTTTTTTAATAGTGGGCACCAAAACAAAAATTTCAGGTGTGGCCTCACAAGTGCTGAGTAGAGTAGGATAATGACTTTATCTCTGCTGGTGATGCCCTTGTTGATACAACCCAGCATCCCGTTGGTTTTCATGCCACAGCAGCACGCTGTTCATTGATACTGAGCTTGTTGTCCACCAGGACCTCCAGGTCCCTTTCCACAGGTCCCTTGGTAGTTCCCAGCCTGTGCTGCACTCCTGGATTATGTTTTGCCAGGTGCAAGACCTTACATTTGTGTTTGCTGAACTTCACAAAGTTCTTGTTAGCCGACTCTTCCAGCCTATCCATGTCTTCCTGCACAGTGGCTCTTCCCCACTCAGTTTGGTATCATCAGCAAACTTCATCAGGGTTCACTTGATCCCATCATCCAGATCACTTATGAAGATATTAAACAGCATTGGGCCCAATATCAATCCCTGTGGGACCCCACTTGTGGCATGTTGCCAGTTTGAAAAGGAGCTATTTACTACCCTCTGGGTGCAGCCTGTCAGCCAGTTCTTCGTAATCCCAGTTTTTGGTGGTGTCTGCTAGGAAGAGCAGGTGCCCAGTTCAATCCAGGTTCTTCCTCACAGCCTAAGGCTGATGTTGAAGAGACAGCCAACATATCACCAGGAGCTCATAGCAGCAGTACTAATGTATAAAAACATAAGTAACCCAGAGGACAAGGTTCTTCATGCTGCAGGTAGAAGAGTTGAGCATACTGCATAGCATGACCCTAAGTGGCTTTCTGAAATGAAGCTGCATACAGTTAAACTGGAGAAATCTCCTTCAAAGCAAGGTGAAAAAGGCTATAATCAGGCATGTTCCTATGGCTTCTTTCCCTGGCAGCAGCTTTGGGATGACTAGGAACATCAGGCTGTTCCAGGGAAAAAGCAGGACATTTGCATGTCCTTTACAAACAGCAAACACCACAAATTTCTTTTACCTCCTCTCTGTCTCCCATTTGTTGGGGAAAGATTCTTGACACGATTAATTTGCCTTCAAATTTTGTTTTGACAGAGGGCGTGCCTATATTCTGCTGCCATTTGACAATAAGCCTACTCGCGAAAGATCTGGCTTTTGATAAGGACCTGAAGGCACAACAACCAGTTGAAAAAGGCCCTCGGGGATTTTCCTATTTATTATCTGAAAATGTGAAAGTGATCTTCCAATGATGTTCAAAGCATGCCATTAACACAGAAGACATGGGAAGGATCCACTGATTTCAGGGCTTGTTTTTCTCCTTTTTTGCCCAGAGAGGCTGTGGAGTCTCCTTCACTGGAGACATTCAAAACCCACCTGGATGCGTTCCTGTGTGATGGACTCTAGGTGACCCTGCTCTGGCAGGGGGGTTGGACTGGATGAGCTTTCAAGGTCCCTTCCAACCCTAGAATTCTGTGATTCTGTGATTTTCCTTGCTAGTGTGGATTGTTATCTCTATTTTATACTTCAAGCTGCTTGTGTTAGTGCCAAGTATAAAGAGAATTGAGTTTAGATCAACAACCCTGTCTATATTTCCTCTGTCTTAAAGTTACTGACTAAAATCCAGAACTCCTTTGGGTGGAAGCATAGGGTCAGGAATGCTCTACATGAAATATTCCTTGACAAAGAATTCAGGCTTTAGTTAGAGGAGAGAAAGTCTAAAGCAATAAAAAGACCAGTGCATTTGTTTTGTAGTTGCTGGTTGAGAAATATGCAGATTCATTTTGATCACTTAGAAGATGAGGTGAAATAGTTTGCACTTGCCAAAGCAACTTTCCTGGACAAAATTCACTAAAGTGGTGAACTAAATTCTTTCCTCTGAGGTCCTTTCAGACAAGTTCAGCCACACAATTAGATCTTGCACCTAAAGAGTTCCACCTGGTAGAGCACACAGGTAGCTGTCCTCAGCAAAAAGGATGGATAAAGGGGAAGTCCAATGACAATAATTTGCTGATATGGTCTGACAGCCTCCCAGCTGGTACTTGCTAGCCTACCTGAGAGAAGTACAGGGTGCGAGTTCAAAGGGCTGTGTTTGTCATTTGTTTCTTAGCTTCTGCAGGGAAGTAAAATAGCACAGAGGAACTGTCATTCATTGTTATTACATGCCTACTTTATTGTTATAATATTCTGTTTAGGACAGACAGTATACCCCCTAACAAGAAGGTCATACCATAATTTATTTTTTTTTTGGTCCACCTCCAGGTCAATTCAGCATCAACTTGTCTTGACATTTTCAGCAACTGTTTTTTGGGTGAGGTGGGTTTTGGGGTTTTTTGTTGTTTTGTTTGTTTTTTGTTTGTTTGGTGGGTTGGTTTTTTTTGCACATACTTCAATTCCTTTGATCTGAATTGTGAAGTCCCTAGAACTCCCAATAACTAGACAAAATCCTGCATGGCTAGTATTTTTGTCCTGATGCATTGAGTAGTTTTTGCCTATTAGACACCAATGACTATTTAGGAAAACGGTCTTGAAATATTTATGGCTTGTGTGCCATACTAGAAAATATACTTTTTGCAGTATTTATGAAATAGCTTAGAGTAAGTGCTTCTGCAGTAAGTGAACAAGGGAAAAAAGTATTAAAGGTACCTTATGCTGCATGATTTTTTCCTGACGTTCAGCCTTACTCTGGTCGCTGAGCTAATGTCTAACGCTGTCACCTGCTGGATATTTGCAGAATTGCTGCCAAGTATACTGAGCGCGCAGGGAACAGAATGCTTAAGAGTCTAACAATTCTTCCTGCTCTTTATTTCTGCTTTCCCCAAGAACACACTTTAAACCTCACTTTTGTTTTTAAATTGTATCAACGTTGTTCTGCCTACTACTTCCAAATTTCCTAAAGGTGCAGCTTATTTCTGAACAATCCTGTCTCATGAGTAGAATAAGTGAAAAATACCTTTGTGTTGTCCAGAATTTCTCTGTGCTGAATTTTTCTGAGTGAAGTTATTCCTATGGCAATCACTCTAACGTTGGATGAAGTACTAGCCAGTGCATGATCTCGGACTGCTTGCACTAAGTGTCTTGTTATTCCCACACGTAAAGCACTGGTAAAAATCCAGGCACCTGAAATGATTTTATAAAAATAGTTACATCATTTCTTTATAATTGAACATGTTCGTGTGTCCAGTAACATTACTTGCAGCACTGGATTTAAGTTTTTTTTAGCTAGATAAATGTTGACAGGTCTTGATGGACTGTAACTTTTAGAATTAAATACATACAAAGTATGTAAGGCTTTAATAAGGAAAACAAGAAGCAATTGTATGCCCAAGTAAATATGCTTCACATATCATGTCATGTAATGTTGTCATCTTTACTCTGATGTCAATAAACCCATCAAGAAGGCTGCATCCAGACAAGAGTCACTTACTGTCTAAATATGAGCAGAAACACCACTATACCAAGCAGGTCTGATTGTCCCATGAGGAAGAGCAAAGGGACAGGGAAGTTGTTGGCTTCAACACAGTCCCAGGAAGAAGAGCTTGGGCATAACCTGCTAAGTCTGGTGTTCTCTTTCTCTTGTTCTTGTGTGTGTTGGAGAGTGGATTCTTCAGGAGAGTATGATTTATAGCAGTGTTGTTATGGTGACAAAGAATTTGGAGACCCCTAGGTAAGCAGTTAACCAGGCTTTTCCAATATGTTACATAAAGGAACTGGAGATCTTGATGTTGTCCAGTCTTAAGTATGGAAGGCAGCTGGAGATAGAGAAGGTCTGTGTGGTTCAAAAGTACCAAAAAGAGCTTTCATTACAAGAAGCAAAACTGTTAAATCTCGTCTCAACCAGCGAAGTTAACCAACAGCTTGCTGTGAAATGCTTATAGATAATTTCACTTTGTTTTGCGGATATTTTCATAAAGCTATAGGGAAAAAAAGTCATCTTAAATGAAAGCCATTTCCATGCATGTTCCCAAACATTGATTTGTTTGATTTTATTTTTAAATGCTTTTCACTACTCTTGTCATTCATGTGAATAGCCAGGGAGAAAGTGAGCTGATTTATTTTCTGCTATATGTTAGACATTTGTGTTATACATTACCAACATCTCTGTTTAAACTTGAGTCTAATCACAGGCTGTTTTACTAACAAAGTAAGTCTGTTCAACTCTTACATTTAAAGAAAACAATCTTAAGATAATAAAAGCTATTGTAACACAATTTTTCCTGGTGGCTACAAAGTAAGAATGGAGAGAACAAGAATTCTTATTTTTGACCTAAATTCTGCCTTGTTGAAGTCAAATTGCCATGCTTTCTTAAGAATTATTTTGCTATGGCACAAAAAAGAGACAATGTATTCGGTCCCATCTCATGCTATGTTTCTAGTGTCATCCCTGAGGGAATAGCTTTAGGTAATTTTACACTTCAGGAATCGTTGCCTAGAGTAATTTGGTTTGAAATAACTTATTTTTGCTATTCCTAGTACAATAACTTTGATTTTCAAAGCTATTTAAATACAGGTGGTAGGTTACCTTCAGCAAAGCCTTGAACTTCCAAAAATAATCATGTGAGCAGATCCATTGACATTGAAAGAGCACTGGATGCTAGGTTTAAGAATCCAGTAAGAATATAAATTTCTTCTTTAATGTCTAGATCACTAACCTGTGCTTTGAGCTGCCTTTGTAAGTCCTTTTTTTAAGGTGTCCCTTAGCCAAGGCTTCATCTGGAAATTTTCTTCTTCCCCTACTAAAGAGACGACCAAATTGGGAGCAGGTAGCTTCCATTTATTGAGCATAACTTCGAATATAATTCCAGGATGAATGGTACATGGCACCCTAATAAACTTCAACAAACAAACAAAAAAATAACACTGAATAACAATGGAACAGTAGGATACATTAGAGATGTTGTTCACGGTGAATGCAGAAGGAAATTTATCATCAACTTGGTTATTTAAGAAAAAAATATTTGAGCAAGACCTAACAGAGAACTAAATATCAGGATGAATTTAGCAGGCTTCTATATAATTGTCATCTCACTAACTGGGTCAGTTCCATGGGTTAATTCTGTGTTGCAGACTGACATATCATTCTCTCTTTTAACACTGCTATTTCTCTTGATCTGCCTTCAATTCCATGTCAGTGTAGCAAACCAACAAATTTCTTAGGCGTTTGTTGTTTCTGCACTAGCTGAAATACTTAGCTGATTTCATGTCTGTTTTTCAACAATGTGTTACGTGATTCTGTGGCTTCTTTCTGTTCTGTATATATTTTGGCTTTGTGCTTAAGAATTTGCAATGAAACAAAATCTTAAGGCAGATTTCTGATCCTAGCACTAATGTATGCAAGGGACTAGTAAGGAGGTGGGTCCGTCCATCTACTTCCTTCTCTGCATATTAGCAGAACAGAGTGAGAGAACTTTAAAGAGAGTCTTGAAAAGACTCAAAAGTATGTTTATAATGTTGAAATCCACAGTGACTAATTTTTGACAGAAAGAAGTTAAAACAGAGAAATGATGCAAACTGAAGGAAGTTGGGCACCTGATATTTTTTTTTTAAGGAAAAAGTGAACACCTGTGCTTGTAGCATGTCAGTGCAAGTCAAGTGATTGATTTCTGTATATTAATAGGCTTTATTTTAAATTACAATCATGTTCAGGAAGGTATGGTCCCTACTTTGAGTACAATGTGGTGCCTTGCACTGTGGCACCTTGACCCTCACTGTTACGATCTCTGCATTTAATGCTAAGAAGTAATGGCTGAACAACAGCAATGGTGTTAAAGGCTTAAAAGTCCTCACTGCTGTACCTTTCCACGTTTCTTCCCAGAAGCTGTGAAGTCTATTTCTCCTGTACAGTATGGCAGTTCTCTTTTGAAATCTTCCTCTTTGTCATTGCTGCAGAGCTTGGTTTCTGTTTCCTCCATTGAATTTGTAAGGTGATCACCAGTAGACCAAAGTGTTCACTGAGATGACAGAAAACTGGAAAATGAGAAGAAGTTTAAATTGCAGAGGTCATAAAATCCATTAATTTACATCTAGCTGAGGTTTTAGCTAAATATTTTGCTCTTTTACTATTATAACATTCAGCTAAAATTTTGGAGGTAGTTGTACCAAATGTTGGACATTATATACAGGAGGAGGCAGATTCCACACCAAAACTATGTAACTTAAGCAATGAAAAGGCATGAAGGAATAAGGCTCTTTTGACTCTCATTTAGCAGGCAGAAAGCTGAGTTGCAAGGTGAAAGATCCTGAAATCTGTCCAAAATCACGTGGGGTGTCTCAGGGTTCAAAGGTGAACCTAATTTTACAAGAGAGAAAGAGAAGCCTCAGCCACAAACTGTTGCAAGCAAAAGTAGAGCTCTGTCAGTGTCTGAGTCACAGTTTCTTGATGTTATTATGCATCATGCTACTATGACTTGTATTATCCAACATGAACACTAAATAACTAAGTGATGACGTTGTATTTGTCTGAAGATACTTTAGGAGATGTTTACTCTCTGTTTGCTGTAGGAATAGGCTATTTATTCATAAGCCAAAGTATTTAAGGCCAAGCTGTACTCAACAAGGACATACAGTTCAAAAAGGCAGGTGATTTTCTCTGTATGTGGCTACAGGAATGATGGCAAGTAATCTGTCCTAGAGCAAAGGTATAACAAGAGTTGTTTTTCTGCATTACATGAGACACTGAAAAGGTCTGCTTGATTTTCCCATGTTTCACTTTGACTGAATTGATATAATTATGATTTTAAAAATGCAGATTTCAACTTGTATGCCTTATTTTACTTCTTTTCAAAGCAAAAACAATGAAATAGCTCTCTCCCCTCTGCCTTTATCTGCATATTCAAGTACATATTCAGTCTTTTAAAAAATCCTTGTGATAGTAAGCCAGCAATGGTAATGAACCCTACATGACTTTTTATTTCCTAGTCCAAGAGATTTGCTTGGAATGCATGGACTTAAAAAGTGGATCAAACCAGCAAGTCTCTTGTGGGTCTATTAGGATGCTCCAGTAGAGGGAGCAAGACCTACAGCTGTTTCCTTGGGCTGGGAAGTCTTGGGAGCCTGTATCCTGCCTCTGTATTTTCTTCTCTTCTTTTACTTTTCTGTGAAAACGTTTAGAGTTCCCCTTTTCTCTGATCTGCCTCTGAAAAGTGGTTAAGTTACAATTTGTTTCCCCTGCACCTATTCCACACCTCTGTACCCACTCCTCAAACTTCTGTCAGAGATCACTGCTTTAAAGATGCGGTTATTCTTCTCCCTGCCTGCATGCTAGTCACTTCTGTAAAGATCTAAGTGTTTATTCTGAACACTAGGATACCAGACTAGTCCAGTTATGAGTCTTACCTCAAAAACTTCTTTTGGATTATCAATACTAGCAGTCACAGCAAAGCCCACCTTTTTGCTTGAGTCCACTTTTCTACTGGAGATGCAGCTTTATCTCATAAGAGCATAGAAGACAGTATTCTGGGAAAAAATAGTTAATACAGAGTCATAATAACACATGTTGACTCTTCTAAAGTACAGAAATCACTTCCTGGAACTTGCTGACAGAACAAAGAATTTGATTAGAAAAAAGTATTCAGGACTGAACTCACAGGGTACATTTAGTCACCATTAATCACTGTCCCAGATAGTACACATTTATTTATGTCCACACACAAGCAATGACCTTGGAATACACAGCAATTTATAAAGTAATCTGATGGTTAATTTGGCCTCACAGATAGGCCTCAAGTGGTTAATTTTAAATCTAGTTCTAGCTCCTAGCTTGCAAAATTGGATCATGTGGTTATCCCTGCCATCTCTTTTGGAGTAAAGACACTGAGCTGCTGAGATTTGTAATTAATATTCTTGCATTTAGGTAATTATTTTTTTCCAGAAATTGCACATTATTTGATTTTCATTTTAGGAATTCTGATTCTTAATAGTAGTGAACAACAGTGAAGAGACAAAAATAGGGAAGATGCAGAAGCAGGAGCTTTGTTCACAAGTTTCTAGAAGACTGGAAAGTGAAGAAGGCAGCTGGTAACTGGCACTGCACAGGGCACTGCTTTTCTTGGTTTTGGTTTGGTCTTTTTGTTGGTTTGGTATTTGTTGTTTGTTTTTTTGGTTGTTTGTTTTTTTAATCAAGCAGTCTCTGAACCATGACATTAGAGACTAAGAGCTTATTTTAGGGAAATATTATTTCATCATTCCATCCTGTTCTTATACCACTTTTTCAGTATCCCTGCAGGCTGCTGTCTGTGATGGGATACAGAGCTAAATGGAATTTGTTATGATCTTCTACAGCTGGTCTTGTGTTCATATACCAAGCCAGAAAGTATTCCAGCTTCAAGAGCAGAGAAGTGGTCCTGGCAGAATGGCAAAACAAGTCCAAAAATTATGCATGATTCTGAATGGTATCCATGCAAGAATATAGTATAGCCCTATATGGAGCAGGGAATCTACACTAGATGAAATCCTGAGATCCTGGACTATTATGGAGTAATATTTTTGCATAAAGTTGCTGCATGCACCTTTCAGGAGCTTTTACAGACAGAGCCAATGAGCAATGCCAAGTAGCTTGCTTTTTTTTTTTTTTTTTTAAATGAGATTTGACACTTTGACAGTTTTTCTTGCTTTATCTTCTACCTGTTGTTTGACTTCCAAGGAATAAATACTGTGACTTTCAGTATGATTGCAGTAATGTACGGGTGCAAATGTTCCACGTCAGTGCAATGTTTCACTCAATGGTGCTAAAGGAGCAAGGAAATGTTGCTTTGGTATTTAAAGGGGTGGGGAAGAAGATTTAAAGGCTGCTGTATAGATAATATACAAGTGGAAACAAACAGAACCAGGAGTTCCTTATATTACGAATGTTGCAAAATCATGAGAAAAAAACACTGCTACATAAGATTTGCAGATGTGGTTCTTAAGCACAAAGGCTGACCACATTAAGTGTTTCCTTACCTTCCTCTACAGCTGTCTCAGCTACTGCAGTATAACCCCCAGCTGTTATGGGCAGAATCACAGAACAGTGCATGAATCTGTTCAAGCACTGCACACCACCTTACCACCACTTTGCACTGCAGTGGAGCTTCACTTCATACTGATCAGTCAGCACACAGACTGCATTATGCCCCTAATATTTAAATATATATTCAGAAGAGGATACAGTCAGCTCTGTCATTTCCTCCTGAGTTGTTAAGACTTCTGTTCTTAAAAAAACCGTGGACATCTCACCCAATGTCCTCTAACAAGCAAAGTAAGCACATATTAACAAACTGTAATATAATTACAGTTTTTCTGGAGTGCCTTTCTCCTGGGTTTAATTCAGCCTTGTTCTGCTTGGTTCAAGCTTTCATGTAAGTCTCTAGTGATTTCAGGGGCTATCGCTTTGAGACTTCAGGCTGTACTAAATTGCAAGTGTGTCAGGTCACAGCAATTAGGTCAAATCTTTGTGGTCAAAGTCATGACATTCCACTGCAGTCAGTTTAACTACGATCAGCTTGCATCACTGTAACATCACAAAGTATTGTTTAATTGCAAGGTTCTGGAATAAGTCCATGCCTTGGGAAAGAATAGGCAGATAGCCAGAAAGAGGAGCATGGTCCAAGCACTTTTTGGAAGAGACAAAGACCATAAACACAGCTGGATGCAAAACCAATGGAGGATGACCAGTACTTCATAATTTTCTCCCTTTCCATATACAATTTTCCGTTGAACTTTTCAGTAAATTTCAACTATATTATCCAAATATTCCCCCCCCCCCCGATTATCTGTGAGAATGGCATTGTATTAAATTTGATTAAAAGATTTCTTAAAGGCAAACAATCAGAAATACTTGATGGATGGGGGGAAATAAAGCCACAAAAGTTTTGCCTGCCTCAATCTGTGTATTCATATTTTAAATTTTGTGTACATATGTAGATATCGAGCAATCCTACTTTAGTTCTGGTTCAGACTTAAGTACAGACTTTTCTATCTAGGCTGCTGCTACATATTTATGTTTGTAGGTCAAATCCTGTCCTAGATGTTCCCATTGACTATAAATACAAACATCTATGGAAAGAATGTACCTCTAATGATTACCAGATTTGAAATATAACCTCAAAAACTATTTCTAACTAGCAAAGCAAGTTAAGACAACTATGAGGAAAAGACAATTGCTAGTTCCACCTACATTTGGAAATGTGAGTCAATGTCATTTACATTAGGGATGGCCTGATTAAATCATCCCAGGTGTCAGCCAGTCTCATGAATCATTATTTCTTTAACCTCATAAATGGGAGCTGTTAGAATTGTACCATTGTAAAACCACTGCTTGCAATGCTTTAATTTGCAGGTCCTAATGCAGTTTAGTCCTTCATTTTGGATGGTCCTGACTTCTTGTTTGGGCATTCTATATTGCTGGGATGTAGGAAATTGGCAGAGAGGTATGACTTCAGGGAGATGGTTGTGATGACTGTAGGGAAACTCTACAAGGGGTATTTCTGCAGAGATTCTTTTCTGAAATATTTATCCAGAAAAATCAATGAGATCAGAACCACGGAGAAACATTTTGACACCTATGTACATCCCTTTCTGGACTGTTCTCCCTTCTGTTTCTGCTCCCTCACCCCTCCTCTGCCATGCTTTCTCTCCTCAGACTTCTTTTCCCCTACAACTTCTCTTACCCTTTTCCCCAGCTTCCATAGGCTCTTTCCAGCTATTTGCACTGTCACTTAGCCCACTGTGAATATGCAGCTCTGCTCCCTTGTGTGCTAAGAAATGACAGATGGTTCACCTCCAGATGAGTGACGAGAATGTGAGTCCCTTTCATTCTTCCTCTAGATTTTAACCAGGGTTAGGCTGTGTCCATGGAAGGAAGAGAGGTCAAATTTGAGCCTTTCAAACATATCTTGTGAAAATGGGTCCAGTCAAGGGATGGCTTGACCTTAATTGTTGTCTTCAAGGGTATTAGTTCGATTAAAAGAGTAGGTGTATAGTAGTCATTAGCTCTCAGGACTTAGCAGTAGTAAGAATTTTGCTTCATACTGGTATGCTGATCAGCCGGCTGGGACACACCTTGACTTTTAATCACTATCAGATTCCTCCACCCACTAAAGGAGTACCTTTGCATATGTAGGTGAAATGATTAAATACAGTAATACAGTAGGCTCAGTATTGCTGATAAATCAAAGACCCCCCTAGCCCAGCTTCAGTGGCAAATGGAGCAAATCCATTGGTTTATAATCTTTAAAGGAAGCTTTCATGTAGAGCAAAAGAAAACTACACCAATTACCGTGTCCTTACTGATGCAGCATGAGCCAGCAATCTTAAACAAAAGTGAGCCTTAACAGTCTGTTAGAGAGAGAGTGGGCTAACAGTAATGATGCAAGTGAGTAGTAAGGGGGAAACTACAATGGAGACAAATACAATGAACTTTGCTTGAGCAGGAACAATCAACTTCCAACACACATAACAAAATACCATTGGCTAAATTGTAGTCCTGCTGGAATGGATCAGAGGGTTACAAGCAGAGCAAACGTAAGCGAGCAATGCTATGCTGTTCTTGCAAGAGAGAAATGCCATATAGGACAGTATAAACAGGATAGCCTGTGGGAAGTCACTCAGCTGTGCGTCAGAACAGCTTTAGCTGCAATATTCTGTTTGGATTTGGGTGCCACGTTTCAAGGGAATTACGGACCAGACGGAGAAGATTTGAGCAGTAGCAAAAATGACAGACATTGCACTAAAAGCTTGAGCAAATTAAAATTGTTTAACCAAAAGCAAAGAAGATTGCAGGAAGGGAAAAGGAGAACGTAACAGCCTACCAGTGCAAAAGGATGATAGGAAAGATGTGTTCTTTATCTTTGTGGCTAGAACAGCAAATAATGCTCTCAAGAGAAGAATGGTAACAAGGCTGCCAAGGGATACAATATTAACCACAGCCAGAGAAATAATTCTTCAGAAAGAACAAAACACTTATACTACAGATTAGGGAGCAGTTAAAGCAACCAGGCCACAGTCCTTGGTTGTGATGGAGTCTGTATATTGTGACCCAAAGAACTGGACCATAACCTGCATGTTACCACAACCCTAGGAGCTGGATATGGTTTCACAGCTCTGATCTTCAAGATACATGTATGCTTATGAACTTTACTAATGGAAATGTTCCTATTGACTTCTGTGCAAGTAGTCTCTCAAGGAAAATTGCATCTATGAGTTTAGTGGCCCAGTGTCAGAAACAGTGTAATGGGATTATTTGCTTCTAATAGTAGCCACATTTTCATTCCTGTTTTGAATTAAAACATAATAACTATGAAGAACAAAGCAGATGCAGGGGATCAGAATAAGAAAATGAGAGAAGTAAAGGGCAGAATAAAGACTGCAAAATTCATATTCAGTTTCAGCATGTGCTCCAAATATTAATTGGATGGACTCTTAACTGGTGTGTACATTTAAGTGTGAAGAAATGAAACCAAGTTGTGTGGTGTGGTTTACACAGTAGAGGAAAGGGATGCCATCCAGAGGGACCTTGACAGGCTTGAAAGGTGGGCTTATGCCAACCGCATGAAGTTCAACAAGGCCAAGTGCAAGGTCCTGCACATGGGTCAGGGCAATCCCAAGCACAGATACAGGCTGGGCAGAGAATGGCTTGAGAACAGCCCTGAGGAGAAGGACTTAGGTGTTGGTTGACAAGAAACTCAACATGACTCAGCAATGTGTGCTTGCAGCCCATAAAGCCAACAGTTTCCTGGGCTGCATCAAAAGAAGCGTGACCAGCAGGTCGAGGGAGGTGATTCTCCTCCTCTACTCTGCTCTCATGAGACCCCACCTGGAGTCCTGGGTCCAGTTCTGGAGTCTCCAATATAAGAAGGACATGGATCTGTTGGAGTGAGTCGAGAGGAGGGACACAAAGATGATCAGAGGGCTGGAGCACCTCTCCTGTGAAGAGAGGCTGAGAGCGGTGGGGTTGTTCAGCCTGGAGAAGAGAAGGCTCCGGGGAGACCTTGGAGCAGCCCTCCAGTACTTGATGGAGGCCTACAGGAAAGCTGGAGAGGGACTTTTGACAAGGGCATGTAGTGGCAGGACAAGGGGTAACAATTTTAAACTGAATGAGAGTAGATTTAGATTAGGTATTAGGAAGAAATTCTTTCCTGTGAGGGTGGTGAGACACTGGCACAGGTTGCCCAGAGGAGTTGAGGCTGCCCCCTCCCTGTCAGTGTTCAAGTCCAGGTTGTATGGGGCTTTGAGCAACCTGGTCTAGTGGGAGGTGTCCCTGCCCATGGCAGGAGGGTTGGAACTGACCTTTAAGGTCCCTTTCAGCCCAAACCTTTCTATAATTCTGTGCCTGTAGCAAATAAATCCTTGAGAATTGCACAAACAGAAAAAGGGGACAAAAGAAATGTGACTGTCGTGACAAGTGCAACTTGAACTGTAGTACACTACACTTCTTTCACGTTCAGACAGAAGGGCTGAGAAAAGTCATTAAGTGCCAGAGATAAGAGCTGGAGGGATGCAACAAGTACACAGCAAATAACCTATGGAAAGGTTTCTCCATACTTTAACAAGGACAGTGAGGCTAGTTGAGGTTGATGGCAACCTTGGGAATGTGTTCACTAACTGGAGATTTTATGAGTTTGCAGATACATGGCCAGACAGGGATAACCATGAATAGAGCCAAGGAACTTGCAGCAAAATCACACTAAGAAGTGAAGTATAGAAGTTGCCTAGTAAAATAGAAGTTTGGGTTATATTTATCTGAAATACAAATTTCGCAGTAGAAGCCCCAGTAGAAGCTTTCAAAAACATCAGTGTTGTCAGTTTCCTTTCTAGAACAGCAGTTATTGTAGAATGCCATTTCAAGTGATTCCTTTTTACTGTATCTGTGCACAGTCAATAATCAGAACAAAATGTCAGAGGAGGAAAAATTATTGTAAAAACCTCATCAACAACAGCATGCTATAAAAAGATGTGTGGGAAGAGAACATTATTACAGAACCTGTGTAGGCTTTGTTTTAACATTTCTAGGGTATGCCTTTGGAGCCTGATCCTTCCCGTAACTGCCAGCACCTGAGAATGTGAGGCAAATGTGAGTACTCACTGGAGACTTCCCATTACTTTTCAGGAGAGTGGACTGTGCTTTGGTTTGGATAGGGTTATTCAAAGCCTTTAACAAATGAATGTGCAAAATTCTAATGCAAATATAGATACTTTGTCTTTTTTGGTTCTGTCTTCATCTGCTTAACACAGTAAAGAGCACCAGAGGCGATTTCAATAATGTACCTCTAATGAGTTTGCAGAAATTTGCATGTGGATGTCAGCCAGTGAATTTCACAGAAGTGGATTTATTCTGGGGATAAAACCTGAGAGAGTGGAGAAGTGATAAAAGAGAAATGTAGACAAACAATGGAAAGAGCAGATGGAACAGATGAGAGAAAACACACAGCGACACTGCTCAATTAAAGTAAAGGAATTGGCTGTGCTTGCACAGCACAGTGCATATGGGGTGTTGGGGGATGCTTACACTATCTCAAATATTCCTGGACCTTCACTGCTCTATTCCCACACCATGGCATGCCACTTTGAAGCTGTGCCAACACAACTCTGTGTGTGGCCTCACAGTGAATCAGACTGAGTTCACTTAAAAAGAACTCCTTTTTGCCAGGTCATTTTTCAGCAAAATCAGTTCACTAATGTGGTATACAGCATGACATGCAAACTCCTGAAAATAGTGTATTGTGAAACCACAGCCATAGTTCATGCTGAAAGAAAATACAAGAATGTAGGAATAGTTCCAATTCAAAACAAGTGCTTCAGGAAGGGCAATGTTCAGATAAAGCAGACAAAACCACACCTGGAAATTTTAGTTGCATCTGGATTGTATGTGGACACTGGCAAATGGGTTATATTGAAAGCAAAGGACACAATTAATACTCCTGAAAGTAGAAATATTAGAAAATAAAAAGGACTACCACTTGGGAACTAGAAAGGCTTGAAAAAAATCTAGTATAGTTTTGCTCAGATCAGCTAGTATTTTTCACTTAAGATCTTAATATATCATACTTGTAGAATCTGCAAAAATTCAAATGTTTCTCTTGATGCCAACAACTGACTTCACAAAGTTAACCCGTAGCATTAAGCCAGGCACCAATCTTTACAAATTCTACTTTAGCTAAAATAATCTTTACTTCTTTTCAAGTTTGTCATGTGTACATTTTTTTTCAATTTCATGCCTGTAGCCATGCATTCTTTTATATAAAAGAGCAATTTTTTCAGGGGGAAAAAACAACCCTTCACTGTGTTTCCTTGTAGGACTGCTTTCATCATCTCCTATTTATAAGAGCTTGTTCAGTGCTTTAGGCAAATTTTGTAAGCTCAAAGGGGAAGTCTATTCAAAACCAAGAATCTCTTTTGCATAAGCCATATACAAGGTGTACTTTGAGAACTCCAAACCTTAGGAAAATAATTGAGTCTGTTTTGTTTCTTAAATATAACAAAACTGCAGACACACTTTTGAACTTAGTGCATTGTGCAAAAATGTAGTGGTAAAACTGTTCATCAACTGTTCTAAGTTTTTCCCATAATAAAACATGACTCTCTCTTTATCTTTTCCATTAACTATAAAACTGAAGTTGCATTTGGATGTGGTTGCAAATTTCAGGAAACCTCAGGCTTAAGTACCTGAGTTCAATGGGCCGTGTTGCATATTTAGAAATCAGACCCACTGAGTGCACTATGAGGTACTTTTAAAATATTTTTTCAGAAATTTGGATCTCTTGCATATAGGAAGCCATATATAAGCCAGGCCTAGATTTTTAATGTCTATCGTGCACTACAGAAAGCCTGCCCTTTCTTTTTTCCTCTGGGTAGTACTGATTTTTAACTCACAGTTGCAGCAAAGCATAGCCAATTTGCACTTCGGCACTCGTCCTCAGGTTACTTATCAGATAGGTTCAGATCAGATCCAGATAATTGAGATTATAAAACTGCAAGGCACAGAAGAAAGTGTCTGAAAGTGGCATATAGATGAAAATGTTTGACCTAAGGTTGTTAAGGACTGCTTCAGTGCATAGGAGAAAGAGGGACCTTATTCTTATATGTTTGTGATACTCAAGAACATCTCTGCCTGCAGATGGAGAAGAGGCATTTGCTGGCACAGGGATTCCAACTTTGTCAAATTCACTATGTACTAAAAGCTTCTGTTGCTTCCCCATACACACATGCTTTCCCTATGTCTATAACAGTTCTTCTGGCAGGTGTACTTATGGCAATAACCAGTTATAAACAGGAGGTAAATCTTCAAACGTGATAAATTTTGTGCTTGACAGAGGTTAACATGCTATAGAAGAGAAATAGAATAACCAATGCTTCCTTTCACTTGATGTTTATACACATTCAAAGTATTGCCCTGGTCAGTTTTTTTCCTCATTGCAACCTCTGCTTTTTGTTGGAGGTGAAGGAATGAACAAGAATATTTATAAAGATTCCTTAGAATTCCATCTCTAAAAATTTGCTCCCTAGCTGATCAAACTTATTTGTAAATCATTGATTAATTTTACTCTTCTCAGATGGCAGTAAGGAAGCTATATGCAACAAACCTTTTCCTCGCTTAGACAGCAGTCAGTGATTATTTTTGGTTTGCATTTCATCAATGCCTGTTTAAATTTATGGGTAAACCAGCCAATAAAACCATTAAGCCTTGTGTGCCTCCTGACTACTCTAGAAATACCTCTCCCTCTTCAACAGCCGGACTTTCTGAGTTGTGTCAAACTGGCTTCTGCCTCACCCAGCAAAATTTGGTCCTGAAAAGAGCAATTACAGAGCAAATTTGCTATTACAAGAGGTGTTTTCTACAGTTTTTCTACCCATTTCTACAGTGTATAATACAATGTTGGGTGTTTTGTTTTTATTTTTTTATATCTTTTTTTTTTGCGTGGGGGGGCAGAGTGGTGTTTCAATGCCTAGAGATCCAAGTTGCTGTGATGAGAGAAAAAAAAAACCAACAAAAGACCCCACTATATCAATCCAGTTTCTATAGATGAAACTCTACAGAGAGGTGGATAGATGCACAGTTTCAGTAAAGAAATGCCATTGCTTCTGGAAGTCCCAATTACTCCAAGTAACCCATATCAAGATAGAGTAAAATGCCCTTAGTAGTTACATAAAACTAGACATATGCTTACACAGTGTACTTTATGGTGCTGTCACAGGTTTCCTCAGGCAAGCAAATAGAAGCTTAAATTGGCCACCCTGACAAGTAAGCTTTTTATTCCAGGAAAATAAAAGGTTTCACAGTTGATGCTAAATCCATGAGCCATCCTTCATAGGTTATATCACAGTGTGAGACTAAGGAGGAGGCAAGGGCTGAGAATAGCACTTCAGTAGTTACTGTGTTGGCAGAGGTGCTCATGTTTGAAGTTTAACAGAACCCCTAGTAATATTTCTGCTATAAAGTTGAATCATAACATGGTTTGGGTAAAGCTTTTACAATTACAAGGGTTTGGAGCTATATATTGAAGACATAACCGTGCTATTTACCTTTGTTTAAAAAAAGAACAAAACCCATGTAGATGAACATTTAACCTCTAGCTAATTACAGAATGAAAGTAGAAAAGATTAAAAAGGCGCTTTCTGACTTGCCACAAGTCTCATGAAAACAGCCAAAACCAGGAACTATGTGGAATTATTGTTAGCTACCAAAGGGCAAAGTTAAAATAATTTCTACTATTACTATCAATATGCTTTGTCCTATTTCACATTGTCTAGGATTATAATACTGATGAAACAAAAACTTATGTAGTATAAAATGCTGAATAATATTAAATATAAAACTGAGGCAGGCTACATACTTATCTAGGGTGATACTAATTAGCAGACATTCAGTTTAATCCTATGGTGGTCTTAAAAAGCCTATTTTGAAGGTAATAGACCTAGTGCTTTGAGAATGTGTGTATCTAGTTTTATTATTCACTAGAATCAAAAGAATTCTATGAAGTTCAAAGAATTTACCAAAGACAAGTATGACTTTCATATTTATTATTTATTGATTTTATTTTACTTTTAACACACTAGGAGAAGATGATTTCCCAAGTGAACATGAAGAGTTAATAAGAATAAAATTAGCCAAACTCTGGCTTGCCTGCATTTCTGGCTGTGTTCCCTGTGATCCTGTCTGAACAGGATCTGCTCATCTTTACAGGCAGTTGACTGCCTTTTATCAGAAACCTTCAAATAAAGAGGATTTTTTCTACCTCAGCTCTGTCATCTAACATTCAGGTAATTTGCTGTTCTGAATGCAATCTTGTAAAATAAAAATTACATTAAAAGTTTAGAAAAGCAAAGATTAAAATAGACACGGAGCTGAAAACTTCATCTGTGCCCCAAGATACTACTGGGACTTGTCTTCAAGGGCTGAGGATGAGGAGAGAACACAGTTACATTTGTGTATTCTCATGCCCTAAAATTATGGGACTAGAAGAAAAATCCCATAGAGAGGAAACCTACAGTGCAGGAGAGAAGGAGTCATGGGTCTACTTTGCTGTCTCAGAAACAGCTGTATAGTGGACTACTGCCCGACTGTAATAGTTCTGCAGTCTGCTATTATCGGGTCAAAACAGTAGCCAAGGATCAGCTAGATACAAGAGTTTATGAAGGTTCAAAGGGTTATTCCTAGTGCAAGCTAAAAGGCTGTTGAAGCAGTGGAGAGCGCAGTAGTAGAACATTGATGATGTCCAACTGCAGAACAGGACAAATACAGTAAGTCAGCTATTATTTATGTAAGAAAACCAAATACTGAACAGAAAAAAACACTACAGAAAGTGATCTAGAACATAGACAAAAGAGAGCAAAAAGTATCTTGTGAAAATCCTGATACAGAAAATCTGGAAGTTTTACATATACATCATTATTCAAAAGGAAGAAAGAGTAGCAATGACAGTTTTATATCACTGCTAATTATTCACAGACAATGAAGGGGAAAGAAAATGTGGAGTAAGTGATGATGTCTCCTTGGTTTATTCACAAGCATCTCTTAATTTATGTTGTATAATTAGTGATCCTACCTGCTGCCTGTTCCTTGCAGGGCTGAGTTGCATTGAGGTGGCTGTTGTTACCAATGCTATTTGCTGCTGCTCCCTTTTCCTGTTTGGGAAGGGGAAGATGTTACCAGGTTGTTTGACACACCTGTCCCTATTACAATAAAAGTAAATGTTGCTAGTGTATAATGATACTGGTAGCTCTTCTCTGGGATGAAAATAAGCCCTGTGAAACGGATGGAGATGCAAATAATAAGCATTTCTCTGCAGCAGTAGTGGAGCATAGAGTTATCAGAAACGGACAACCAGCAGGAATGGACTTTAGCTGTGAATGTATTTTCTAAATTAACTTTTAAAATTATTGCAATAACTTGGATGTTGAGTAACTGCATCAATAAGTAATCCTTCATTCCCTTTGAGAAGAGCCACATGCTTTCCTCAGCTACAGAAATCTCTAACAAATTTCTCAGGGCACATGTATGCGGTGTAAGTGCTCTCTTGATGATTTAGGCATCCAAGCAAACATTGTCCACTGATCTTCACTGATAACTTTCAATTTTGGTGCAAAGTATGTCAGCCTTGAAAGTTAATTCAATTAAGGGATTTATTCTGTATTTAGCATACAAATGTTGCATCACCATGCTTCTTTAGGTAACTTGCTTGTGGGGCTTTCTTGATATATAAATATTTGAAAAAACAGATTTCTGTGATCATTAAAAATTTGAAAACCTCGGAGATACTTTTGACTTCTTCAAAGTAGATTTGATTCACAACAATCAACTGAGCTGCAATGAGTTATACAAGAATTGTTCATGAAACTATTACATTTTAAGCTGGAGAAGAAATAGGACAAAATAGCTTATAGAAATCATCCTATCTGTTCAAAAGAACAGCAGATTTTCTTTCTCTCATGACAGCCTGTGTAATTATTCTGGATTGCTTTAAAATTTCCTTTGTACGCCCACACGTCACTATTCATTAACTATTCATGTTTCTGTTAATGCTTGTGTTTCTAGGAATGTAATTGTGTTAAATTCCATTGCATCACAGTCATAAAAAAATCTTTATCTTTGATCTTTGTTACAACAGTGACAGTTGCTTGAAGTACAAAAACCTGAGATGAAGCAGGACCTTAATCAAGAAATGTTCTGTGAAAGATAAACCAGACTCTAATGTATGCTGTTGAAGGCACTGGCTATTTTTGTCCAGATTTGATTAATGGTTTTGTCAGAAAGCACTAGATGCTGAGACTGTGAAAGTTATAACCCAAGCAGAAGTTTGCCTCTAATGTAAAACTGAGTGGTTTACTTAGTTTAATCTACAATTAAGAAGCAATATTAGGTCTGAGGTTAAACTCTTCATGTACCAGACCCTGTGTAAGACAATCTTAGTCCCTCGTGGACTATTCTTCTGCAAGTGTCTTTTCTGTTGCAATCCTGTGTGTTTTTATCTTTCTAAGTACTATTTAAATGGCAGTATTCTGTCAGGCAATACTTCTTTTTTTTATGTTGTTGCTTCTGTTCAAAGCAGATGTGTTTATTATTAACCCATTTCCTAGATAGTTTTATTACTTTTTCTGGAGAGTTCTAGTAAGGCCTGCTGGCCGCTGTGACCCAACACCACACCTGTGCATCTGTCTCCCTTCCTGGTAGCTTTCCAGCCTTCATGTCAATCTTCTAAGAAGGAAATAATGCTTGAGTATGAAGACTTGTAACTGATTACTCTCTTACAGATGCTTGACATTAAAAGTTTTGTAAGGTGCTGAATGTACCTGCTATACTGCAAATTCATGACATCATTTGTTCAGCCCTTCCCACTGTCTTGCTCACTCTGCCAGTGCATCTGCAATAACTTATTACTTACATTCCTTTGCATTATAAGGTGAAACTTGCATTTGAATGCTCAGTGAATTGAAGTGTCTCTTCCAACGTAACATTTGAGTTGCTACATTTTCAACAGATTCCCATTTCTCTTCCTTTGATTATTAACCCCAGACATTTATGTGGTGATGGGCTGTGTTTGTTTTTATTTTGTACAACTGTTGACCTGTAACTTAAAAGATCAGTGCTATTGGTGAAAACTGTGTTACTATGTGGCTGTTAAGGCAGGTTATGTCAATTTCTGTGTTGATTCAGCAGCTAAAGCGTTTATTCAGGTTTGTGTTTCCATTCAAAACACATCTTGATTTAAAATCCCAGTGCTATTAGTTCTGTCTGCACACCAGAATGTTATAGGGTGTTACAAAGCACCCCTACTTTTATACTGACTAATCCTGTTTCTCCTCTTGCCCAGCAAATCTGAGTGTTTAACTTGCAGCCCCATTTATCATCACAGCTACAAAGGAGGACAGTGCTATTACCCCATTTACAGATGAAGAACCTGAGGCACAAGTAAGAACAATGACACACCAGAGGTCACACAGGAAGTCTGTGGGAGAACTGGGAGCTGAACTCCAGTCATTCTAGTCCAAGGTTAGAGACTGGAACTTTTCTCTTGGAGGACTGAAAATACTTTCTTAAATTCAATATATTTACAGGAATTTGATGCTCTCTTTGGTAATTTCTTATTAATTATTATGCAAATCTGGGTTTTGTTGCATGAAAAGAAGACACTGAATCATTCTCCCTTTAGATTATCATGTCTCCTGTATTCAAAAATAGGATGATTTCTATAAGCCACTTTATCCTATTTCTTCCCGAGCTTAAAATGTAACACTTGAATGAACAATTCTGTTGTTGCCATTCATGTGATCATAATAAGGTAGCTTGTCCCATTGAGGACCAGTTAGGCTGTGACCAGCTGGAAACAAGCATGCATGTCTGGGGCTAGTTAATTTTAAATGGGTGCAGCTGAAAGGGGGGACAGCAATACAGTAAATAGAGCTCCTTGGGTGAAGAGGAAAAAAGGAAAAGGCACTAGATGCTCCTCTGAGAAGTGAAGGGGGGGGCTCTAGGGAAGTACCCTTCAGGGACAGTGTTCCTGTACAGGGCATGGGGAAAAATCAAGAGCAAACAGATGATACTAAGTTTTCAAACTTTGTAGATGCTTCCGGGATCTCAAGGTGAACAGCCTTATTGCTGCAGAATGAGAGGAACTGGGAGGGTAGTGAGAAGCAGTGTTGCTTAAGATGCCATCTCTGCACAACTATATGTTTAGTATGTCTGTACCTGTCAAGGCATTTTAATAAGCATGATAAATTCTAGCCTGGAATTTAAATGGAGATTTGCCTCTCTTTAAAAAAATATGGACCTTAAAAAGAGTTTCACACATCAGATTATTCAATCGTCATACCTGAACAACACAGACTTCTCAAGTAAAAGACTTACTGTGTCAGAGGACATTCTGATAATAAAACATTCCTCTCCATAGCTTAAAATAGACCTGGAAAAGAAAACAAAACCAACTGTGACTGTGGTCGAATGGCAAAGTTGAGCAGGTTTGCAAGCAGTAACACATAATTTTCTAATTGTATGAAATAGCTTCCTTATTCTTAAAATGCCAATTATTTTTCCTTTTTCTTAAAGTGACAAATGTTTTTATTTCACTTTCAGTTTATTTAGAAGAAGGAATGATAAATGCTAAGAAAGTATTTATGTCTATTATCAGAAATATCGACAAAAAAAGGAGACAAAACACCTGTAGCCTATTAAGTCAAACCAGATAAACTTGATACTTAAGCCACTAGAGGGACCTCCAGGAATAGAATATACAAAAAACCTTTGCAAAGGCTATTAGGTGCTTTTAAAGACAAACAAAAAAGCTTTGCAGGTCAAACGAATTGTCGTTTGTTTATAATTAGCTCTAAAATAATAGGAAATATGAATTATCTCGTAGAGTTTGTCAAGAAAAAGCAAATTCTTTTCTCCTGGTAGGATATGAGTTTGGAGGGTTGTTTCCTCTTCACTGAATCAGTGAGATTAGCACATCCGCTTTCAAGAGACTTGTAATTTATCAGTAAGCTTACGTGTTGGTCTTTTGAGGACTACAAAGCAAATACAGTTATTCTCTTTTCAGAGTTTCTGAGAAGAACAGGATTTGGATGTGGTGCAGGCAGTCTGAAATCAATAAAATGAATTTCTCACTGAATGGTACTTTAGCAGAGCTCTCGACTTATTTCAAGTTTTAACAACAGTTTAATAGCCCAATTAACGAATGTTAGCACCACACCATGTATGCAAGTGGTTTCTAAAAAATAGTTATGCTACCACTTGGATCACTGGATTTGTAATTAGCAGTCAGTTATGGAGATGACAAGGGCACTCTAATGTTCCCTTTTTATACTTCTGCAATACTGTAGAAGAAGTTGTGTTCTTCACACACAAAGTTTTGGGGCTCTGCAGAGCACAAATTCAGCAAGCTTTAGTATAACTACTCTAAAATATGAATTCTTGCTAATATAAACAACTGTCCTTCTGAGACACTGAAGATGAGGACACAAAGACAAGAATTACCTTTAGCCTAATTAACAGAAGGTCAGGGGTGGGACTAAAATTTAGCATTTGATCCCAATTATGGAACAGGATACAAGAATTTTTGCAAGACCTTAAATTATGTTGCATTGTTTAGCTTTACCTGTTAAAATGGTACTAGTGAAATGAAAGCTCTTATTTTGTGAGACGAAAGCAACCTGAAATTCCAGTTTAGCAGAGCTGATCGTTGCATAGGTCTCCTGTGGTCTATCTACTGAGTTTTATAGTTTGCATTTTGTTTACATTGAGAGGTTACTTGCTGAGAAAATGTGTAGTGGCAGGGGAGGAGACATTGCTGGTACCTTTTCTGTTATTCTCTGTTGTGGGGGGTTTTTTGGTTGTTTGGGTTTTTTTTTTTTTTTGTTTGGGGCATTAGAAAGCACTTTGATGAATGAGCAAAGAAAACTCTTTGCTTCTGCCACAGACTTAGCATTATAATTTTCTAGTGATCTACCTACACATTCAGCCACAGTTACGCTTAACTGGCAGACTGATGATTCCTGATATCAAAAGCGGGTTGCAAAGTGGGCCCCACTGAAGAAGAATTATTATCTATCGCATGTTATTTGATACGTGTGAAGTAGGATATTATATGTTACAGATTAAAAAGTTTACAGGCAGGAAGTGTTCCTTGACCAGGAAGAGATTTAATGATAACTGGTGGTTTCTTTACTTGCTCCAGCTGCTAAGAGTGAAATCCTTCCTGAAATACCAGAACTTCCTTTTATTAAGCACAGGCCCCTCCATAAGTAACTGATGTAAAAATTTTGGGAGGATTTCAGAATTTCAAATGTTCAGTTAATTTATTTTGAGCTTATTCAGCAGAGTTATTTGGTACTGATTCTAGTCTAACAAAGAGAGTGCTTGGAGGAGAATGTTGATGCATAAAGATGACATAACGATCTCTTCATTTGAAGAATGCCATTAGTCACTCTGCCCTCAGATATCTTTGCAAGTATAAGAATATGCATACTATATCCTGTATGGCATTATGTGAGTAATCAAATGCCTGTTGAGTCTCACATGCTTCTGAGATTAAAATATACCACATCTGCCTTAATGATGAAAATTAATGTTGCAGCATTTTGTCAGTTTCTTTAGTTTTCTCTTTTGGAGGGATACTCAAAAGAATCATTTTTCAGTTATGAAAATTGCTGAATGATTAACCACATCAAAGTACAGCACAGGCAACTGGTGAAATAGAACAGAGAGAATACATGTGTGCACAAGTGTGTCTGTCTGTCAGAAATTATAACCAAGATCTTCTAAAGGTAACCCCTCTCAGTTTTATCAGGCTTTCACAAGTTTTAGATTTTTATTTTTCCTACTGACACTTTATTCAAGATTTGCAAGTAGGTTGGGAGCATGAAAAAAGTGTTGAGAGGGACAGTTACAAGATGTGATACACCAAAGCAGTTCAGCTACATTTCTAGCTTTGCTTTTTAATTCTTTCTGCCAGTGAGCCTTTCAAGGGCTCTGCCTTGAAGTTCTGCTCCTAAACAAGTAAACATTTAGGACCTGAATTATTTGGAATCACTCATACCTGGAAGCTTTTGGTCAATCAGCAACAATAGCAAATAGAACAGACTAACATTGTAGAAAAAAATGGATCTGACTTACGACTGATCAACTACTAACTGTTAGGTGGCTCCTGCTTTGTTAATTTGTTTCAAGAGGAGGAATGTGGGATTTCTTTTTGCTTTTCCAAGTCCTATTCTGTCTGTAGATAGTTAATTTGCCACTGAAGGCAGCATTTCAGAATAGACACACCTTTATTGTCCAGTTTTCAGGAAACAATTAATTGAGTGTATGATGCAGAACATACCTTGCCCATCAACTAGGCAGCTGTAATCTCTAATTCTTAAGGATGAACTTCCACTGCCCCTTTCTATGCAGCACTTGTCCTAATTACCAGCACTGTACTGTGGTGCTTTTTGTGTAAATGGCAAAGGTGTCACCTTCTCTAGACGTTCTTACTCCAGTACTGCTACTGCTTTTGTTGACTCAGACAAAGCCTAGACAGCAATAGTTAATAGATGCCTAAATTGTATGGAGAACAATGAGACAGTAACGGAGAATCTTCCTAACCAAGGAAACTTAAATAAATTCACCTAAGGAAAAAGTGAGCTGGACTAACCTGAGGATTCTCCCTAGCTGCACAGCTACATGACCACAAGGCACTGGTGGAGAAGCACAAAGTTATTACTGCACATTATTGGATTTTTATCTTAATGGTTAGGCTTCTGGGGCATACTGCACTTTCAAATTATTTATACTCTCCGCATCTGGAGTTTCTACTGGTGTGCTACCTAAGTTGTTTGACTAGCAATGGCTGTCATCAGGGAAAATCTGCTGGATTTATACATGAGAAGCATAAGTTCATTCAAGAGCCTGTAACAAAGATTTTGCTTAAATTTAAGAATGAAAGTTAAGCTGGCATAAAAGCATACCAGTTCTATATTAATAGATTGTGATCAATTAAAAAGAATGAAAAATGAGATTACTAGTGTCCAATGAAAAATGTGTACAGGTACTCAGAAAAGTGTCCTTAATTGTAAATTGACAAATGAATGAAAACATACATATATCTTCATGTCTCCCCACTGAAATGGCTTAGTCATAATCTTCCCAGAATTTAAAAAATTAAGTGAACTCTTTTATCTCTTTCCACTTTTCTTGTCTCTGCTTTGAATCATAAGGCTGAGGTTTATTTCTTCATCATGTTATTGTTTTGTTTTCAAGCTTGTCTTTGTTTTTGAGGTCTAGGTACTTAGTTGTTTTGCAATAGGAATATTTCTAAAGTAATGACACACCTCTGTGAACAGATTTTTTTAATTAATAGAAATATTTCAAAAGTTATTGTCTTACCAGTATAGGACTTTATTCTCAGTTCAATACTGCATTGCATTTACCTTAATCACTGGCTGTGTTTTTAAAATTATCTACTGACTGATTAAACTGTGAACTCTCCAGGAAATGGAATGCAACAAAATATTTGCTCTAATTCAAGAAAAATAATTAAAAAAATGAGACAAAACAACTGTCTTTTTCCTCTCCTTGAAAAAAGTTATCATGTCTCCTACTATAGCTGGGCAGAAATGGAAAGTGGCATTTAAAAACAAACAAACAAACAAAAGCAATCCCCCAAAGTAATCAACATCAAACAAGATTATTTTCAGGCCAGTAGAGAACTGGCACAACCTGTAATTTCAATGTAAGTGTTAAAGGCTTTCAGAAAACAGAGAACACTCAGATACTTACTGTTTGTTTGAGTCTTAGCTTCCACAGGGAAGTAATCACATAAAAGATCAAGGTGTCTCTTTGTAACTGGCTGCACCAATTCCGGCTTGTAAACATTCAGCAGTATGATCTTACACAATACTATAGCAGGCACAAAGTGAAGAGATAGCATGTAATAAGCATGCAAAATATCAATCATAACTTGGTACAGTGTAATAGAAACACAGCCCCAAACTGGTACAAACACTATAGCCCAGTGACAGGAGTTTTAGAAAGTTTTACTGGTCACTGGTAAGTGACTGGAATTGGGAGTTTTACCATCAGTTTCATTGGTGTATTATCATCATACTTTAGTGACTTACCACGTCTCATTTCTAGAATCAAAATCTTCTTAAAGACATAAAGATTTAAAGCAGTACTTGCAAACTGTGAAATAACAAATATAGCTATTACTCATTTTGCTACAGTTCTATAAATACTCAAAGTAGACTAACTTGTTAGTGTTCTAAGAAACAATTCAGTGTAGTAGTTCCACCTTAATGTTTAAAACCTGTATCCTCTTTATCCAACGTATTTTCCTACTCTCTTCACTATCAAAGCCTAGCTACCTGGCTCCATAAACATATTTTAACATTTATCTGCCTCCTCTTCCTATTTTTAGCTCTTCCATGCATACAGCATACTGTCTGGAATTTTTCCTCTTCTTCCATTTAAATAATTCTGTTGTTTTATAAAGGAACATGATTAATATTAAGACATGGCTACTTATGAAGGAGAAAAATAGGAATTGCCATTACCGTGTTAAAGTATTCATCTTGAAAATGTTGCAAACTATAGTACAGTTTTGGTAACTTAATATATATTAAAGATCATTATTCTCTGGGTTCTCATCACTAAGTGGTCATCTATTTGACACTTTTATTTAAGTGTATCATACTTGCCTTCACCTATGCCAGACAGATCATTTAGCATTCAGTAACATGAACCAGCTGGGAATCATCTAACAAAATGAATTTTACTATATAAATGTCATTATCCTTCAGTAACACACTAAAAAAATGTGGATTTTAATTAATTCCTTAACTCCAGGGAAAATATATTTAGATATCGCCTAAATACTAGTTTTAGATATTTTAAAATTTAAAATCCTGTTATTTGTGATGATTCTTTGAAAGATTTAGTCAACATTTCTGATCTAAAAACCAGTTCAATATATTGGGCTATGGAATATATTTGAGACTTTTCTTGTTTGGCAGTGAGAAACTTATTGAAACAAACATTAGTTTGGAACAGTTGTGGAACAGTTTGAAGCTCTTGGAACAGTTTTTCACTGAGGATCAAATTTAGTTCTTGACAATTTTCTTCTCTCCTTAGCTATTTACGTACATAATGCCTCTTTAACTGCTATTTTGGAAGGAAATTGTGTAAGTAATGCAGAAATTTGTTTTTCTTAGGTTCAGATATGTTGAGGTTTCTATTCTCTGTTTTGTTGATCAATGGGTATGTAACAACATAATGCCACAATATTTTTAAAGGTTTTGAAATCAGTTTTTTAAGAACAACATAATGTACCTGTAAACATCAAACCCTTGGTTTACTGATTTCTGTAAATTATGTTTTGCAGCTGGATCCAGAATAAGGTCCTGTATAACCTAGGCAATATTTTGGTCTTTAAAATATAGTGGAGCACTTACATAAAGGAACACATTAGTTACTTTTGATATCAAGACTTTATCAGGCTAGTCCTCAAACGGTGAACCTTCAAGGGTAGCAATGACATTCTTCTATTAGTCATTTTTCTTGCAGGCTTATTGCAGGAATGAACAATTTCTCAAAACAAAGAAACCTGGTTCTATTTTGACCAGATGCAGGAATGGTTTCCTTTAAAATGCTGGTTTTATTAAGCTAGTTTGTTCTTCTTGCTCTGGGAGAAAGCCTGGTTAGTACGTTTTTGGTTTAGAAGTAAGTTTTGCAAATTCTCTTTTTAACACTTCTGTTTTTGTGTTCCCAAGGAGCCAGATCCTTCATGGGTGTAAATTAGTACTTTACAAGAGCCTACAGTCTTACTTGTTTACATTAGTGAAGGATCTTGTCCAGTTCCCCTACCAAATGTGCAGCCTGACATTTGAATGGAACTGCAATTTGCAGCATTGTTTTTGTTTAACTTTATTTAGCACCTTATCTTGGCGCAACATTCTTGTCTGAGTACCAGTATCAACCATGAACTCAACATACCTTTTACTAGTTCTGTTCTATTTTGGGCTAGAAGGAAAAAAACCGGGCACCCTCCTCCTTCACTCTGCTAACCGAAGTTGTTAACTAATTGGTGCAACAAAGACTCTTATTACCATGACAAATCGATTCACACCACAGTTAAGTAAGTCATAATTTACTCCACTACACAGGAAAGTTATCCAAGCCCTTAAAATAACCTGTTATTAATGGCCAAACGCATACACCCTTCCACAAAGACAAAATGTTTTTGGTGTTGGTGAGACCCAGCCTGGAGAGGGTGCAAGGCTGCAGGACCCTTCATTGCATTCTGCAGTGTGCTCAGTTATCTGCTCCTTCATGCTGCACTAACACCAGGCACTGCAAGGCCTGTTGGCCAGGTCCTCATTCTTGGTACTTGTATCAACCAGAGCCTCCTGGAGGATCCCAAGTCCGGCAGAGCTCTGCTGCTCTGACACTGGAATTCTGCAAGCAGGGACAGAGCAGTGGGCCCCGAAGGCTCTGGTGGCCCCAACCCTGAGGTGAGGGGCTGTACCCCAGGAGTCCGAGCCACCGACAGGGCCTGGGGAACGCTGGCTGGAGCAGTTTGCCCCCACAGTGGGCTGAGAAGGTGGGAAAGCCGCCCGGGCTTCTGAGCGAGGGGCTGCCGGGCTTCTGCCTGGTCCCCGCCCTCCCGCTTCCTGCAGTGCACCGGGCTCGGGGCTCAGCCGGGTCGGTGGCGAGGGCACAGGTGGAACAGATTGAGGACAGTAAAGAGTGACCAGGCGCGGAGAGAGCCCAGAGTCCAGCCGAGGCTCGCTGCCCGGGCCCTGTCCCCTGGCGCTCCCGGGCAGGGCCCCGCGGCAGGTGCCGGGGCTCAGGCGGAGGGGGCCGGCACCAGGGCTGCGGGCC
>VZRW01003488.1:0-11149 GCA_013398125.1 Aegotheles bennettii | reverse complement strand
CGCAAGCCCCTGCTGAGCCGCAGCAGCATCCAGGGCAGGGGCTACAACTTCTTGGAGCGGCCCACGGGCTGGAAGTGCTTCGTGTACCACTTCACCGTGTGAGTACCCACCCGCTCCGCGCCGAGCCGCGGCTGCCCGGAGCGGGGAAACCCTGTCCTGGCGCGGCCGGCGGTGCGAGGGGCTCCCGGGCTGCCCTCCCGCCGCCCCTGAGGCGTGCGGGGACCCTCGCAGGGCTCTCCCGGAGCGCGGAGACGGGGGAGCCGTGGCCCCCGCGGTCCGCGGAGCTCCCAGCGCAGCGCTCAAGGCTCGAACGTCTCGCAGCTCGGGTCTGCTGAGGGGGGCTGGGGGTTTTTCACTGTGTGAAGCAAAACAAAACAAAAAGTCGCACTCCAGGGGGAAGTTTAGAGTAAGAGAGAGAGAAATGGTGTGTTTGGGTTCGGTCTGTCGGTCAGGCAGAGCAGGAGCCGGCTTCGGGCAGCTTCCTTCAGTGAGTTACCCCAGGAGCCGGAGGGAATTGTTCGTTCTGAGCACGGGAATGAAGCAGGTAACAGTGCCATCCATTCCTCGGCAATTCTGAATGCAGTGACTCCTCATTGTCCAGCTCAGTGCAGAGCATCCCTTTCTGACTGAACAGGTCGCTTCCCGTGTCGCAGCCCTGCTGGGGGAGGACGAGACAGGTGACGCTTCTTTGCCTCACCTCTTTTATTGCCCCTTGCTCTGACTCCCGGTCCCCTCGGGTGCAGATGCCATCGCTGTTATTTTTAGCCAGGAAGGAGGAGAGCGGCGTCTGGAGGGTCACAGCCGCTTAGCTGCAGGCAAGTTGAAAACTGCTTTGATTATAATGCTCACTGTGGAGCACAGCACCCACCCTGAGCCCATGTATGGTAGCTCTGTGGTGCACAAGGGTCTCAACAAGTGCCTCTGTGAGAAATCAGTGCTTTTTGATCGAGGTGTTGCCGAAAGCTTGATAGACCCTTGAGCAATTTGGTATGTTAAATGTGGGTAATAAGGTCAGTCAGAAGTGCTGTCTGTTTATTTTATGCATGTGCAAACACGTGTGTGTGTATATATATATGCTACATTATATACCTCCAACAGCTAGAGGTAAAGACATTTTATGGTCAGATTCCTAAGACATAGGACTTTGATAACAATCAGGTTTTATGATGTAGCTATTAAATTCTGATTCTAAATTCTAATTCTAAGTAACTACTAAATTTTAATTCAATTCAGGATTGTGTGCTTATAGTCACAGTTGCTTATAGTTGAGGTTTCTGGAGTCTTTAGGTAGTCAGGTAAGTGGTACCAACTTTTAGTCGAGGGAAAACAGCTGTGATCTGAATGTATTTGATTGAGAGATGACTGTGTGCAGCTGCGGAGGTAATTGTAGGCTCCATTCTCTTTAGCATTATGATAATGCTATTAGATGACAAAACAGCTGATGGCCATAATTAGGAGGTTCTAATAGTTGTGGTTGAACAACGTAAAACACTTTCAGGAATGGGAGTTCCTTTTTTTCTTTTTTTCTCTGAAAAGGAGGTTTAGGCAGTCATCTTACGATTTCTGACCTCTTTCAGGTGTCTCATTATGTATAGAAGGGACAGTAAATTTTGTTCAATATCTTAACCAATCTTCTCTTAGAAACCTTAACAGTGGGTCTAGGGAAACCCTGAAAGAAACCCTGTTAGATTCCTTTATCTATCTAAGATTCTAGCCTGAATTTTATGTTATTTAATTTAATCCTAGTTTAGGAAACTGGTTGTTATGTGTATGGGAAGTCATTGCCTATCTCTGCCTCGATACACAGTTACTCATGGTGTAAGCATTAGCCCTCTTCCCACAAGAGCTCTTTTGATGCATTGGTGAATAGCAGTGGCAGTGAATATTCTCAAGCCTCTTAGTAAGCATTGAGCAAATTCCTTCTCTTAGGACTCTGAAGGGACAGAAGAGGATACTAACACCCTCATATGCTTGCAAGGCCATCTGCAAGTACCATGTGTGTATTTTTAGGCAGCCTCACTGATTTCCACCAGCAGAGGGAATTGAGTCTGTACTGTCCTCAGCCATCCCAAATTCGCTTTATTTCTGTGGTAGCTAAGCCTGCATTTTTTGTGCCCATTAAATAATGTTATAGGTTACTGATCTTCAGTCTGTACCTCTCCAACTCTCTTGCTTTCTGAGCTCCCAAAACAACTTTCTGGGATGCTTGCTTTCTGCTGCACCAAGGAATGCTCTCTTTGAGTACAGCCCCTGCCAGCCAGATGCTGAGTATTTGTAGATTAGTAGTTGCTACAAAGCAATAGTTTGTTACTAAAATCAATTGACAAGGCAGACAGCTTGTCAGATGCAGAAAAGCTGTTGTGTCTCAGCCTCTGCTCTGGAGGAGGCATGGGATCTGATTTCTGCAAGTGGTTTGCTAGCTTTTTGGGAGTACTTGGTTAGAAATGATGAGCTGCAGAGCTAAAAAGGACTCAGAGCTGTAAGACACCCACCCCCTCACTGCTATGCATGCACTTCTCTCCCATGGAAAGAAGTAACTTGGTTGTTTTGTTGTCAGTTTACAGACAGTCATAGAGAGCTAAGCTGCGTTTTACCTTGTGATGTGCAAGGACCCGCTTGGTTGTCTCTCCTGCCGAAATAAGCTGAAGAGACTGATGTTGTTCACCTGTTGTATCTTTGTGATTTCCTCTTCTGGTTACCTCCTGCTTTATTCTGGGGACTTTCAGCTACCTAGGATGCCTTGGTCTCTACCTAAAGGTTCAGAAGGGAACAAAAGGGAGCAGGAGTGGTGTTAAATCAGGGCATAAAGACTAAAGTTGAGTAGAGGGTCCTGGCTAAGATCTAGCCCGAAGATGGGAGCACTGCAGGCTTTTTCTATCTATTGTACTGTTCTATATTGTGTGGAGTGTATGGCTGTGTTCTTAATTGTATGCTGAAATGATTAAATTTAGAAGCAACTCCTGGAATAGTGAACGTAACTTATTCTGGACCTCTGTCTCTGGCTGGTTGTTGGAACACTGTTTATCAAACGATAAGAGCTACATCTACTGATTGCCCGTCACACCCTTTTCCTGCTCAGGAATCTTAGTCAGTGGTATCTAGAACACTAATAGCTAAGAACTGATATTCTGAACTGATTTTCCACAGTTCTATAATATAATGCCTGGAAAAGGGAAGTTGAAGACCAAGCTTTAATCCACAGATTCTGTGTTGGTATGTTTGTTTCATATTGTTTAGACTGCTGTATGCTTTGTTGTGCAGCAAAGCCTTTGTATGCTGTTTTATCTAAAGGATGGAATCTGGTTATCTTGCACAGAAATATAGGGTTGCTGTACTACATAAGGCAAATGACCTGTTTGCTTCTGAATTGTTTTTTCTTTCAAAAGGAAGCTGAAATACCTGTTTTCCAAGATGAAAAATGTATATTTTTTCTCTGTTGTTGATGTTTTTAGTTTTCCAGGATAACTGGATATCACAGTCACTGATTAAGTCAACTGAACTCTGCACAGGTCTCTTCTGAGATTTGTCTTCATTTGCTCAGACCAAAGAGCAGAAACATCTCAAATGATCAGAATAAGAACTGAATTATTGTACCTCATTCATACTAGATTTTTATAGGCTGTGGAAATAATCTCGGTGAGGGAAAGGAATGGGGAATTGGCTATTAATTTACCAGTCAAAAAACTGCCTAAAAATGGAGATGATAGAAACTTTTGTTTCAGCTACATGCCTTGATTTGATGTTGTATTAAATTTCATTTAAATATATGAAGTATATAGTATAAGTACACTTAATTCTACCAGTGCAAGTAAATTATGCTCACTAGCTGAAGATCGACCCATGTGCCTTCTGCAAACACAACTGGTGGTTGCTTGGAAACTTGGATTTTGCAAGCAAGAGCTTGCCCTGTGGTATGGCTGCATGTATGGTAACGTCCGGTCAGAGCCACCAAGCCACAGTTGGCTGTCAGAGGTGAGGAAATAACTGAGTGCCACTGTTCTCAATGACCTTCGAAGCTAGGGCATCTTATCACACTTATCATAGTAGCGCACCTTGGGATAGTGGCTTTGAGAGGTGAAATGTTCTTTGGCCTTAACAAATCAAGTTTTCAGACTGTGTGAAGTGTGATGGGGGGGACAAAAGAAGCTTAAATTCTGTCCTCGTAGTGGCCTGCTGAAATCCTGAGACTGTCCCTGTGTTGGAAATGACTGTAAAGAATAAGAGAAGTCTTCAGATATTTTAAAAAATATTTTAAATGTAAGTGCATGAGAGAAGAGCTGCTTCTCACCCTCTTTCAGTAGTTTAAAATAAAACATCTTAAAATGTGGCTGAAGAAACTGAAGTTACGAGCTTTCTGGTGATTTCTCTTGTTCTCAGTATGGCAATAATGACTTCTGGCAATGCACACTGCGTTGACTCCCCACATTCTTTGAAATGTTGGCTGTTACCAAAGGTAGCAATTTAGAAACCGATGGACCATTGGTCTGTTCCGGTATGGCAGCTCTCCTTTGTTGCCATGCAAAGATAATCTGCTTCTATCTTATCTTCGCATTCGTGTACCTGCTTCAATTTACTTTGCCTTTGTATACGTTGGGCTTAATCAGCAATGATTGTCATCGAGTGTGTTCAAATCTCAAGATGTTTACATAAGCTTGGACTGGCTGGTGGCTGAGATTTGGAAGACTGGCCTCTAGAAACAGGCAAACTCTCAGAAGTGTGGCTGCATGTGTACGCATGCCAAGATAAGAAGCAAGGGTAGATAGAATATTCCAGTTGCATGTGTATCAGGACTTGCTGTACTCAATTATTAAAGGCAATGCAGTGTTTACATAGTGTTGTTTACATACAATACTGTGAGGAAGAAGCATAACTCCAACTTAAAATCCCATTTATGTCATGTTTCCAAATATACTGCAAACCTATTGGTTCATTCTTGGTGTGTAGACTTGAGGAGAGAATAAGGACCATAAAATAACTGGTGTGCATGTGCTCACACATGTTCAGACTGTATAAACTGAGTGGGGGAAAAAAAGGGACAAAACATACAAAGTACTATGCTTTGGACATGCACACCAAGATGTTTAGAGACTTTTGTGGCTTGGAGTCAGACTTTCAGACTATTACTTCTATTTTAAAAGGAGACTGAAATCCCCCCAATAAGTCTGGCTTTTTTAAATGGAAGGCAGGAAAAATACTTTGATCACAGTCATATTCTTTCTGCTACAGTCAACTGCAGAAGGATCCAGGTTTAGCTTTTTTTTTGCCTTGTCAAGATTGAGGTGGTTTAGCTGAGCTCTAGTTGACTCCCTCATTTTGGCATGTTTGAGAGAGAGATTATACCTCTTGTCATGCAGAGGCTGAGTGAACAAATGTTTATTTTATTTCTGATGACTTTTGTCTATGAGCTGCTGTTGCTGGCAAGCAGCATTTAGTATTTATCTCTATCACTGGAGCCTGGTACTCCCATCCCTTCATGCTCAATACAATTGTAATAAAATGAATCTGCTGCAACATCACATTTTCAAGAACATGGTGCAGTGGCTTATATAGAACTTTGAGGTTGCACACGTGCTCAAGGAGTACAACTGGGAAAAATGAAATGGGAAGAAGGTGGTATCTGTAGCTTTTTTTTTTCCCCCCTCTCAGTCCCACTCCATGGGATTTTGATTTGCAGCAGAGTGGACACCTTTGCAACCTAGCACTGTGTATCTGCTAACACTTTTATCTGTGACAAAAAGGGATTGGAAAGCCGATATTACGTATTCCCAAAGAGAAGGCAAGACCTTTTGCCTGTCGTGCTATCACAGCTGGTCATAGACAGTGTGCTAATGTTTAGGAGTTGCTGTTGCAGGGTCAACTCTGTTTGCTGATCAGCCAGGTATTGAAGTTTTGAGTCTTGGCAAGTTTTGGATTCAGGTGAGGTGGAGAAGTGACTTAAAGGTCTTGCTGCTCCCTACTTCCCTGCTGCATGCCACAGTACAGCCCCTTAGCTACAATATTGCATGAAGGTGCTTCTCTGGGACTTGTGTGATTGAGATAGCATTTGGGTTGGCCAGTATACAGCTTTCCAGTCTTGCTTTGTGCTATGTGTCCTAATTTGTAACTTGACAGAAGTTTTATTTTTTCTGAAGACTGTCTTGCTGTCCTGTGACTGAGACCAGTCCAAGTCTGGGCCAGGAAGGCCTCAGGAGTGACAGTGTACTTGCAGGTCACAAGGGGTCCCCATTTCTCTCTCCCAGTGGGACAGTAGAAGCCCTCGGGTTAAGAAATGCAGATACTAATAACTGCGTAATTGATTAAAAATGAAAAAAATCATCCATTTACTTAGTAATTGACTGTCATCAGAAAGAAAAGCAGTATCAGAAACCAGATCCCCTCAATGTCAACCACTAGTAGTTAATGTCTGAAAGCCACTTTGACTGAACCACCATCCCTGCATCTTTTCTTTTTTGTGTTAAGTGATTGCTGTGTGGAAACAGCTGGAAACACATTTTGATTGTTGAAGGGGAAGGAAAGTGAAAAGCTGGGTATCTTCTAATTAAAATGCCTTTTGAAAATACACAGTAATGCTAGCAATCATTAAAGAAATTCAATTTGTGTTCTGCAATATCATGCATAGCATGGTATGGTTGGCTACTCAAAAAAACCCACTTGTCATCTTGACCTGTGGTCTGCAGGCAGACACAGAAGCTGCATGAGAGGAGGGAATTCTGTGGGGGGCAAAAAAGACTTTGTAATTGTAATGATGTTTGGGGTTTTGAATAACTGATGGAAACAGAAGGCTGTAAACTTCTGAACAGTAGTGCTCAACGGAGACAGGTTGTGTGCAGTATAGAAACAACTCTGGAATATACACAGAAGTTTTATAAATGTATTAAATTTGGGTGGTTTTCCTGGGGGTGGGCCTTCCCTCTTTTCCTATCATCCTTCCACTATAAAATTTCAAGTTCTTTTCTAGTGTTTGCTTTCCTCCAGGAAAAGACTTATTCAAGTGCAACTTTTCAAGGTAGAATGATCTTAAGAAATCCAGTAAATGCAGTATTCACATTTCTGTATATCTGTCAAATGGTTGGTTGGGCAATTCTGGCACACTTCCTTGACCTGGCTCTTCAAGAGGCAGGAAAAAAAATGTGCAAGGCTGTGTAGATAGGCCTCTTTCAAAACCTTCATTGCAGCTGAAGCAAGGCTAGAGTTGAGATTCAATTGCAGTGAACTAATTAGGCTGAGCTCCAAATGCCTGAGCACTGGATGTATTACAAACAATGGTGCCAACATATGCTGTAGGGAACTATGCACAGGCACAGTGCTTTGCTAACTTTAAACTTGGCAGTACCTCATTAATTTTGTGTGTTAATAGATTGTTTAATGTGTATTAGTGACTGAACATGGAAGCTGTGAACACTTTTTCATTCAGTTCCAGATGAAAAATAATGTCTTGTTGGGGGGCAGGATGTTTTCTGCCTGACTCCAAGAGGTCCAACACAAGTTTTAAATGTGTTGGAAAGCTTCCAGTTGCAAAGAAGCCTGATGTTACAGAAGGCTGAGTTAGAGAAGAAGGATGTGTAGATTTGCAAGATTTTAGGTAAGGTACTGGCTCTCCTCATACAGTTGTGCTCCATCAGGCGTAATGGCCTGTGAGAACCATTATAATACAAGTAAAGATAATGAGAGAGCACGTGTATTTGCAAACTTCCACTATGGTAGCAGCTACTGTATTTTACCTCCTACAAGAAAGATTATATATGTGTGTGTGTGTATACATATATACACACATATCTATTTAATGACAGGAGTGTTCAATGCGTAATATTGTATGTTTTTAGACAATGATTGTGGGGGTTTTTAATAGGAAATTCTACAGCTGCTCTAAATTAGTTTTTGTTGACCACCAGTTTATGCACATCTGGAAGACTGGAGAGGTGCTTGGTGTGAACTTTTCCCTTGTCTGGCATGATCAGTTTTTGAGGACAAATGGATTTTCATCTTCTTCTGTTCTCCACTTCATGGGCAAAATAACAGCTGTCTTCTGTGTTCAAGGAGCTGCAAGAAATTGCACAGAATGCAAAGCAGGGCCTCAATAAGTGTGTCAGTATAGTGCAAAGTGCTTGTTTTTTGGTTTTGTTTTTTAAAGTACTGTCCCACATTTCTTAAATGGCAGTTTCCTCCCTTAACATCCACACTTTGCAACAGAAAACTTAGAATCTAGAAAAATTACAATAAAAACCAGACAGGTATAAGGGGAACTCAATGATTTCTTAACGCTTAGGATAACCACTATTGACAAAACCAAGTTTTTACTCTGAACTGTTTTAGTGTCAGAACTGTCAGTGTTACAGTTAATGAACACGCATTTTCTCAAAACTGTCTGAAACCTTTTTGAGTTTGAAAAAATAAATTGTCTGTGTGTGGGACTTTATGCAAGCAATAAATCAAGCATTAGATTGCATCATTGCAAGGTTATTCTTTTGAAAGCTAAAAACTACTGAAAATAGGAAATTATACTGCAAGTCATTAGATGGCCTTTAGGTAATCCTGGCAATGTTTCTAGAGTGGGTCTTTTTAGTTTTTCTCCTATGTTCTTCACAATCAATGTGATGTTTTAATATTTTATGAAAAATATTAACCAAAATCAAAATAA
The DNA here is from genome assembly GCA_013398125.1 of Aegotheles bennettii. Taxonomy (NCBI): domain Eukaryota; kingdom Metazoa; phylum Chordata; class Aves; order Caprimulgiformes; family Aegothelidae; genus Aegotheles; species Aegotheles bennettii. Next base: position 2,511 of record VZRW01003488.1, on the reverse strand, counting down.
CTCTAGCACAGGGTTTCTACTTCCTTTTAATTTTTTCTGCTTCTGCATATATTGATCCTGATCTTTGAATTTCATAGTAAAGTTTTCAATAGGAACATGAATCTCACACGTGTTTTGCTAATGCCAATGGACTTATGAGATGTCATTTGATAATACAATTTTGTCATATTTGTAATAGAAAACTGGAAGTTTTTACTGCTAACTATAAAATTCCTTTTCTTTTTGCATGCCTTTTTCTGTTGGGATTATTTAAAAAATAAATACTTTGTTATATAACTTTACTAGCACTTACTTCAAATGAGATATATACCATTCTTAATGAACTAAGATCTTGAAATAGTGTAAAATCTTTAGTGAGCAGCAACTAGTAAAGACAAACTTCTACACACACCTCCAAAATTATGACAATTGATATTACCTATCAGACATTGGTCACAGGATGTGTAGAACTCGGTTAAAATTATTTTATTCAAAATAAGGTATTTTTTTTTCTGAAAGACTAAGCATCTTATGGTGTTAATTCTGTATGAACTTTTACTTTGTACATATAGTTGTTGTCTGTTACGTAACTGACATACCCAGGTTTTTTACCATCTCACCTGAAATTTTATTGTAGATCTCTAAACATAATCATAGAATCATAGAACATGTCGGGTTGGAAGGGACCCTCCAGGATCATTGAGTCCAACTCCTGTCCCTGTGCAGGACACCCCAGGAGTCACACCGTGTGCCTGAGAGCATCGTCCAAATGCTTCTTGAACTCGGTCAGGCTTGGTGCTGTGACCACTGCCCTAGGGAGCCTGTGCCAGCGCTCTGTCACCCTCTGGGTGAAAAACCTTTTCCTGATACCTAACCTAAACCTCCCCTGATTCAGCTTCCTGCTGTTACCCCAAGTCCTGTCATTGGTCACAGGAGTGAAGAGATTGGTACCTGTCCCTTCTCTTCCCCTCATGAGGAAGCCATAGACCGCAATGAGGTCACCCCTCAGCCTCCTCTTCTCCAGGCTGAACAATCCAAGTGACCTCAGCTGCTCCTTATTAGTCATCTCTTCTAGGCCTTTCACCATCCTTGTGGCCTTCCTCTGGACTTGCTCCAGTAGTTTGATGTCCTTTTTGAACTGCTGCGCCCAAACCTGCACACAGTACTCAAGGTGAGGCCGCACCAGTGTGGAGTACAGTGGGACAATCACCTCCCTCGACTGGCTGGCCATGCTGTGCTTGATGCATCCCAGGACATGGTTGGCCCTCCTGGCTGCCAGGGCACACTGCTGACTCATATTCAGCTTGCTATCAACCAGGAATGGTCCTCCCTCTGTCCTTTCCTACTTGCATGTGTTCTAGACTGGGAAAGAACACAGACTTGTCCCCCCTGTTTAGACCAGAAAGTGGTCACGCTTGCAATAAGCTGCTCACTGTCAAGGGGCAGTATTGAACAGGCACAAGGAGATCGTGCTAGCTTGGGTATCTCTGACTCCAGTGCTCAGAAGTCACTAGTCTCCTCTGCAAGTGAACTCTGAAGTCTTGGGGATACATTTAACTTTTTTTCAAATTTTAACAATTTTTTTTATTACAATGTTAATATTATGTAATTTTATATGGGTTGGATAGGGTTGCATTTCGGGAACAGAATGTAAATCACCCATCAGGTTAATTCCCTGGAATCTCTCCAAAGGCACTCAGTTTAATAGCAGAGGCATTGTACTGGAGGCAAAGATTACGGAACCTTGCTCAACTCTAGTACAACAAAGGCTGCAGTCTTTGTAGTGAAAGTATCTTCCTTCTGCAAAGTAAGGAATTACCTTCAAAGGGTATGTCTGTTACTGCAGTAGCCATCCCCTTCCCAGAAAAACTGTTGGCTGAAAATGGGCTGGAATCAGCTGGACTCCTCTTTTTTCAGAATAACCCCTGATGGCACCACAGCCCAACTAAGATCTGAACATGCCTCATCTCCTGTAAGGATGTTGATAAGTAGAGCAAAGGAGAATTGATGCAGGAAATAGTTGCTGCTGCTGATCTCATGCTTACACCCTTCAAATGCCTCTGCCCAATTATCTGTGTGGGGCAATGAAGATAGGGGACAGAGACAAGAGGCAAGATCTTCCATTCTGTGGCTTCAAAAAAAACCCAGAACACTCTGTGCTGATTGTGTTAAGAATCAGTGGTATTAGTATTCTGTAGAACCAGGCTTTGTCTGTTCTTTACAAACTTTGGCAAATAGTTCTTGATTTATTTTTTTTCCTGTTACTCTTCCTAAGTAGATCTAGTTGAGATTATTTGATTTGTTTGTTATTCGCTCCTGTTTTAGAAGACTGAAATGTGGTCAAACATGACACTGAGTAAATAAATAAATGTGAGTTTATTTATCTGTAGCGTTAGTAAACTTCATGTGGTTGTATGCTGTTATTTTATCTGTGACCCAGAAAGTATTGATAATGGATTATCTGAGCATTTCACACAAAATAAGCCTGCACTTGGTGTTTTCTGTGTCAACAGGTGTTATAGTTTGAAAGGG